>JAJPUD010002797.1:40385-54775 GCA_023553655.1 Myrmecobius fasciatus
CCCCACCCCCCACCCCTAGATGACAGGTAATCTAATACATGCTAGATAGGATAAATTATATGACAAATACAATACATGTATACATATCTATACAGTTATCTTACTGCACAAGAAACATCAGATCAAGAAAGAGAAGAAGAAAAAAACAACCTAAGAAGGAAAACAAAATGCATGGAGATATTCACAGAAAGCGTTAAAATGCTGTGTTGTGGTTCACTCTCAGTTCCCACAGGCCTCTCTCTGGATGTATATGACTATCTTCATCGCAGCACAACTGGTTTGAATCACATCATTGTTGAAGAGAACCATGTCCATCAAAATTGATCATCGTATAGTCTTGTTGCTGTGTATAATGTTCTCCTGGTTCTGCTGATTTCACTCAGCATCAGTTCATGCAAGTCTCTCCAATCCTCTCTGAAATCCTCCTGTTGGTCATTTCTTACAGAACAATAATATTCCATAACATTCATATACCCTCATTTATTCAGCCATTTTCCAATTGATGGGCATCTTTTCAATTTCCAGTTCCTTGCCACTACAAAAAGGGCTGCCACAAACATTTTTGCACATGTGGGTTCCTTTCTCTCCTTTAAAATCTCTTTGGGATATAGGCCCAGTAGAAACACTGCTGGGTCAAATGGTATGCAGTTTGATAATTCTTTGAGCATAGTTTCAGATTGCTCTCCAGAATGGTTGGATCCGTTCACAGTTCCACCAACAATGTATCAGTGTCCCAGTTTTCCCACATCCCCTCCAACAGTTATCATTATCATTTCCTGTCATTTTAGCCAATCTGACAGGTGTGTAGTGGTATCTCAGAGTTGTCTTAATTTGCATTTCTCTGATCAATAGTGATTTGGAGCAACTTTTCATATGACTAGAGATGGTTTTAATTTCTTCATCTGAAAATTGTCTGTTCATATTTTTTGACCATTTATCAATTGGAGAATGGCTTGAATTCTTATATATTTGAGTCAATTCTCGATATATTTTAGAAATGAGGCCTTTATCAGAACCTTTGAATGTAAAAATATTTTCCCAGTTTACTGCTACCCTTCTAATCTTGTCTGCATTCATTTTGTTTGTACAAAAACTATTTAACTTGATATAGTCAAACTTATCTATTTTGTGATTAATGATGATCTCTAATTCTTCTTTGGTCACAAATTCCTTCCCCCTCCACAGGTCTGAGAGGTAAACCATCCTACATTGTTCTCATTTGTTTATAATATCATTCATTATGCCTAGATCATGAATCCATTTTGACCTTATCCTGGTGTTAGATGTGGGTCAATGCCTAGTTTCTTCCATACTAGTTTCCAATTATCCCAGCAGTTTTTGTGAAATAGTGAGTTTTTATCCCAAAAGCTGGGGTCTTTGGGTTTATCAAACACTAGATTACTATTGTCATTGAGTATTTTGTCCTGTGAACCTAACCTATTCCACTGATCCACTACTCTATTTCTTAGCCAGTGCCAAATGGTTTTGGTGACCACTGCTTTATAATATAGTTTTAGATCTGGTACAGCTAGGCCACCCTCATTTGCATTTTTTTTCATTAATTCCCTTGAAATTATTGACCTTTTGTTTTTCCAGATGAATTTTATTGTTATTTTTTCTAGGTCAGTTAAATAATCTTTTGGGAGTTTGATTGGTATAGCACTAAATAAATAGATTAGTTTAGGTAGTATTGCCATCTTTATTATATTTGCTCGACCTATCCAAGAGAGCTTGATATTTTTCCAGTTGTTTAGATCTGACTTTATTTGTGTGGAGAGTGTTTTGTAGTTTTCTGTATATAGTTCCTGGCTTTTCCTTGGCAGATAGATTCCCAAATATTTTATACTATTGAAAGTTATTTTAAATGGAATTCCTCTTTGTATCTCTTGCTGTTGCATTTTGTTGGTGATGTATAAAAATGCTGATGATTTATGTGTATTTATTCTGTATCCCGAAACTTTGCTAAAGTTGTGGATTAATTCTAATAGTTTTTTAGTTGAGTCTCTAGGGTTCTCTAAGTATACCATCATATCATCTGCAAAGAGTGATAATTTGGTTTCCTCATGATCTACTCTAATTCCTTTAATCTCTTTTTCTTGTCTTATTGCCAAGGCTAACATTTCTAATACAATATTGAATAGTAATGGTGATAGTGGGCAACCTTGTTTCACCCCTGATCTTATTGGGAATGGTTTCAGTTTATCACCATTACATATGATGCTAGCTGATGGTTTTAAATAGATGCTACTGACTATTTTAAGGAAAAGTCCATTAATTCCGATACTCTCTAGTGTTTTTAATAGGAATGGATGTTGGATTTTATCAAATGCTTAGAACACAATATCTTAGACACAACCTCGTGATCTTCCCAGAAGCTACGAAGTTCTTTTCATATGCTGCTTCCTTCTCTCTCTTTTTGATATTATTTGAGAATATTAATTCAGAATTTCCCAGACTGGCATAATTCAGTATAGATCTGCTATAATGAAGTCCCTGCTTAGAAGATCGTAAGTTTAATTATTGACTGAAGAATCTTTATTTGCCCCCTTTCTTCACCATTCACACTGGAATTCTTTTACTCCCATGGTGTGTCTTCTCTTCTAGAATCCTCAAAATTCTGTGGCTCCTTCATTTTTCATATTCTGGTTTACTATGACACCAGCTCTGTACCAAACATTCTCTCAAGCCAGAAACTCCTACTCAGCAATTGCCCTCCTGACCACAGATAAGTAAGACCAATCAATTTGAGGCTAAAGAGGAATTTGTTTGAAATGTAATCTATGACACAGTGTCTCTACTCAGCTCACAAAGAGTTCATATTTAGGATCCTTTTGTGATAATCAGCTGCATGACCCAACATCTATCTAGATTAATACTGGAGAACATAAAAATTTGTTTTTTTTTATTTAGGATCCTTCTTCCCTGCTCCTTGTTCCTCATTCTTCTTGCTAGCAATAAGAATAACAAAACCATTTAATGGGAAATAGATTTGCTATTATCAGAAATAACAAAGGAAAAAGTCAATAAAATAGTCTCTCTTTTTCAATGAACTTCAGCACCCCACAAACTAGATTCAGCCTTTATCGCAATCCAGCATTAGCTATAGTGGACTTGAAGGGCTCAAACATATTCTGTTGTTCTACATCTCCTGGTTCTTTTTTGGGATAAATAATCCACCTACTATTCTCAGGAGTCTATAGTTCCTGAATTAAAAGCATTGCTTTTGAGGCCAGCAGCTGTAGAATCTTTGGGTTTGCCAGCCCTCCTGCTGGGTACTGTTCTGCATTCTTTTGAAATGAATCCTTCCCTCCTTTGGAGGGCTCTTACCAGAGCTCAGCCTCAAGTTCTGTCCTTTTCCTCCATACCAGCCTGGAATACTTACAGCTCTACTTAGTTTCTGTCACTTTTAGTGAGCACTGTCATTGCTCCAGGTCAATTCATATAATTCCCTCTGCTGGGTGGGAAACTCCCCTTCCACAGTTGTTTCATCTTTTGGAAGGAGAGGGAATGACTTTTTTTTTTTTTTTTTTAAATCAGACAGCTGACAGCTGTTTCCTCTTCATGAAAAAGGTGAGGAGACCCTACTCCACAGGAAACTCTGTTCCTGTCTATCCCTCTGGATATGCAGAGAATCTCCCTGCCCTCCAAATAAAGACTGGGGGAAGGTGTTCACAGTCCAGGTCTCCCCTTCTAAGACCCACTAGGTACTTGCTTGGTATTATAGATCTAGAGCTGGAAAAATCTGAAGATGCCATCTCAGCCAATCCCCTCATTTTGTAGATGAGGAAATTGAAGTTCATAGAGGGGACTTGAACCCAAATCCTTTGACTCCAGAGTCAATTTTTTTCCCCACAGTAGCAGACTGCCTATTCATTCATTTAGAACTTTTCATGCCTTTTAAACTATATTCTCATGTAGGCCCTTTGATGATCATGCCATACTTATTATTCCATTTTAGGGTCTCAAAGCCTACCCATTGTTGGTGTAATTTGGTGTAATTAAAAAAACAACAACAATCCTTTATCAGAATTGAAGTCCTTAGCTATCTCAGAATGACTTAATCATCATAGACTGAGTAAAACTGAAAGCTGATGTTACAAATGGGGTGGACACCAAAAAGAATCATGGCACAAGGTGGTCATAAGGAAAGGAGAATGTTAAAAACCACATGACTTTTATGGTCACATTCCTAGAGGTTGGCATCCTGGGGAAAACACGCATTAAAACATTTGTGGCAAAGATCTCCATGGAAATCCACAACCTGATTGTGTTCTTCCCACACAAGCCCCCTAGATTTACCAGTGTCTGTTGCTTTTCTATGACCAAAAAAAAGGGCAGCAAGTCTCCACTCTTATAGCTAACTTCAAAGTTCTGCTGTTTCCTCCCTGCTGAATGTCTCATTGTTACACTTGAAGATGATGACGGAAATGGAGCTCTGGTTTCCGACACTTTTATATAAAAGCTGACAGAGCTAGAATCCTCCTGCTGCTTCTGCCTCAAGTAGTAGCAGCTGTCTTTACTTTAATTATTTTAAAGTCTGGCTTCCTAAGGTCTAAAATATATGTCTAACTAAGCCCAAACTTCCTTTCTTTTAAAAAAAATTTAATTAACATCTTGTTTTTATTTCACCTACACTCAGTGTATCTCCTTTCCCTCCCCCTACCAGAGAATCATCCTTTGTAACAACAACAACAAAAAAAAAATCAGCATCAAAATTCTTTTTTTATTAATAGATTTTTTTATTAAAGTCTTTTATTTTTCAAAACATATGCATAGATAATTCTGCAGCATTAGCCCTCTCAAAACCTTGTGTTCCAGTTTTCCCCTCCTTCTCCCACCCCTCCCCTAGATGGCAAATAGTCCAATATATGTAATAAAAAACTTAAAAGAGGAAAAAACACTTCAGCAAAACTAGCAAATACATTGAAAAATTCTGACATTATTTGCTCTTTCCCACACTTGTTAAGTTTCCTACCTCTGTAAAGAAGATATTATCTGAAGAAGTTTCTTAATCAAAAGTTCTGTCATTGAATAGAGGCAACTGCTATTGTTCAGTCATGTCTGATTCTTTGTGACCCCATTCTGGGGTTTTCTTTGCAAAGATACTGGAGTGGTTCAATGCTCCAGCTCATTATTACAGACGGGGAAACTGAGGCCAATGGGATTAAGTGCTTGCCCAGGGTCACACAGCTAGTAAGTGTCTGAGGCTGGATTTGTACTCATAAAGCTGAGTCTTCCTGATTCCTAGTCTAGTATTCTATCTACTGTTGTCACATAGCACCTAGAGGTAACTGCTACAACAAAGGAAATATTTAGTAACCGAAAGAATCAGTCTTGCCATCTTTCTCCCCTCAAGTGACCAGGCCTATATTTTAAAAAGCAAAACATCTGGCAGTTCAAAAGTTTGTCATTTCCAGCTAAAAGGAAGCGAAACTTTGGCTCTGAGAAGGAATTGCTCTTAGGGAGGGGAGAAAGACTTTTTTCCTTTTTTCTTGCCCTGTCTGCCCATGTTGATATGTTTTTGAAAGATGGTAGGGTGGAGGAGAAGAGATGTGCATTCCAGGAAGACACAAATGTATAGAGACAGTCACTTAAGGGAAGAAGTAGCTTTGAGAAACAAGACTTCCAGAAGCAAAGAAGAGAAAAGTGCAAAAGAGATGGAGGACTTTTTCAACTTGGCAAAAGGCAGAACCGAACATAGAGAGGAAGGAGTTCCAAGTGTTACAATTCTAAAATTGTGTGCCTTATTACCACTGAGTTCTAGCCCAGTCTTTCCACAAACATTATGTATGTTTCTGGGAGAATGTACCCAAGTTTAACTGGGAAGAGGAATGTATTGATCCTAGTAAATGTCTTTGCTAAGTAAATGCCTTCTTAGGAAATGTCACTGCTAAGAGACAATTGTGTTAATTATATACACTGTATTGTCCAATTTTTCATGAAAAACACATTGTGAAGACTTGTGAACTATAATGTTAGGAGTGTAGACCTGCAGGGTTATCCCTAGAATGCAACAGGACAAGCCACTCTCTGAGAAGGTAGCCAGAGGATCATTCACACTGATCATAGTCGTTATTTCTTTGAATTTTGTAGTAGTTCTTTCTTCTAATTCAACGACTGAGAAAGGGATTGCTTCACTGATTCCTAATGTAGGCTCCTACTGAGTCACACTTATGTCTGGAAGTTGCCAGAAGACCTTGGCATTTGATCCATGGGTTGCATATGTGTGCTCTATCTCTCTTAGAATGTAACCTATTTGAAGGCAATAATTTTTGGTTGTTTTTTGGTTCTCATCCTCCCTTCCCCCTCTCTCCCCCCTCCTTCCACATCACTACCCACTTCAGAGTCTGGCACATAAGTGCTTCATGAACACTCATTGATTGATAAGTTGTGGTAGTCAAGAAAAACTCCAAGAAGGAGGAGATAATTACAGGAGGGGGAATGAAGTGTGAAAAATACGGGGAAAAGTTTATTTGGAGAACAATGTTTATACTACCAGCTTTGCTGATACTATATACATGTGATTTACAAAAAGGAGCTGTTAAAAGATTTTGAGAAGGAAAATGATGTAAGAGAATAGTAACTTTTTTAAAAATGAGAGCGTTAGTATAACTTAAAATAGGGTATGAGAAGATTCTTGTGGAATCTCTTTCTCTGAATGGTTCTCATCTATTTTGGGTAATTCATAGGCAGGATGTGAGATAAATAAAGGAAGGAGATATTGAGTGAATATAAAGATTCAAGGGGTAGAAAAAGAGAACCTGACCAAATCTTTACCTGCTGTTTCTAATACCAGTATCATGCAGAAAATTTTTTGTTGTATTTGTAGAGTTGTGTCTGAGTTTTCATGACCCCATTTGGGGTTTTCTTGCAAAGATACTGGAATGGTTTGCCATTTCCTCATCCAGCTTATTTCACAGTTGAGGAAACTGAGGCAAACAGGAGTAAGTGGCTTGCTCAGGGTCAAACAACTAGTAAGTACCTGAGGCTGGATTTGAATTCAAGAAGATGAGTCTTTCTGATTCCAAGCATAATGCTCTATCCATTGTGGTGCCTAAAATGCCCATGTAGAAATATTCTCAATTTCTATTTGTGACTATTGAAACACTACCAAAAAGATATTATTGTGTGCATTTCTCTTTCCTGGCATTTGTGTTTTTTCATCATGGTTCTTTAAGGGTTTCTTTTACTGCACTGAAATGACTTTCAAATAGCCTTTAGTGCTCCTGCCAAACTCTCCCAATTAACTGCTTGTTAGCTAGTCATATTGTTGCAAGCTCATCTATTCAGAGAAGTGTGCCTGAGGTAAACATAATTGCTGCTTCTATACTCTCTCTGTGGGATCTAGCCCCAGGAAACTGCTTTCAGACACCTCTGAGCATGAGTTGCCTCGCTCAATATGGTGACTGCAATTCAACTCAGCAGGTTTCACATTTGATTCTGAGCTGACTAGCTTCCAGCTCTGCCATTAAGCTCAGCCATGCTGTTGTCTCAAGAGAATTCTGATCTCATTGTGACATCACATTCCTGACAGACATCTAGCATTAGAAGCAGCATCCTGTTGGGCGCTGTTTCAAATTGATGCAAATCAAAGGGTTCCCAGACTCCTCTTCTTGTGACTCTTAATTCCCCTAAAGGCAAGGATCAGAGCAGGGAAGCTGCTGACCTTTAAAATCATCACTTTACTCTTTATATTGCAGCCAACATGTATGTGTAGCACAAATGGAAGTCAAGGAGAAAAAGGTATTTTTCATAATTTTTTTTTCATAAAAGTGAGAAATATCTCACTTTTTCACACCTTCTAGTTCTAAATTCCAATATGACTAAAAGAAAATATTAAGTGAATGTCTCCTGCCTTTGGAGAAGTACAGCTCTGAGACGGGAAAGACTTTGACTCCCAGGCTTGAACTGCCCCTCTTTTTGAAAAAGAGTTGTGAGAGGTTATTATTGTTGTTGTGAGAAGAAAAAATAGGAAAGAGGAAGAGGAAACACAAAAGAGCTGAGCAAGAAAGGAGACAACATTCTGAGAAAAGGCAACAATATGGAGAAGATTAGGGCAGCCAGGAGGTGCTGGTAGTACTAGCTGTGTGATCCCAGGTGGATCACTTAACTCCATTTGCCTCAGTTTCCTTATTTGTAAAATAAGCTGGAAAAAAGAAATGGCAAACATTCCAGTATTTTTGCCAAGAATATCCCAAATGAGGTCATGAACAGTTGGACAAGACAAAAAAAAGATTGAACAACAGTCCAGAAGAATAATTGTAGGGTGGGGAGGAGGTAATGGTTCTGTCTGAGCCTGGGGAAGGGAGGATTCACTCCCAAAAGCCCAATCACTAAGCCAGACTAGGGCTGAACATCGTATATCCCAAATGAGTATAATTTCCTTGATCTACCATGAATGAGTGAGAAATCCTTAAGGAGGACTGCAAAAAAAAAAAAAAAAAGTAAAAATAAATTATATCTATATCTATCTAAAATGGGAGATAAAATTCTGAATCTAAGAGCATCTTGATTTTATTTGTTTTATTTTTCACTGAGTATTTTGGTTATGTTATTTATTGTGTTTAGCACAAAAAAAAAAACAACCTGGAATTATTTTGCAATTCTTTTTTAGTAGGGATTGGGAAAGACCCAAAGGAAGCTGATGAAAAAGGCTCATATAAGAGTTTCCTTCTAGATTGGTTTCTTCAGTATGAGAATGTGGGAAAAGACTTCTGTCTCAAATATCACAGAATCATCAGAGAACAATGAAAGAAAAGGAAAATATACCCAAACTCACTGAGATACCAAGCCTCAGAAGTAAGAGTTCTCTTCAAGAGCTATTTTTCCCTTTCTCCTTTGGCCTTTCACTTCCTCATTTTCAAGGTTTTCCTTATAAGCCTCCCTGCCCCAGAAGCTCGAGTGTCCAGTCAAGGACTTGCTGTTTTTCTCAGGCTAGGAAGATAGTGGTTTTGGAATAGGCCTTTCTGAGGCCTTCCAAGCTGTCCCCCATACCAGCCTGATCTCTTTTACCTTATATTCAGTGATATAGGGAGAAGAAATGAGGTGATAATGACCTTATGATCAACATCCCTCAGTAACTATCTATCCTACACCCTTCCTTCCCACACAAGTTGCCAGGATACAATGGCAACAGAAGCAAAGACAAAGAGCCTTGTATGGTTTTCGAGACATTTATTGATATCCAATCTTAACAATCTGAGCACTGATAATCAGAGAGGTACAACATGTGGCAAGGCTCCTGTGAGAAAAGCTTAGGAGGTAACTGTAAGTCCTGAAAGCAGGCACAGAGACTGTATTTGGATTTATCACCAATATCCAGAAAAGGCAGATAATTTCTAGGGACCAGGGAAGAACTTCCTTGCCCCCTGCTGCCATATCCTTTGTTTTCTTCTCAGTCCTTGGATATAGCCAAAAGAAAGGATGGCAGGTAAGGGATCTTTGCCTCCTCTCTTTAAAGGCAAAGCCCCTTAGTCCAGCTAGTATGTTTTTAAAAATAGCTAGATAGGATAGTTAGTTTTCTGGAGTGTTTTGTTTTGTTTTTACTATGCACTTTCATAAATGAGTACTTGGTGCTTTTCTCCCTGAAATTTTCTTCTTTCTCTCCACCCCCCCCCCAAATCTGGCTTATTCCATTGCAAAGACTTGCTAGGGGAGCTTGGAGAGGTAGAAGAGACCTAGTTGTAAGGAGGAAGAAGGAAAAATTTCTCTTCCCTTGAAAAACAAAAAAGAAAGTCAATGACAGCCAATCAGAACATCTAGACTAGGACAGAGTAAAAGTAAATCTAAGGACCTCTTGAACTCAGAAAGATCACTTTTGTCTCTTTGGTTAGCCAGCTGTTCAAACTTGTCTGTTCTTTATGCATTGCTTTCAATTTAGAACTTAATTATGTACTACAAAACCCCATTTCCCAGCGGAATGCTAATCTGTATTAAGGTTATTTAAGGCTTATAAATAGAGGATAAGGGAAAGTATTCCTTATTCTATTGACATAAAAGGTTTGAACAGTGGGAACTGATCTGGGGCTAGAGCTATTAGAACAAAATAGGAGTCTTATTAAACTGCTAAAATCTGGCATATGAATTTGGGGGTTAGATTTTCCTAGAAATGACTTGGTGGGAGAGTAGACAGCTGCATGGGTAAGTATACTTTTCATTTTTTAATATCCATAGCCATTCTTGATGGGGTTGTTTGAAAGGAAAGCTATTCCCTAGAGGAATGAGGTACTGAAAGACAGTGTCTTTCTTTCCAAGTGCAGCTTACACTCAGTGAAGTTTAGAAGCTGGGACCATTTTCTAGCCAAAGACCAAAAGTGCCTATCATTTTTGTTAGGTTTTTATTTTATTTTATTAATTTGTTTTATTCCTCACTGGATATCTTGGTTAAGTCACTGATCATGCCCAGAAAAAGTTTGGAATTATTCTGTAATAAACCCTGTCTTGAAGCTAAGGGAACTACAACCATAATAGTTATACTTAGCACATGTGAAGGAAGCATTTTCTTCTTCATTTCTATTTTGCCTCTATGCCTTACAACCAGATTGTGATAGTAAATTTTTAACAACTAGTTATCTCCCCTCACTTCACAAAGTACACACAATACACTTTAAAATTTAATCTGAATTAAACATTTCTCAAAATTTTATGTCTAGACAACAATAAGTTGTTGAAGTATAAATGCTCACATTGAAAGTTGAATAATTGACTCTAATAAGCTAAGCCAAGCAAGATCCAGCATACTTCTGTTTGTGATCCCCTCACTGTTCTTTTTCTTCATGGTGACATTCAGTTCCTTAACCCCTTAGTTCTTTCCCAGCCCATCATCCCTTCACTGGCTAATCTTTCCTCCTTTCTCTTGCTTAACCTCTATGAATCAGCTCAACTCTATAGTATCCTTTAGAGTGTATGAGATATTCAGGGAGAACTAGTACTTCTGGGTATGAGGGCTTGCTAAAAACCCTTTTCAAGGCTATTCATCTATGTACTCACTCTCATCTGTGACCCCAAGAAACTATAGTATGCACAGTGATCATATCTCAGTAAACTATCTTTGCAGATGTTCTGAACCAGGTTGAAAGTTCAACCTTTTGGTGAAATAGGGGATGTCTATCCCATTCTGAGGAATTCATTTTTATTACCTGCAGTCCCCATCCCAAGTTGTTGCTTCAGTTCTCAAGACACTTCCAAGAGGACAAAACTGGATCCAACTAGAAGCCAGTTCACTTTCCTTAAGAGTTGATGGAGTCCCAAATCCTTTAGTACTCTTTCCTGGTTCCTTTTGTTCTTTAGTTCTCTCACTAAGCACTGATATTGTATACTCAGTCAACTAGGGCTTTAAGCACCTACTATGTGCCAGGCACTATGTTGGGTGTGGGGCTGGTAGTATTAAGGAAGGAAAAAAACCCAGTAACTGTCCTCAAGGAACTCACAGTCTAAAAGAGAAGACAACATATAAACAACTGTGTGAAAACAAGATACATACAGAATAAATTGGGGGAGGAGTAATCTCAGAAGAAAGTCACTAACATTGAGGACTAGGAAAAACTTCTTGTAGAAGATGGAACTTTAGATGAGACTTGAAAGGAAACAGGGAATCTAGGAAGTAGAGATGAGGTAGGAGAGCATTCCAAGTATATTAATAATTAGTGAAAATGCCCAGAGCTGAGAAATGAAGTGTCTTATTCAAGAAACAATTACTCAAGGTGGCTTTGTTGGTCTTAAGAAGGTCAGTATCACTAGACCTGAGATATGAAAGAGAATAAAGTATAAAAAGGATGGAAAGATAGAGGAAAACTAAGTTATGAAGAGCTTTGAATGCCCAATAAGAGGATTTTTAGATTTGATTCTGAAGGTAATAGTAAGCTAATAGAGTTTATTGAATAGGGGAGTAATAGACTCAGACCTATGATTTAGAAAGATCAATTTGATAGCTGAGTGAAGATTGGATTGTAATGAGGATAGATTTAAAACAGGGAGACCAACCAGGAGGCTATTCTAATAATCCCATTTTAGGTTGATGAGTGCCTGCTCCAGGATTACTATAAAATCAAAGGAAAAAAGGGGTAATATATGAGAGATCACAAGACTCGGCCATTGATTGGATAAGGGGAGTAAGCAAGAGTAAAGGGTTTTGAGCCTGAATAAATGGAAATTCAATGAAGTTGGAATCCAGATAGAAAAGAGAAGAAAGTGGAAATAGAAGTTGAGTACCTAATATGAATAGCATTGACAAGAGTTGAGTCACAAAAAGGAGGAAAAATATCGAACAATAGTAAGTAAATGGGTGGGATGAACAGCAACAAATAGAAAAATCCAGGCCTGATTCTCTTTTCCACTATATGACACCTTCCCAAAGAAATAGATTGATATTCTGAAGAAAGAAGTGCCCAAGAGATGTCTCCAATATCCAGAGCAAAAACTCCAGACTTGTTAGCTAAAACTTTCTGTTCCCATCCAGTTTCCATTGTAATTATTCAGTCAAAAAAAAAAAAATAACAATCATGTTCTTTAGAAACACTGAAAAAGTAGGAGTAGTTTGAAATGGGTCAAATTTGCTTAATTTGCTTCAGGCTGAAACTGTTCCTTCCATATCATCCAAATAGGTGTCACTCAGGTTGAACAGGGTCCCTTACTCATTAGCCTGGAGCAGTAAGCAGGTGTACTTCTTCCTGAAATCATTTACTTAGGATCCAAAGAAAGACATGAGTGCTGGAAGCTATGGCAGGGAAGCTAACAGATTCTTGGTCCATCTGTGTGCAAGAAAGCTATCCCATCCACAGAAGGACCTTCAGTCTGTTGTGACACCATGCCATGAAGTTGGTTCAGTTTTCTTTAATTACACCCCTAAAGAATACATAACTTATTAAAAGCCAAATTGTTCTTTTCCAACTCCCCAGTGTTTTTATGTTCTCTCTCCCCACACAGGAAGTTCTAGAAACAAAAGTTAATATGTAAGGTCTATTTGCATTGATTCTGATTCTAACATCAATAACACATTACTGCCCTTTCATTTCCATCTCATTATTCATGTATTCTCTTTTCAGTATCAGCACTTGAACTTTGAAGCCAAATCTCAAACCAAAGTAAAATATTTGTGCTGATAGGTATAATAGAACTCATTCAGCTAATTTCCTGCAAATTCCACTAAAATTAGATGACAACACTTCCCAACAATTTAGAGGAGAAAATAAAAAATGACTGTACCCTCCTGAAACTTATAAATCATTGCAGATATGGAAAGAGTAAGGCATTTAGAAGTCAGGGTGATCTAGGGAAAAGAGTGATGACTTTGGAGTTTGAGGACTTGGATTCAAATTGTGGCTTTGCCCTTTACAACCTATGTGAGCTGAGGCAAATTATTTATCCTTTCTGGGATCTGATCTCATTCCCTAACTATCAAAATTGGAGATCTGTAAAAAGAGAGGATTGGCCTAGATGGTCTATAAGTTTCTTTCCAGCACAAAAATCTCTACTCGTAGGAATTTCAGGAAGGAGTGTGAACTTTCAGACACCCTTTATTAAAAACCCACCTTGTAGAGAACTAGGACATATTGAGGAAGCTACAAAGTTTAACTAAGATAGAAAGCCCATTTTCAGGAAATTGCTTAGTGTGGTAGGATCATAGCTAGAGAAAGGCCTTTGGGGGATACTTGTCCCAACTACTTCATTTGGACACTAAGGCTGAGTTTCCTAAGTGATTTGTCCAAGGTCACGTAAATGGAACATAGCAAAGCTGGAAATGAAATTCAACACCTCTGATAAAAAATTGTTCTGTGCTATAGGATAAAAAGACAAGGCACAAATAGAAATATTATAAAGTATTAAATAGTTTTTCTACCATAGATGCATGGTCTCAATCCCAAATTCCCACATTATGGACAATGTTTTTGGTAATTCAAAGCTTGATTGCTTCTCTCCTCCCAGAAGGCAACTCAATCTGTCCAGTATATTTCCTGCCAGCAAATATTGTAAAGAAAAGATTAAGAGGCTGTTTATTTGCCCTGTAAACTCAGTGGCATGCCTTCTGAATCTTGTGTCAAATATCATCTTTAGCTTCAGGGACCAAGAAAGTAAAGACATGACAAGAGCTACTATATTTCATGCTTATGGGCCTTTAAATCTGGAACCAGTGTAATGTCAAGGAAAGAGTGTGTGTGTGTGTGTGTGTGTGTGTGTGTGTGTGTGTGTGTGTGTTGAATAAGACTTTATAAAAGGAATATTCACTGATAGACTATTTCTGGTTTCTGGTTTGGGAAATATGATTACCAAGTCCATGCTTCATAAAAAAATTTCTTTTTTTATATTAAAACTTTTTATTTGCAAAACATATGTATGGGTAATTCTTCAACATTAACCCTTACAAAGCTTTCTGTTACAAATTTCCCCCCCCC
>JAJPUD010002797.1:59775-75698 GCA_023553655.1 Myrmecobius fasciatus
TTTTTTACTTTTTGCTGAGGCAATTGGGGTTAAGTGACTTGCCCAGGGTCACACAGCTAGGAAGTGTCTGAGATCAGATTTGAACTCAGGTCCTCCTGACTTCAGGGCTGGTGCTCTAACCACTGCGCCACCTAGCTGCCCCATCCACACTTATCTTGATGTGCAAGAAAAATTGTATCTACAAGAAAGAAAAATCAGAGAAAGGAAACACAATGCAAGCAAACATCAATAGAGAGCATGGAAATATTATGTTGTGGTCCACATTTCACATCCCTCTCTCTGGGTGTATATGGCTTTCTTCACTGAACAATTGGAACTGATTTGAAACATAAGAATTTCTTATCAATACAAACACAATTTGCCAAATTTTCAATATTTTTTATTGTAAGATTAAGCTAAGATTTTGTGCTTACCAAGTGTCCTTTCTTCTAAGGCAAATAAGACCTAAAACCTGATTTGTTTTGGGTTCAGTAAAAATATATACTACTCACAAGTTCATGTTTCTCCTTTGGTCTCTCTCTAATCATTACCTACTTGACCCCAAAATCAAGAAGGCCACATACTTGGCTCCTGTTGGATCTCCCAATGTGACATCAAACAGTCATGTAATAGAATTGTAGAAAGTTAGAGCTAGAAGAAACTTTACAGATTATCTCAACCAACATCATTTTATAGATGAAGAATTTTAGTCTCAGAGAGGAAGTGACTTACCCAAGTTCAGACAATTAGTTAGTATCAATGCTGAAACTAGAACTGAAGATTCCTTACTGGAGCCAAGCCAATTCTTTACACTAAACCTAATTCCATCCTCAATCATAACCAATCAGTTAAATAAGTACTTATTAAACACTTCCTCTGTGGCAAGCATTTTTTTAGGCAATAGGACTACAAGGCCAAAATGAAATAGTTCCTACCCTTAAGAAGGTTATATTCTACTAGGGGAAAAATATGCACATATATAAATTAAAACCATGTAAAAATAAATATCAATTTCAGGTAATTTCAGTTGTGGAAGTCATTAACAGCTATATAGGTTATAAAAGACCTTATGGTGATACTGAACTAACTCTTGAAGGTAATTAGGGATTCTAGGAAATTAGGATAGAAGGTATCCCTATTAGGGACAGGTATAAAAAGACAGAGAGACATGAGATAGAGTCATATGTGAGAGCAAATAGGTCATTTGACTGGATAATAGCATATGTAAAGGGGAGTAATGTGTAATAAATCTGAATGGTATCCCAGAGTTGCAGAATTTCAGAGTTACAAGAAACCTCAATATTTATAATCCAATTCACAACCTGGAAAAAAACTGACCATATAAACAATTGGCTGATTATTTTAAATTTTTCTTCATTTCCAGGAAGGATGTTTTGTAGTTGTAATTATGTAAGTCCAGAGTTTCTCTTGTTAAGTATACTTCTAGATATGTTACATGGTTTGTAGTTTTAATTGGCCTTTCTTTGTTATCTCTTCCTGCTGGGTTTGATGCCATATGCTGCAATAAATTCCAAATGGATACATGACCTATATATACAAGGTCATATCATAAAAAACATTAAAGGAGAAGAGAAAGAAATATCTTTTACACCTGTGGACAGGAAAAGAGGGGCTTGGAGTTTTGATTTTTTTAAAACTAATTCTTACCTAAATAAGGTGATCATAAAAGATTTTTCAATTACTTGAAATTAGTTTTTAATACAAGAAAAATAAATCCAAATAGATAAACTAAAAGGGGACATGTAGGGGAAATCTTCACAGTTAATTTCTCTGACAAAGTTTTAATATGCAAGATAAAAGATTGATACAAATATATAAGAACTCTTCCCCAAAAATAGCTAGCCAAAATATTGAATATTTAGTTCCTAAAGGAAGAATGCATACTACTAAAAACCATATAAAAAAGTTCACAATTATTATTAAATAAGAGAATTGCAACTTGAAACAACTCTGAGGTTCCATCATGTATCCATTGAACTAGGACAGATGATAAAAGAGAAAAAGAGCAATTATTTGGAGAAACTGTGGGAGAACAGACATACTGTTGGTGGAGATGTGAATTGGTTAAACATTCTGGAAAGTAATCTGGAATTATATCAAAACAGTCACTAAACTATTCTATCCTTTGATACACCAGTGCTACTAGGAAACATACATATCTAGGAAATCAAGAATGAAAAAAAAAGTATCCATATATAGAAGAAAATTTAAAGTAGCTTTTTTTTGTTATAGCAAAAGACAATAAACAAAATATTTGCCAGTCAATTGGAATGACCAAATAAATTATGGCAATGGAGTATTATTGCATTATAAGAAATAGTTGATAAGATGAAATCATAGAAACAAGAAGACATATTAAATGATGGAAAGTTAAATGAACGAGACAACAAGTATAATAAAAATAATATGAAGAGAAAAATTAAAAAAACCTTAAAATTCTGATCAAAGAAGCAATGATTTCAAAAGATTGATGATGAAATCTATTTCCCACTTATGAAAAAGAGTCAGTGGGCTTAAGATGCAGGATAAGATATGAATTTTCCAAAATGGCCAACATATTGATATGTTTTGCAGGATTATATATAGTTCTTGTAAGGGAGAACTTCTATTTGGGGAAGAATAAGACTGATAGGTTAATGGGTAGTGTTAGATATGTAAAAAAGCACATCAATAAACTTTTCACATGCAAAAAAGAAAAAGCATAAATGGAAACAAATAAATTAGAAGAGTTTTGCTACTACCCTATTAAATTATATGTGTATAATTTATATATACATACCCATATAGTTATATATACATGTGTGCTTTTTGGGGGGAGGTGTAAATGATTATATAACAGAAGTATGTGTTTTTTAATATAAGCTTCTTGACCATTCTTTTTAAAATATTAAAATATTTATGTTTTTGATGTTCACAATAAAAAGAAAATCAAAGAAAAAATAATCAAGAATGACTCTGAAGTTGCAAATCTGGGTGACTAAAAGAATGGTGGTGCTCTTGACAAAAATAAGGAAATTCAGAAGAGAAAATTTAAGGAAGAAGATGAGTTCTATTGTGAACATGTTGAACTTGATCTGCTTTTAGAAGTGAAATATCCACTGGGCAATTAATAATGTGAGATTGAAGCTCAACACAGAGAGTAAGGTTGGACTTATAGATCTTGGAGCAATTTGGTTAGAGATGATAACAAAACCTATGTAAGTTGATAAGGTTATCAAAAAAGAAAGGGAGAGAGATAAGAAAAGGTCTTAAATAGAGACCCCATTTTTAGAGAGTAGGGAGACTTAAATGGCTAGACTTCTAATTTAATTAATGTAAGAAATTCTTAAATGAGGAAATTCTATCTTATAATACAAGTTAAAGCTTTCTCTGTAACATAAAAGATTAAGTAATTTGTTCCAGTTCATATAGCCAGTATGTGTCAGATTTTGAATTTGACCTCAGATTTTCCTAACAGGTAACTATTATACTATGCTGACTTTTAGGAAGGAGAATAAGGAATGGAAATCCCAGTCTACACCTAATCCCTTACAAAAAAGACCATGTTCTAAATCTTATTAAAATCTGGTCCATGTAGTGATAGTTTCAAAACTTTATAGTCCAAAGTATCTCTTCCAAATGTAAAATATTGACAATAAGCAGGAGCAATGAGAGAAACATCAGAACTACAGCAGTCATTGTTACTTTGAAGACAGGAAACTAATCCTTATGTTGGCCCAAGATAACAAGAGAGCTAAGAGGCCATTACATTCAGTCTGTCTTTGGGTGGATAGATTATAATACTTGCCCAATACTTCCATTGATTTAATATCCCTGGCCTATGTTGTCAGATCTCTGATTTGTTCTGGTGATGTCTCTGTCTTTCTCTTTGTTAATCATGCTGGACTTTTTTGGGGTTCATTTGGTCTAATCTCCATTGAAAATAGCACCTCTCCTGGTCACTGCTGGGTGCTACTTGGCTGTACTGGAAATTTATTCCAATGCAATTGATATATCAAGGAACAGTTTGAGCATAATGAGAATTTTAAGTTTATTTCTGTAAGATTTCTTTCATGAGAAATAGCACGAACAAAGAAAATGGTCTCACTTCACAATAACTCCTAAGTTGGAACTCCTCTGACTCCCACTTTTCCAGGTCAAGTTCAGATCTTTTTCAAGGTAAAGTAACATATTTATTGCATATTTTCTAGTTCAGTGAGAAGTATAAATTGAGAAGAGCTTGTTTGCACCACCACTCCCTCACTCCTTTCAGCCATGGCCTTGGGCTTCAGGATAGCCTGCCCAACTTGCTTGTGCACCCACTACAGGTTTAGTTAGCAGCAGCCAGAGGAGAGGTACAAGACCACTCCTTATGGGACTATTTATGTATGTAGTATTTATTCAACATTTAACATGCATAAAACTATGTTGCTATTTTTATTATGTTCCCTTTTTTTAATGTGTCGCTGATTGTTTCAGTGTTGAATTCCAACCCCGTTTTCCTCATACGCTCTGTGTTTTTTATTGCTTAATTTTGCCCAGTGCTTAATTGTGCCCAGTGCACAAAAGTCCCATTATAGTTAAACTGACTATAATCTCTACTCCCTCCAGTTTCTGGGTACAATGAGAAACGTTTCTCTAAGATCAAGAAAAAAGAATAAAGCTTTTCCAGTACTAGTCCCTCGTCTCCAGAGCAGCAGATTCTAAGACTCAGATAGCAAATGCAGTAAGCAGATGCCCTGGAATTTAGCCTTTTTCTTGACATTCTTTTGTAGTATTGGACTATTGTGGTTCAGTCATATCCCATTCTTCCTGAATCCATTTGGGGTTTTCTTAGCAAAGATACTGGAGTTTTGCCATTTCCTCCTCCAGTTCATTTTACAGATGAGGAACTAAAGCAACAGGGTGAAGTAACTTGCCTATGGTTACACAGCTAGTAAATGGCTGAGGTCAGATTTGAATTCAGAAAATGAGTCTTCCTGCCCTTCAGGCCTAACATTCTATTTTCTGTGCCACTTAGGGCCTCAGTACTAGACTAGGTTCCCTTAGAGACCTAAAGGACTAGTTTCCTTTAGAGACCTTAAAGACCTCCTAGTTTATGATGATTTCCCAAATTTTCAATTCCTAATTATTAATCTCTGAATATTAAGTTATAAGCCAGATGTTTTTTACCTAATGATTATAAAAGGCCTCTGCAAGTTTTCATTCTCTAGTCTTTGTTTTGGTTTTTAAATCACTCTTTGCTTATTTAAGAGAATGGGCAGGAAAAACAGACATACAATCTATCTATAGAGGTAATTTAATCATTTCTTAAATTGCTTAGTCCTTATTACTGAACTTTTCATATGTAAATGTTGCAATTCTTTCAAAAAATGAAGGCAATGACATCATTTTTTTCTCCATTGCTTTTCTAGAACCAGCAGAATGTATAGCATCTTTATATGGAACAGGGGGACTGACCACTTGGGCCAACCCTTATGAGCACCCAGTGTGTCACTGATGCACAACAAATTACAAAATGTTAAGCACATATTGAAGAAACTTTGGAGCATGCTTAACATTGTGTAACTGGTTGTGATTGTGGTCTACAGAGGATATGATGAGGAAGAGATGCTTGATTGGCTCTGGCTGAATGGCACAATGGCAGAGTGAGACATTCACAGGTGTCACAAGAGTCAGACTAATCCCTTTTTTTTTGCTTTGACTTTCTCTTCAGGCTGACCTCCTATCTTATGGAATCTGGCAAGAGACAATACGATAGAGGGAGAAGGTTCAGACTCTCCTCCTATAAGTCTGAAAATTTGGCCCTGTGAATGTTAAGTTTTGGTTCTTTCATTTTAGATATAAGTAGTTGGAGTCTTCAGTTTTGTGAGCTCAGAAAGTTCAAAAGAGTTCATGCCAGGTTTTTGCAAAGAGCCTTGTTGAGATCAGTACCATAGAACAATAATAACAATAGTAATTAGCATAAAGTTTGCAAAAACTCTGGATATGTATTACATGATTTGAGTCTTACAATAACCTGGTGAGGTGCTACTATTTTACAAATAAAGAAAACAAGACTGAAAGAGCATAAGAGATTTATTCAGCATCACACAACTAGTATATAAAATTGGAATTAAACTTGGGTCTTTCCAACTCTTGAGTCCTTTGCTCTTGTCTGTTGTGTGATCTATCACTATTAAGTCTGAGCCCAACTCTCCTGAGGTATCAAGGTGGTATAAAAGACAGTGTGCCTCTGTGGTTTTGGGAGTGTAGGAAATGTTTGTACTTCTTGCCATATCTTCAAAGTAAATATCCCTTTGTAAGAAACTAATTGATGTAATTGGCTAAACAGAAATTGTATGCTAAGCTGTTCCCAATTTAAGAATAATATTTTTTGAATGCATGGAGAGCCACTAGAGAGAGTCAGGTCACTTCAATATAACAGTGGGGTGTACCAGATAGCAGAGAAACAGGAATCAGTACAAAATCTAGCCCTATAAGTTTGAAGTGAAGGAGTCAGCTGGAAGAATGAGTAAACATAAAAAGGATCCCACCATAAAAAGTTATTATGGTGACAGATACAAACTTAGAAGAAAAGAACAACAAACAAATCCTCAAAGGAAAACACATTTTGGACACAAATTCAACCAGAATTCCTGGAAGAAATGGTTTGGGTTTTTTTGTTTGTTTGATTTTTACCTTTGATCCTAATGAGGGACTATCTACTAAAATGATAGAGGAATTATTCCCACTGATACAATTACAGGCCTTCTGATATATTGAAGAAACACCTGGGCATGAATGAAAAGAACTAGTTACCTTTTGGTGGATGTTGCAAACCTCATTTTGCAGAAAAACACACTCCTGAAATAATTGATGCCTAGAGATTTGTGTTTATTTTTGTTTATAATTTTAACATCTTTCAGCTCCAAACTGGAAAACAGATATTATAACATTTGGATTTTATCCTAAATATGTTCTTTCAACGTACTGCATCTTCTGCAATTCTAGCTAAAAACAAGGAATTGGAATCTACATAATTTAAACTTTTATCCTTCTACTATAAACCCACAGCTGTTCCACTCTTTTATCTCTAAGTGATGCCTTCAACTTTGCATTCCTAATAACCCTTTTCTATTCTACCTGGGATCAGCTCTGGGCTTTTGGAATTGCAAATCCCTTTTCAGCATATCACTTCCAGATTTTTCTTCCTCCTACTTTAAATGTGCTCTAAATTCCAAATGTCTACATCATGAAATGTCAAAGAGAGAAGTTAAGCATGGTATGACTCAGACCAGCAGTCATTACTGGGTCTGTCATTACTATTTCAGGGAAATTAAGTACATACCAAGAGGAATCTTATCCAGTAAATCAACTAATTGTGACTGCCTGGAATCCTACAAATACAGTCTGTTTGAAACAGGGGTCAGAAATGACTGGGAGCAAGAAGAGGAAGACACATAAAGACAAAAGAGAAATGGTGTCTAGGATAGGCTAAAAACTAAGAGACCTTCCTTCCCTAGTAGGAAATCCTCCTGATTGGCTGATGACACCATAGAAGTCTGCCTTAGAGTGTTCTTACCAACAATCACATGGCTTTTTATTCGCCTCTGCTAGGTGACCCATCCTCATCATCTATTCTCAAAAGCTAATAAATTGCCAGCATGGAACTCTAAATAGCCAGTCCAGGTGAGATGTCAGAGCATTTAAGGCATTTCTGCTTCTTCTGTGAGTTAGGGTTACTAAGGTCATTACTCATCACTCTTCACACAGAGAGACTATGTATTTATAAAGTCCATTAGACATTTAAAGTAGAATTGGGAATTCTCATTTTATACAAATATGTGTATGTACACATATATACAAACATAAATGTATACATTTGTATAAAGATATATAATAAGAATTCCCAACACTGAAAATATAAAAAATATATAAATATAAATATCTATAGACATGAGTATGTTTGCATGGGCATGTATGTGTGGGTATAAAAGCACTTTGAGGGAAGTAAGAATTTGCTATCATGGAAACAGGAAAACAAGTCTGAAGAGCAAAAATACAGAAAAAATAAATTTATAAAATAAAAAATGGAAAAAAATATTTGTAGCAAGTTTCTCAGGTAAAATTTTCATTTTTAAAATTTAGAGGGAACCGAGTCAAATTTACAAGAATAAGAGCCATTCTTTAAATGATAAATAGTCAAAGGATATGATTAGGCAATTTTCAAAGTAAGAAATTTAAACTATCAATAATCACATAAAATGCTCTGAAATCATTAATAATAATAGAAATGCAAATTAAAGCAACCTTACCCCCATTATATTGACTAAGATGATTTTTTAAATTGACAAATGTTGAAGGAGCTGTGAGAAAACAGGTATACTAATGCACTCTTTGTGAAACTGTGAACTAGTCTAAACAGTTTGAAAAGCAATATGAAACTATGCCCCCAAAGTTATTGTGCACTCTCTTTATCCCAGCAATATCATTATCTATCCAAAAAGATCAAAGAAAAGGACTCATATACAAAAAGTATTTATAGCAGCTCTTTTGAGACAGTAAAGAATGAGAAAAGGAGCAGATACCCAACAATTTGGTACTGGGTAGGCAAGTTAGGGTCCATATGATAGAATACTATTATGCTATAAGGAAAGATGAAAGAGATGGCTTCAGAAAAAAAAAAAAACTGGAAAAAATTATATGGATTGATACAGATTGAAGTGAGCAGAACCAGGAGAACAATTTAGGTAGTAACTAATATAACGATAATAAAATTTGAAAGATTAAGTAATGGATTGACATAATATCCAACCATAATTCCAAAGAATTCAGGATGAAACATGCTATCTACTTCCAGATAGAGAACTGATGGACTTCAACAGCAGATTAAAATATATTTTTTCCTTCCTTTCTCCTTTATTTTTCCTTTTTTCATCTTCTTTTTTTGTTTTGTTTTTTTTTTTTTTTGGTTTTGGACACAGCTAATGTGGAAATTTGTTTTGCATGTCTATAAGTATTTTAATGGGCTTGGGGCTTTTTGCTTTCTCAATGAGTAAGAGAAGAAAGGAGTAATGGAGAGCAATGGAACTGAAAAGAATTGAATTAAAAAAAGAAAGTAAAATCACAAATTCTATATCCCATATACATCTTAGAACAAAACTGATTTTCCTTCAAACTTTTCCCAATTTTTCTATTATTTTCAAAAACACCACCATCTTCCCAGTCAGCCAGACTAACAATTCCTCAAATGCACTTATCCCAGATATACCAAATATCATCATTTCTGTCTTTACAACATACCTTCTCTCTATTCACAAAGCTATTACTCTGGGTCCAAGTTCTTATCAAATTTATCCCTGAACTATTGCAATAACCTTCTAATCGGTCTCCCTGCCTCACCTTACTCCAAGCCATCCTTTCACTAAGTGCCAAGATGATTTTTCAAAATGGCAAGTGTGACTATGTCCCCTTCTGCTCAAAGAGCACCAGTGGTTCCCTATATCCTCCAAGAAAATAAATTTCTTTGTCTTAGATTTAAAACTTATCATACATAACTTGATTGCTTTCTATTTTCCTAAGTGCTCTTAAATTTCATTTTCTCCCCAATACTGACCTATCTGTAGTTTCTTGAACATGACACTCCATTTCCAGTCTCTGTGCCTTTGTACATCCCCTGTGACAAAACTGCTCTATCTTTCTTACCTCCACATCTTAGGTTTAATTGACTTCGAGTTTTGAGACAACTTAAACTCCATTTACTTCAAGAGGTACCACCCCCATTTTAGTTGATAATGCCTTCTCTCAAAGTGCATTTCATCTATTATTTATATATTTCAAGTTTATCTAGTTGTTAAATGTCATCTCATCTATTAGAACGTGATCTTCTTGAGGGCAAGAGTGACAAGTAAAACTCTCTTGAAATACTAACATATGTACTGGCCTGGCCCTTTCCCTCTTTTCCTCTGTTCTCTGACAAAACTTTATTATAGCACAAAACACTGGCATGCTGTTAATGCAGCCTGAGCAAACTCCTGACATTTAGATCTCTGTGGCACTAGGCAGGGTACATGTAGATCAGAGTTGAGGTCTGAGGTCATTTATGTGATGAATGGGTAAATGGGTACTCAAAGAGCACATTAAGGGTTAGAGATTACTATTCTCTGCTACTTAGCATACAACTTTTACCTTGTTTGGGTTCTTGGTGTGCTAGATCAAAACTTCTTAAACTATGGGTCTCAACCTCTGAGATTGCATAACTGAATGAGGGAGTCATGAAAAACTTGGCAACAGTAAAAGGTTTCTGAACACAATGAAAAAAATTACTTTAAAATCAAATGCTTAATAAATCTGAGGTGTTTCTGGAAGCACTTGCCAGTGTTCCATCGAACAACTTCACGGCAACTTTGCTTTTGAATTCATAACTTAAGTGCTTTGCACTGTGCATGCACATGTGCTGCCAGAAACATATCGGCTCTGATTTGAGATGGGGTCCCATAAAAATCTGTCTGGCAAAAAGAAGTCATGAGTGGAAAAATTTTAAGAATTCCTGTTCTTGGTCATGGAAATTACTAAAATAGCTTTATCTCTGGTGCATAATTTTAGAGGTTTGAGAGCTCATTAGTATCAGAGATAATATCTAGTTCTCCATCTTTGGGCTCATGAGTGGGAAATTTATCAAGTCACCAAAGAGCAATTTAATTGACTAAACAATCTGGCCAAGCTCCAACTAAAATAACAATGACAATTATTAATACATTAACAGGAAAATTACATAATAGCATTCACTTTAACATCATGAATAAGCAGTATATTGCAGTATAGGAAAACTTTGCTTCAAAGCAATGAAACCCGATCCACAGGAAAAAAAAACAAACCCAAAAAACCATTAAATTTAAAAGAAAAACATAAATAAATATAAAAATGATTAAAAACAAAAGAAAATCCAAATAATTTCAATGAAACAAATAAAAATAAAATATTACAACAAATAAAAATGTAATTCAAAAGAAAATTGCTGTCGATATAAAAGGAAAGAAATCCAACAGATTATAAGAGTAAAAGAAACTTCAATACCAGTAATTGCCTTTAATAATAGACAATATTGGGTTAAATTCAATTTTTAGAACTAAGATATAAAATTAAGAATGAATTAATATAAAATATTAAAAATGAAAATTCAGAAAATTTTCAAAAGAAAATTCTTGCAGTATTAGTATAATAAATATGTATAACAATAATAAAGAAAATTCTGCTTTTCAGAAAAGAAAGGGAAGAATGGGTATTTAAACTCTCAAACTCCCAGTTCCTCAAAAAAGATCCCAACACAAGATTTTAATCTATAACCAGCAGATGTCACTGTGAAACAGTTGACTGACTAGATATCCCTACTATTAATATTTTTTCCCTTCTCTCCTAGAAAGGGAAGGAACTGGTTTCATCCTACTTAAACTTTCTCTTCTCACTGGATCGGTTCAAAGATATTATCTTCCTTTATATTACTAAAATTTTCCTCTCCTTTTTTTTAATCTGTGAAGTCAGGGGTCTCATCCAAAGCTCCTTCACTATCGAGTCACAGCTTGTTACAACAATTAACTCACTTTAGCCCACAGGCAAAAATCACAACTTTCAGTCCATATGAATATGTTATTTCAGGGAGCTTATAAAACAAAATCTAAAAATACATGTAATAAAAACATAGCTATAAAAATTTAAATAATAAACTACAAGGTACTTTGAATATCACAGCCCCCAAATCAACATGAAAATCCCGGCTATCTGGGCAGCCCTTTATCTAGTTAATTTTTATGTATAACAAACTAATAACCAATATCTTCTCATTAATAGTCTACCCAGACATGCAGAGCTTTATCTAGAGAAAGCCAGCTTTAAAGGATTATTCAAACAACAATAATCTTAAAGTAACTGAATTTAAATATTTGTCATTTGGGATCTAAAAGAAAAAAAAGGAAGGAGAAAGGGAAAGTTAACATTCTACAAGCCACCTGGATTCTTGACCAGAGGAAAGTTTATACTGCTCTATTTACAGTTGCCTCAACTACCCCTTGTAGACAAAGACACTGATCATGTTGATGGAGGCCAGGTGCTCCGAACATCATTCTCTTTTCTTTACCACTCACCTGTCTGTGCAGCTTTCTCTTTCACTATCTTTGTTGCCAAGTGATTTAAAAGTTCACTGTGGCAGAAACTCCACCCTCTAGATCACAGTGCCCAGGAAAGATCGCTGGTATCTCCCAGGACTGTTTAGAGTAATTCTCAAGATCCTTAGCTACATTTTGGACACCTCTTCTACTACTTACAGAACATTCAGTGCCTGTTATGATTTTCTCCATCTTCCAAGAGATAATTGAGTTACACAAGCAAAAAGAACCAGCATGGCTTCATCAAGAATATATTATATTTGACTAACCTTATGACTTTTTTGGAAAACATCTTCAGCTAAATGCATTTTTTTTTCTCTTTAGACATATTTCATTCAATGTTCAAAGGGAAAAAACTATGTGTAGACTTCTTTATTATTATTACATTTACTTAATATATTGAAATTTCCTGTGTGTTTCCAACAAAATGATCTTCTTGTATATAAAGCATGTGTGATGTGTTTTATCCCTGTAAATTATATGTAACCACATGGGTCTGTCTAGATGTGCTTCCAAAAACATAGATGTTTCCAGAATCTCCTGCCTTATCCCTCTTTAAAGGCAACTTTGCCAAAAAGGGAAAGAGGAGGTTAGATATAGGGGCTGGACACTCAGATCTCTTTGGAGAAAAGAAACACTGCTCCTTTACATATTGTTGGTCTAGGAAAAATAATTTTTAGGGTCAACCTCCTTTCCTGATCACTAGATATATAGGTATGTAGGTATGGAGGAGAGAGACAGACAGACAGACAGACACAGAGACAGACAGAGGCAGAGAGAGACTAAGACAGAGACAGAGAGAAGGAAGGAGAGAGAGAAGGGAGAGAGAAAGAGGGGGGAAGACAGACCTATAGACAGACAGAGGCCCACAGACATATGGAGACAGGAGTGGGGGGAAGGAAAAAGAGGGGGGGGGAGGGAGAGACTAAGAGAGCACTTAACTCCTTTCCTACCAAAAGCCAGTTGTACAAGTGCATTTAATGCAAGTAAACCCATTTATTCAAATTGAAAACAAAGGGAAATCAGATAAAGCATACATAAGATAACATATATCAGATAATATATAGAGTAACTATATGCTCCCATTTGAAGTAGTTACTCAATTCAACCAAAAGAATCCCAGGTCTCAACCAAGAGAAAATTTCCCTAAGTTTCTAGCATGTTAAACTGGAGTTAGGGACCTAACCAAGGTACCAGCTCTTTGATATCTAACCAGTGATCTATATCTCAGTTTCTTAAACTGTGGGTTCACAATTCCATATGGAGTCTTGTAACTCAGTGTGAGTGTCACAAAATTATGATTTTTATCAGAAAATGTTTGATTTATATGCCTATTTTGTATACTTATATACTCAGGGTCACATAAAAATTTCTTAAGCAAAAAGGGACTGCAAGCAGAAAAAGTGTAAGAAGCCCTGAAATATACCCTTTCTTGTTGACTTTCTTCACACACACACACACACACACACACACACACACCTCCACATTTGCCTAAAAATCTCTTTCCTTTGGTGATGTTCTCCCACTCCTCCAGGTGCCAGTTACCCTTAGAGATTCTAACTCTCCTCTTCCTTGGACAAGTAAGTAGACTTTTTAGATACCAAATCCTCCAGGTCTCATCCAGTATAAGGTCTTCATCTCCCTTCACCAATCATCTCTCTTCACCCATAGGAGCATTCATCAGTAGAACCACCTTATTCCTTTCCCCTTTCTCTTCTTAATATTCCTTCTCCTCACTCATTTCTCTGCAGGTTCTTGTCTTTCTGAGACCACAGAGGCCACCTTCCCTTCATTGCTAAGTCTTCATTTGACTCCACTCCACATTCCTACTTCACTCTATTTCCCTGTTCCCCTCTCCCCTTTTACATACCTCCCATGTTGTAATATAGTCCTACAAGAAAAGCATTGATTCACCTCTAGGCAAGGTTTCTCTAGCTTCTGTTCTTAATGTTCTCCGT
The DNA here is from genome assembly GCA_023553655.1 of Myrmecobius fasciatus. Classification (NCBI taxonomy): domain Eukaryota; kingdom Metazoa; phylum Chordata; class Mammalia; order Dasyuromorphia; family Myrmecobiidae; genus Myrmecobius; species Myrmecobius fasciatus. The sequence goes on from JAJPUD010002797.1 coordinate 73,856, forward strand.
GTACGTCTTCTCTGCTACCTTTATCGGATTTCTTTCTTTCTTTTTTTTTTTTATAAAGCTTTTTATTTACAAAACATATGAGTGACCTTTCAACATTGACCTTTGCAAAAAAAAATAAAAAACTTTTTTTTCCCAAGCTTTTCCTTTCCTTCCCCCCACCCCCACCCCTAGATGACAGGTAATCTAATACATGCTAGATAGGATAAATTATATGACAAATACAATACATGTATACATATCTATACAGTTATCTTACTGCGCAAGAAACATCAGATCTAGAAAGAGAAGAAGAAAAAAACAACCTAAGAAGGAAAACAAAATGCATGGAAATATTCACAGAAAGCGTTAAAATGCTGTGTTGTGGTTCACTCTCAGTTCCCACAGGCCTCTCTCTGGATGTATATGACTATCTTCATCGCAGCACAACTGGTTTGAATCACATCATTATTGAAGAGAACCATGTCCATCAAAATTGATCATCGTATAGTCTTGTTGCTGTGTATAATGTTCTCCTGGTTCTGCTGATTTCACTCAGCATCAGTTCATGCAAGTCTCTCCAATCCTCTCTGAAATCCTCCTGTTGGTCATTTCTTACAGAACAATAATATTCCATAACATTCATATACCCTCATTTATTCAGCCATTTTCCAATTGATGGGCATCTTTTCAATTTCCAGTTCCTTGCCACTACAAAAAGGGCTGCCACAAACATTTTTGCACATGTGGGTTCCTTTCCCTCCTTTAAAATCTCTTTGGGATATAGGCCCAGTAGAAACACTGCTGGGTCAAATGGTATGCACTTTGATAACTCTTTGAGCATAGTTTCAGATTGCTCTCCAGAATGGTTGGATCCGTTCACAGTTCCACCAACAATGTATCAGTGTCCCAGTTTTCCCACATCCCCTCCAACATTCATCATTATCATTTCCTGTCATTTTAGCCAATCTGACAGGTGTGTAGTGGTATCTCAGAGTTGTCTTAATTTGCATTTCTCTGATCAATAGTGATTTGGAGCAACTTTTCATATGACTAGAGATGGTTTTAATTTCTTCATCTGAAAATTGTCTGTTCATATCTTTTGACCATTTATCAATTGGAGAATGGCTTAAATTCTTATATATTTGAGTCAATTCTCTATATATTTTAGTAATGAGGCCTTTATCAGAACCTTTGGATGTAAAAATATTTTCCCAGTTTACTGCTACCCTTCTAATCTTGTCTGCATTCATTTTGTTTCTACAAAAACTTTTTAACTTGATATAGTCAAACTTATCTATTTTGTGATTAATGATGACCTCTAGTTCTTCTTTGGTCACAAATTCCTTCCCCCTCCACAGGTCTGAGAGGTAAACCATCCTACATTGTTCTAATTTGTTTATAATATCATTCTTTATGCCTAGATCATGAATCCATTTTGACCTTATCTTGGAATATGGTGTTAGGTGTGGGTCAATGCCCAATTTCTTCCAGACTAGTTTCCAATTATCCCAGCAGTTTTTGTCAAATAGTGAGTTTTTATGCCAAAAACTGGGGTCTTTGGGTTTATCAAACACTAGATTACAATTGTCATTGAGTATTTTGTTCTGTGAATCTAACCTATTCCACTGATCCACTACTCTATTTCTTATCCAGTACCAAATGGTTTTGGTGACCACTGCTTTATAATATAGTTTTAGATCTGGTGCAGCTAGGCCACCCTCATTTGCATTTTTTTTCATTAATTCCCTTGAAATTCTTGACCTTTTGTTTTTCCAGATGAATTTTGTTGTTATTTTTTCTAGGTCAGTTAAATAATTTCTTGGGAGTTTGATTGGTATAGCACTAAATAGATAGATTAGTTTAG
>JAJPUD010002797.1:86152-110139 GCA_023553655.1 Myrmecobius fasciatus
GGGCAAGTCACTTCACCCCAATTGCCTCAGCAAAAAACAAAAACAAACAAAAAAAAAGTTTTAAAAAGGGAAAAGGTCAGGTTATGAATATCTCTGAACACCAAACAGAGAATGTTAGATTTTATTCTTGCAATATCAAAGAGACAGTGAAGTTTATTGGAGATTTGGAGGGGGGGGGTCAGAGGTGAGGATACAGTCATGCCTTCATTTTCCTCACCTTGGAACACTCCTAGGTACTGGTTCCCCTACTCATTCTGCTCTTTATCTGTTGGTCCAGAACTGACACTCAATATTCAATAAACATTTCTTAAGCATCTATTTTGTGCTTATGAGGTAGGGGTAAGGAGAGAAATAAGCACTGCTCTGCAGGAGCTTACAATCTAATGGGGGAAGACAACATACTTACAAAAAAAAAAGCTGAAAAGTAGGGAGAGAGAAGAGGTATCTGGCATGAAGGGGTAGTGAGGAAGTTAAAAAAAAAAAAGTCCAAAATGAGTGTAGCTAGGTGATAAATAAAATGTCTAAGGTAGTGAATGACAAAGCTATCAATTAGTACCTATTCCACATCCTGCTTAAAATCAGGGTCCTCCTATATGGAATTGAGATCTCTTCTTCTCCTTGTGTACAGGTTGGGTTCTCTTTAAATTCTTGCATACTGAAAAGTTCTGTGCTCATGTATCCCTGACCAAACCCCATCCCTAATAGCCATGGACTTCTCTGCCTATCTCCCTATATTTATCTGGGCCAGAAAAATGACTCACTGTGTTGGGTTTTTCCCTAGGTTTCCCAATCAGTATTCAAGTCTTTTGCTTTTTCTAGATCTTTGTGGAGGAGTTGTATCATGAAGCTAAGCTGTACCTCTTTCTGGTACTCTGCCATCTTGATTTCACTCCAAGGATAATGTAAAGCTAAACTGGTTCACTAAGAGGTTAATATAGAGAAAGAAGGAAAATGTATGCAGTGAAGGGATAATGGTATGGGAAAGAACTAAGGGTGGAGGATTTGGTGTGGATAAATAATAGGTTTAGGGATGGTAAAGTCGAGGGAAAGATTAAATGATTAAAAAATTATGATCACATAAAGGCAATTCAGAGTTTATAAACATAGTATGAGAATACCTGAAGGTGGTAGCAAGATCTCTGTGTGTAGGTGAAGTGGGATGAAAAGCTAATGGAAAATGAGCAAATTGGTAATCTGGAAAGCCAGTTTCCAATTTATTTATTTTTTGTAGATTACTCTTCAATCCCCAAATTTATACTTAGTTTTTCTTTGACTGTCACCATGGTATAGTAGATAGAAAATCAACTGCAGAGCCAAAGAAATATAAATGTTTTTTTTTCAGACAACACAAAACCAAGAAGGATAGCTAATATATTAGATAATAGCCTACAAATCCAAAGAATATTTCAAAAAGTTAGAACTAAGCCAAATATATGAAATAAAATTTAACAGGGAAATATAAAGTCTTATGTTTGGATTTTTTTTTAAAAAAACAGCTTTATGAGTATAAGATAAAGAAAGTGTAGTTAGAGAGTAGTTCACAAGAAAAAGGATCAGCTGCTTTTAGTGAACTAACAATGTGATAGGACAGCAAAAAACTCAATGTCTTCTAAGGCTGCATATTCCAGATCCTAGAATTGTTCTTTCAGTTTTATATAGCACATTTTAGGGAAAATATTTATAAATTGAAAACCACTCAAAGCCCTAAAACTATACCACATGACAAACTAGTGAAATTACTGAGGATGTTTAATCTGAAGAAGAAAAGACAGTATCAAGGAGAGAGGCAATAATGTGATAGCTATCTTTATTTTTTTTTAATGTATGTAAGATACTATGTCAATGTCTAATTGTATCTGTCATTTTTTCTCAATAGTATTTTACTTTTCCAAATATTTGTAAAGATGGTTTTAAACATTCATTTCTGTAAAATTTTGTGTTCCAAATGTTTCTCCCTCCTTCCCCTTCTTCTCCTTCCCCAAGACAGCAAGCAATCTGAAATATGTTAAACATGTACAATCCTTCTAAATGTATTTCCATATTTGTCATGTTGTGCAAGAAGACAAACTAAAAGGAAAAACTCACAAGAAAGAAAAAGCTAACAAACAGACAAAAAAGGTGGAAAAAAACTATTCTTTGATCCACATTCAGTCTCTATAGTTCTCTCTCTTGTTTATGAATGGAATTTTCTATCATAAGTCTATTGGCATTATCTTGAATCATCATATTGGTGAGAAGAGCCAAGTCGATCATAGTTGATCATCACATAATCTTGCTATTACTATGTACAGTGTTCTCCTGGCTCTGCTTACTTCACTCAGTGTCAGTACATGTAAGTTTTTTCAGGTTTTTCTAAAATCAGTCTGATGATCATTTCTTATAGAACAATAATATTCCATTACATTCATATACTATAACTTATTCAGCCATTCTCCAACTGATGGGCATCTACTCAATTTCCGGCTTCTTGCCAGTACAAAAAGAGTTGCTACAAACATTTTTGCACATGTGGGTTCTTTTCCCTTTTTTCTGATCTCTTTGGGATACAGACCCAGCAGGTGGATCAAAGGGCATGCACAATTTGATAGCCCTTTAGGCAAAGTTCCAAATTGTTCTCCAGAATGGTTGGTAAGATAGTATCTTCAATTTGCACCAAATAAACCATTGGAAAGGAAGCATAGTATAGTAGAATAAATTCTACTTTTGAAGTTGGGTGACCTATTTTTTACTCCCAGCACTGCTATTTGCTACCAGTGTGACTTTTTGCAAGTTGTTTAACCTCACTGACAGTTTTTTCATCTGTAAAATTGAGATCTAGATGACCTCTAAAGTTCCTTCCTTTATGATGCTATGAAGGGCTTTCATATGGAAAAAAGGTTTAGATTTGTTTTAATTGGTCATATAAGGCAGAATTAAGAGCAGGAAGTTATAATTTAAGTGAAAGAAGGTTAAGGATAACCTCTGGGTGTTACTGTTGAGAACAGATATCCTCAACCATAAAGGAATGAAACCAGGAGCTCCAAGACTACACTTACTTCTACCTACAAGGCCAGCTGGGAAAAGAGATTTTTCACTTCTAATCTTACCCAGTTCCCTTCTCCCTTTAAGTAAGAGAAGAAGAGTTTAATCTTTGGGATTAATATTCATGTTCTTAGCAGGACCATTAATCCAACAAATTCATTCACCTAAAAGGAAATCTAAGTGAATTTGAGCTCAAGTTTTAGAGTTCTGCTCATAGGACATTATAGAATTATTTGTAAAATTATTTAATATATAATATATGCAATATTGTAAAATATTTTTTAAAAAATCAAACACATACACACCACCACAACAATAACAACAATCTCAGGGCAATTCCTCATCCCTATCTTACTCAGGATATTATGTTTGGAGGTAAGACTAACAGACCCACAAATAGTATTGGAACACACTGATTTATAAAGAGAAAACCAAGTTTATAAATTACCATCAATAGTGAGAAGTTAGAGGAAGGCAGAAAAATAGGGAACAAAGAAGTTTTTGTTTGGTTCCAACTAAAGAGATAGAGAAAGGAAAAGTAGAAGGAAGTGGAGCAGAGTAAGAGAGCATTTTACCCCAAACACTGCTTCCTAGGCCAATAAACATTTACTAAGTTTGGGACTTGCTTACCAGTCTAATCACAGATGCTACTGATTCTTTTCTAATGATTGAAACTTCTGGTCATAGCAGGATAATTTCAGAGAGGCCTGGATAGATTTGCATGAACTGATGCTAAGTGAACTGAGCAGAACCAAGAGAACATTATACACGGTAACAGTAAGACTCTATGATGATCAATTCTGATGGACATGGTTCTCTTCAACAATGAGATGATTCAAACTAGTTCTAGTTGTTCAGTGATGAAGAAAGCCATCTACACTAGAGAGAGGGATCTGATTGTGGACTACAACATAACATTTTCATGCTCTCTATTGATGTTTGCTTGCATTATGTTTCCCATCTCAGATCCGATTTTTCTTGTACAGCAAGATAATTGTATAAATATGTATACACATAAAAAAAAAAAAAAAGAAACTTCTGGTCATGAAATTTGTTGCTCTGATCATTGCTCCTCTATCTTCTCCAATCATCTCCCAGAAGCTTCTTTGACCTTTCTTCTGCTTGTGTCCTTCTCAGGAGATGAGAAGACACATTCCCAAAGTGTTACATAAGCTACAATGTATCTCATCCTAACTTTTTAGCATAATGTTTCATCTATCTTCTCTTGGGCTAAGAAGAAAGAGAAAATTACATTCCATAAAGCCTTGGAATCTTTTACAATATTTGATCTTTTAAATCTTTTTTTTTTTTTTTTTTTTTTGGCAAAACAAATGGGATTAAACAACTTGCTCAAGGTCACACAACTAGTAAATGTCAAATGTCTGAGGTCAAATTTGAACTCAGGCCCTCCTGATTCTAGGTCTCTGTCCCACTGTACCACTTAGCTTCCCCTGTAAAGTCTTTAGTACTACTTCTCACTAGCCTATTCTCTTAAGAAAAAACTTCCTAAAAATACTAACTCAAAGTGGAATAGGCTGCCTTTTGAGGAAGTGGTTCCACTTTATTACATGTCTTAAAAGACTCCCTAGAGCCTTTCTTAAACTGTGGTTCACAATCCAATCCCATAAAAGATCTTATAACTGATGTGGGGGTCAAAAATTATGATTTACATAAAGGAGGGAAAAGGACTCAAAAATGCAAAAATGTTTCTAGCAGCTCTTTTTGTGGTAGCAAAGAATTGGAAAATGAGTAGATGTCCATCATTTGGGGAATGGCTGAACAAGTTATGATATATGAGAGTAATGGAATATTATTGCTTTATAAAAATGATAAGCAAACTGATTTTAGAAAGGTCTGGAAAGATTTACATGAACTGATGCTGAAAGTGAAACAAGCAGAGCCGGGAATACATTATATACAGTAACAACAAGAAAGTGCAAAGATCAACTATGAAAGACTTGCTTCTGAGTTCTCAGTGATTCAGTGATTCAAAGCAATCCCAATAGACTTTGGATAGAAAATGCCATCTGCATCCAGAAAAAGACCCAAGGAGACTGAATGTAAATCAACACATGCTATGTTCACTCCTTTTTTCTGTTTGTTTATTTCTCATAGTTTTTCCCCTTTTGCTCTGATTTTTCTCTCCCAATATGATTCATAAAGCAATGTATGTTAAAAATAAATTTTAAAAAAGGAAAAAATTATGATTTATTATCAGTAAATGTTTGATTTGTATATTATTTTATATACCTATATATCCAAGGTCACATAAAAATTTCTTGGATGAAAATGAGTTGTGAGTGGAAACAGTTTAAGAAGCCCTAGGCTAGAGGATGACTCTTTGGCATTGTTAGAGTCTTTTCATTCAGAAATGGGTTGATGTAGATGGTGCCTGAACTCCTTTCTAAGTCTGAAATTCTCAGCACTGGATGAGGGGTCAGATTATATCTCTTCAACTGTACTGTCTGATCTTGGGCAAGTCACAACTGCTCTAGTATTCATTTTCTTTTTCTGTAAAATGAGAAATGAGATGATATCAGGTCCCATTCAGTTTTCAATGTATGATTCTGTTATTCTGCAATCCTAAAAATCAAATTTAGAACACTCTTCCACAGAAATACATGCTGTTTATTAGGCCAAACTCAGCTTGATATTGGGGTCATTTAGATTCAAAATTGAAAGAAAAAAAAATGAGACACTGATAGGTCATCTAAAAATTATCTAAAGAGGGTATACTTAGCCATGGCAAGAGAAAGACATTCAGAGCAGAAAAGGGATGTTCATTCAGAACATAGCCTGGATTAAGCTGAACATAATTTTCCTGTGTTAGTGTTGGTCATCCTTCTACTTTGAGGTCAGAGTCCTGAGGGAGATCTCCTCTCCTCTCATGTCCTAGAAGTTTTGCTGCAGGTCACCAGGAAGCCATGACAATGGCCTGGGCCTTCATCCATTGAACCAATTAAATTTCTATGATAGTTTTCAAGGAGAGAAAAATTTAAAATATTGCTCCCATAATACTCTATGAAAACTGCCTGTTCATATACGTTGACCATTTATCAATTGGGGAATGGCTCTTACTCTTACAAATTTGAATCAGTTCTCTATAAATCTTAGAAATAACACCTTTATCAGAAAACATATTGCAAAGATTTTTACCTGTTTCCTGCTTTTCTTTTAACTTTGGCTGTTAAAACTTTTAAATTTCATATAATCAGAAATAGTCCATTTAAATACCAGAAAATCTTTCTGTATCTCTTATTTGGACATGAACTCTTTTCCTAGATCTATATCCAGAATTCTTACAGGTTTCTTCACACCTCTAATTTGCTTATGTTTGATTTGTCTCTATCTCTAACTCATGTACCCATTTGGAGTTTGTCTTGGGATATGTATGGTAGGGGATGTTTCTTTATAACTAGCATAAACTATCAGAAACCAAGCAAGCTGTTTTCAGTTTTACCAATAGATTTGCTATAAAGTGAGTTCTTGCCCTAATAGCTGTGATCTTTGGATTTATCAAATACAAAGGAACTGTACTTATTTACTTCTGTTTATTGTGTACCTAATCTGTTCTGCTGATCAAGGTATCTATTTTTTATCCAGTATCAAACTTTTTTCGTGATTATGACTTTAAGGTACAGTCTGATATCTGGTACTGCTAGTCCCCTTTCCTTTCCACTTTTTTTTTCATTATTTCTCTTGAGACCGCCTCCAGTTGACTTTTGTTATTATTATTTTAGCTCTAAAGTCATCTTTTGGAAGTTTCAGCATAGTAATGAATAAGTAAATTAATTTAAGTAGTCTTTTTATTATATTTGCTCTACCTATCTATGGAAAATTAATGTTTCTCCAAATATTTAGGCCTGCCTTTATAAAGGGCATTTTGTAAATATGTTCATTATAGTTTCTATGTGTCCTAGTGGGTAGTATTTTATAATATTTGTGGTTACTTTAAATGAAATTTCTCTTTTTATCTCTTCCTGCTGGCTTTGTTGGTAATATAAAGAAATGCTGATGATTTATCTGGGTCTATTTTATATTCTGTATTTATAAAAGTTGACAGGGATGATTAAAAAACCAAAAACCTGAGGAAGACCTGTATGCAAAATGAAGTGAGAAGAATCTAAAGAACAATAAAATAGCAACAGCAATGTTATAAGACATTAATCTCTGAAAGACTTTGATCACTACAATGTTCTACCACAACTCCAAAGAACTACTGTTGAAAGAGTTTATGATGATAGACAGTTTATGAACTTAGGTTGCAGATTGAAACATATTTTTCCATTCTTTTTTCTTTCAGAACATGATTAATAAGTTTTGTATGATTTCATATGTACAATGGATATCATATTTTTTGCCAATTTTTTATCAATATGTAGGGAGAGGTAAAGGGAGGGAAAAATTCAGAACTAAAAATAAAAATAAAAATTTTTAAAATAGAAAACTTACTTAAAATAAAATAGAGCTAAAGGAGTTTTACTTTGGTGTATATATATATATATGAGAAGTCAATCTGTAACTTGGGCTTAAGGAATACTACTGATTTTGTTACAACACTGTCTTTTCTCCTTTCATAGCAAATTTCTATGAACATAGCAGGAGAAATCCAAAAGTTTTATAATGGAATTTATTCTTATAATCAATAAGCTTCTCTAAACTTCTATAACGAGATACAAGTATAAAGAACATTATTGTTAAATTTTATTGTTTTGAACTTGTTCAACTTCCTAATCTAAGCAACTAGAGAAAAACAGTTCTTAGACTTTCCATTTCCCTATTTGTTCATTTAATATCACATATTTCTGTATAGTATTGTCTGCCCAATATCAGATCTTTTATGAATGATATTATGATATATGTCCTTAAACTGAGGATACAGCTGTATTGTTATAAAGATGCAAAAAAAAAATAATTTTAATGGATTAGTAAACATCACTTTGAGAAATCAACAAGAACTTAGAATATATGTGATTGGCTTTCAAATATTTTCATTGAGCAAAAGGATATACTTAAAAAACTCGTAATAGCTGCAATTTTATTAGTAACTTTAGATCTTCTGCTGTTGTGCTAGTGAAAAACAATGGAAAAAGCCAAGTAAAGATGAAGGTCTTGGGCAGCTAGGTGGCACAGTGGATAGAGCACCAGCCCTGAAGTCAGGAGGACCTGAGTTCAAATTTGGTCTCAGCCACTTAACACTTCCTAGCTGTGTGACCCTGGGTAAGTCACTTAACCTCAATTGCCTCAGCAAAAAAAAAAAAAAAAAAGATGAAGGTCTTAAATGTTTTATATTATATATATATTAAATTTTAACATAATGGTAATCATTATGAACTACTGTACTTTTTAGGTTTTATACTAGTGATAATAGCAAGAAACTATTCAATTTCTTTTGAATCTATTTGAATATTTATAGATGCTTATCCATACAAATATCTAAATACACAGGCTTTGGATATGTTTTAGTAAATTATTTACAAAGTCTCATGTTGGATTGAGGCAATCACATATAAAATTGTTTTAATTTGATTGTCAAAAAATCCCTTTTAAATCTTTTTTTTTTTCCTGTTAGAAACCTCTCTCTGACAATATTGAAAGATAAATAGATGTATTTTAAAAGGTCAGGTCCCAGAGGATTTTTAAAGGTTCTTCCTGTAGCCTTAGATAGCATTATTCATATCTTGTACAGAGTTCAAGATAGGTAAGTGGCATGTGAACACTGAAACTTTCAGATGAGTTATAGCCTTATTTGAAATTCTTCCTATAGACCTGATAGTCATAAAGTTAATGTCCAGAAGATTTCTATTGGCTTTCACCACACAAACAGTTGTTGTTCAATCATTTTAGTCATGTTCTTTGTGACTCCATTTGGGGTTTTCTTAACAAAGGTACTAGAGTGGTTTGATATTTCCTTCTCCAGCTTATTTTACAGATAAGGAACTAAGGAAAAAGGGTTAAGTGACTTGCCCCGGATCATTAAGTGCTTGAGGCTAGATTTGAACTCAGAAAAATAAGTCTTCCTCACTCCAGGTCTCACTTTCTATCTACTGTGTCACCTACCTACTCACATGACTTAATTACTGGAAGATTAACGTACTTAGTTTTTGTCAGTCTCTACTAAATCATACTGTCTTATCACTGGTAGGTTAATCAGCTTTAATTATAAATGAGTGGCTTGGAACCTGGAAAACCAATTTACTGGAAGAAAATTTCTCCCCAGAAGTGCTCTAGAAACAAGGCTCATTTCAAGTTCTAATAACTAGTAGTACCCTAGGGAAAGAAACTAGGGTGTTGATTCAAGTATACATATCTTTGTGTGTGAGTGGACCACACTGAATAATTTGTAAACAGTGGTCCAAGATAGATTCCTATGATACAGATTTCCAAGGGGAATTCAATGATTTCATGAAGTAGACAGTAAAACGTAAGTGGCAGAATACGAGATCTGTCATTTAAATGGACATTAATAAACTGAATGTTGCACATATGTATTCTTGATATTACCCAGCACCTGAAGTCCATCAGAGGGGATTAAATATGAAGGGATATCTGACTGGGATATTTGGAGTTGGTTATTAGGAATGGGTTGGATTAAGGAAATTATTTTAAAAATATTATATAATACTAATCATTGTTATTATATTGATTTTGCTTTATTGTTGCATTCAATGCTCCCTGATATTGTATATACCTATTGAAATATCTGTCAGAAAATTTTTATATTAAGATTTCCAGAGAAGAGATCAATTAAATATAGTCAAGATGTATATATTGTGTATCTACAATCAAAGTGGGGCAAGGGTGATTGTCATAACAACTCTGTTACTAAATGTACTCAATGGATGTCCATCAGTTGGAGAATGGCTGAATAAATTATAGTATATAAATGTTATGGAATATTATTGCTCTATAAAAATGATCAGCAAGATGATTTCAATGAGGCCTGGAGAGACTTACATGAACTGATGCTAAGTGAAGTGAGTAAAACCAGGAGAACATTGTACACAGCAATAGCAAGACTATGCAATAATCAGTTCTGACAATGTGCCTCTTTTCAACAGCAAGGTGATTCAGTCCAGTTCCAATGGTCTTGAGATGAAGAGAGCCATTTGCACCCAGAGAGAGGACTATGGGGATTGAGTATGGATCACAACATAGTATTTTCCACTTTTTTGCTGTATTTTGTTTTCTTTCTTATTTTTTCCTTTGTTGATTTGATTTTTCTTGTGCAGCATGATAATTGTGGAAATATGTATAGAAGAATTAACATATATTGGCTTACTTGCCATCTAGAGGAGGGGATAGAGGAAAGGGAGGGAAAAATAATTTGGAACACAAAGTTTTACAAGGGTGAATGTTGAAAATGCATATGTTTTGAAAATAAAAAGCTTTAATTAAAAAAAAAGAAAGAAACATGCAGACAATTTTTTAAAAATTTACTCAAGGTGAGCTGGTCATGGAACTAGCTAGTGTCTTCAAAATCAAGCTGAGACGTTAATTTAGTCCCAGTGTTAACCTGGTTAGTTCCTGCTCTTCCCATCTGCAATTTCAAGCTTAAGATACCAGCTTTAGGTCTAGTGTTAGTTAGTTTCCTATTTTACCCAATGTGGTTCAACCCTTTCTGCCATCTGTTTTCATTCCCTTGTGCCCATCTTTCTTATGTAACCAGAACCTATATAAGGCTCCTAAAACTAATGTTTGGGATTAATTTTTAATTTGGTAATGTTTATACTCAGCATAATAAATACAGGTTGTCACAATCTGCATTGTTTATATATGATTAGCAGCAGTATCTATGAATAATCAGACAATTTTTGTCACATGCATTTGTAAAATGAGATCCCTAGATCTTATTTGATCAGAATGAAGTGATTGATTTATGGATCTTAACTATTTCATAGTAGAGTTGTCTTGGAAGTATTCAAATATTCAAAGTCAGATTTGTCAAAGAGTTTGTTTGAATTTGGTAAATAGTACAGCAGACTTCAGGAAGTGAAAAATGATATCAGAAAACATAGTTTAAAAATAATAATATTTTTTAATAATTAGAAATAGTCTATGTCATGAATGATATACTTGGTGATTTGTAGCAATTTAAATCCTACTACTATTACCTGTTCAAATAGCCTTCATCTTATCTTTAGGCTTATTAAACTTGTATCAATTGGTATTTTTAAAAGTTGGTATATCCCCAGGCAATTGCTTATGAAACCTTTTGTGATGTGAATTGATATTATTTTGGGTTCTTAGAAGAGGTATGTGACATCTGGGAGGTGATAGATACCATGACATGCAAATGAATTGGATTTAAGGAATGCTGTGCAAAGTGACCAGTTATACTTTCTCTTCTAGAGCCATTTGAGTTCATTGGTAAGATTATACATCAGGAAGACTGGAGATAATTCTAGTGTTTTGTTTTGTTTTGTTTTTCTTGGAAGAAATTGGGATTAAGAGACTTGCCCAGAATCACACAATTACTAAGAATTAGGGCTAGATTTAAACTCAGGTCCTCCTGACTTCAGGGCCAGTATGCTATCCACTATAACATCTAGCTGTCTCTGATAGCTCTGGGTAGTAGTTGAAGTATTGAATAATAATAACACTTACTTCACAGGATTTTGTGAGATCAAGTAGAAATATATAAAGCATTTTGCAAACCTTAATATTAGATATGAATGCTAGCTATTAAGACAAAAAGAATTAAAGAACAATAGGGTTAGGAAGGAATCTTTTTCTTTGAATAATATTCAATTAATTAAATAACCAAAATAATTAATTTTTTCTTATTATAATATGTATGATTTTAGGATAAATTAAGTTTATCCTATGCTAAACTAAACTCCAAAGCAGTTCCAAGGAAACTTTTTAACTAGATTAATATTAACTACCAAAAAGCCAAGGACTTCAATTTTCACCTATTACCCTGTAAATGAATTTTTGATCCCATGGAGTCTGAGATAAAAGGACAGGATGACTATGCTGGTAATTTGGCCCCTGTCCAAAAAAACTACATGTATCATTCCATATAAAAGAAACTTAACTTGTGATTCTGTGTCACCCACTTTCAGGACAAAAGACAGTACATTAAATCCTGGTAAATGTTTTTCTGAAAGGAACTGAAGTGTTTAACTGAGAGAGTGAAATGTATAGTGTGAAATAATCAGTTACCTCAGTGGCCACAAAAGTATCATTTAAAAAAGTATTTAAGTGTGCATACTGGTATACACAATATTAATAGCATTTAATGTATAAATTGTTACCAGTAAAGACCATACTATTCTTTATTTTGATGGCACCGCATTTTGCAAGGCAGTACATATACCTATGGTGCTCTGGGAATTGGAAAATATTTCTAACATATTACAGAATCTAAAACTGGCAAAGAAGGAAGATGTCTATAGCTATTAGTCTAGAAAAAAAATTTTAATAACTAACAATTTTTTACTTTCCAGTATTCTTATTACTCTGAGATTTCAACAACCTGATTGACATAACTTAGAGAGCTTAACACCTGAGGGTCCTTACTGTATAAGATAGATAAGTGAGATTTAACTGGGTATTTTTGTAGCAAAACAAATACTGTGGTTTCAGTCTAGAATTTTCATAGAGACCTAAGAAGGGAGCACTAATTAGCACAATTAGGAAAGCCATCATCCTTATTATGGGAGTCTATTAAATCAATTCCAGGTGGGTTTGTCAGAACTCCGCACATAAGAATACAACTCTTCTTATTAGAGATATTTTATAACAAAATGAGGCAGTGCAATTGAACAAAGCAATTCTTTGAAGTACAGAATTTCTTGAATGGCCAATCATGGATCATACATCAGTCATCAACACTGTAGTCCCTTCTGACCTACCACCCTGTTGTTATGCCTGGAGGTTCTCAGTTTGGAAATTAAGTCACTCACAATGTATTTTCCGTGTCCATAGCCCCAAGAAAGACCCAGGTACTCTGGAATGTTTGCAAGTAGAACTGGGTAGTCTGTCAAGATGTCTGGGAGCACACAGGTATGACTAGTTGATTCATAGCAAGTGCTCCTGGAATAACACCAGATATTTTGTGTGGAAAAGAGATTTAGTAGACTTTTTTTAACCTTTCCAACTATACAATTACAGTATATGTAAAAATATGAGATGAATTTATACTCATAGTACCTAGTAAAACATGTTAGATTAAACAAATGATACTAATTATACTCTCCAGGTAAGAGTGATGGTTTTATTAGAAGAATTACCATATCATTTCATAATATCTATTCTGTAATGGCTATGTCTAGGGGAATCAGACTCTATACTGGGCAGTTGATCAGCATAAAGAAGTTCTAATTGTTGATTGGACAACCTAGATCCTAGACAGCACAGTAAAGAATGGACAAGAGATTCAAGTAGACTTAAACACTGAGCTTATCTCCACCCCTGCATTGCTTTCTGTGCCTCAGTTCAGAGCAAAGCCCCAACTTTATTGTGTTATATGAAATTTATTATATTATATGATATACCGATATAGAATTGAGAATAGTTCTTGTCATTTTACTCTTTTGCTGTATTCACCATAAAGAGAACACTATATTTTGGACTAAGGTATCTTGCTACTTATTAACTATTCTAAAATTTATGAATATAAATAACACTTTACATAATTGATTAAACATAAAAGAGAGGAATTGTGAAACATAAAAAAATGCTTTTTAAGTTTCTCAGGAAATGTATATTTTTTCTCCAGACATTTCAGACTTTTCTTTTTTTAGGAAAATAAGTAAGAACTGGTCCAAAGATGATACCACGGCAGTACTCAGGGAATAATTATATCTCTAAACACTTACATCAATACAATAGAGAAAGAATAGATAAATGAATTAGGCATGCAACTGGAAAAAAAAAACTAGAAAAAGAACAAATTAAAAATCCCCAATTAAATATCAAATTGAAAATCCTGAAAATCAAAGGAGAAATTAATAAAATTGAAAGTAAGAGGGGCAGCTAGGTGGTGCTAGTGGATAGAGCACCAGCCCTGAAATCAGGAGGACCTGAGTTCAAATTTGGCCTCAGATACTTAACACTTCTTAGCTGTGTGATCCTGGGAAAGTCACTTAACCCTAATTGTCTCAGCAAAAAAAAAAGTAGAAAACTAATTTTTTTGCCTGTCTTGTGGGATTTTAAGTTGAACTCTGCTCCTGGGCACTATCCCAAGCTTCTTGTGCTTGGGGCCAGAGGCATGCTCACTGATTTGGGGCATTGAGACCTGAGGTGTTGGCGGCTTGTTCACTGGGTTGGGATGGCCCGGCCTAGAAGTGCCTATTGTAGACTGGTTTCCAAGGCTGGCACTTTTCTAGCTACATTGGACCTAAAGGCTCCACAGTGGGCCTGCTGTGCCACTGTATTGAGGACTAAGACTGAAGGGTCTCAGTTGGTAAACTGTGCTGTAACTAACAGTCTCTTGCTGATTTGCCTGAACACCATCTGCATTGGCCTGTAGTAGGCTGTACTTTCACCCAAATGAGATACAACTTTTCTGAAATCCTTCTAAGTTATTTTAAGCTGAAATATTGTTTCACTCCATTTTTTTTGTAGATTCTGTTGCTCCAGAATCCATTTAGAGCAGGGGTGAGGAGCCTTTTTTTTCTTCCAAGGGACATGTGGATATTTATAACATCATTCACAGGCCAGACAAAATTTATCAACTTATAGAACTCAAGCAAGAACTGAAAGTTCATAATCACCTGTGGTTATCTCAGCAAATGATTTCACAGGCGTCATATGACCCAAGGGCTGAACTTTCTCCATCCCAGACTTAAAGGCTTGATTTAAGGTTAATTTTAGAGAGAACTCAGGCAACTTCTTGATTTCTCACTGCTACCTTGGCTCTGCCCTCCAAGAGCCTCCAACAATAATAAAACCAACAAAAATTATATAATTATCTCAATAAATACAAAAAAAAGCTTTTGACAAAAATATAACTCATTCCTACTTTAAAAAAAAACACTAGAAAGCATAAAAATACATGAAATTTTCATTAAAACAATGAGTAGTGTTTATCTGAAACCATTAGCAAGCATCATCTGAAATAGGGATAAGCTTGAAGCCTTTTCAGTAAGCCTTAAAATGAAGCAAGGATGTCCATTATTACCACTATTATTCAATATTGTACTAGAAATGTTAACTATAAAAATAATAGAAGAAAAAGAAATTGAAGGAATTAGAATAGGTAATGAGAAAACAAAACTATCATGCTTTGCAAGTGATATGATGGTATACTTAGAAAATCCTATGGAATAAACTAAAAACCTAATTGAAACAATGAACAATTTAAGCAAAATTGCAGAATATAAAATAAATCCACATAAATCACCAGCATTTCTATATATTACCAACAAAGTCCAGCAGGAAAAGATAGAAAAAGGACCTCCATTTAAAATAACTGAAGACAATAAAAAGTACTTGGGAGTCTACCTTCCAAGACAAATCCAAAAATTACATAAATACAATTATAAAATACTTTATACAAATAAAGTCATATCTAAACAATTGGAAAAATACTAATTGCTCATGGGTAGGCTAAGTCAATACAACAAAAATGACAATTCTGCCTAAATTAATTTACTTATCCAAGGCCATATCAATTAAATTACCAAAAAAATTATAGAGTTAGAAAAAAATAACAAATTTTATCTGGAAGAAAAAAAAGATCAGGAATATCAAGGAAATCAATTTTTTTTTTTTAATATGAAGGAAAGTGGCCTACCAGTACCAGTTCTCAAACAATATTATGAAGCAGTCATCAAAACAATTTCGAACTGGCTAAGAAATAGAGTGCTAGATCAGTGGAATAGATTAGGCACATAATATCCAATAGCAAATGACCATAATAATCTAGTGTTTGATAAACTCAAAGATCCAAGCTTTGGGAGCAAGAATGTACCATTTGACAAAAATTTCTAAGAAGAAAGCAGCCTGATAGAAAGTAGGCAGTGACCAACATCTCACACCATATAACAAGAGAAGGTGAAAATAGGGACACAATTTAGATATAAAGGGTGATATCATGATCAAACATGGAACATTTTACCAGTCAGATTTATGCAGAAGGGAAGAAGTTATGATAAAACAAGAGACAGAGAGAATTATAGGATATAAAATTGATAATTTCAATTACATGGGATTAAAAAGGATTTTCACAAACAAATCTAATGCAGCCAAAATAAGAAGAAAAGCAGAAAACTGAAAAAAATTTTTTTTCAATAAGTCACACTGATATAGGTCTCGTTTTTCTTTTCTTTTTTCTTTTTTTTAAAATTTTTATTCAAGCTTTTTATTTGCAAAACATATACATGGGTAATTTTTCAACATTGACCCTTACAAAACTTTCTGTTACAAATTTTTCCCTCCTTCCCCTCACCCCCTCCCCTAGATGGCAGGAAGTCTAATACATGTTAATCATGTTAAATACTTGACAAATTGAATATGTGTATACATATTTATACAGTTATCTTGCTGTACAAGAAAAATCGGATCTACAAGAAGAAAAAAATCTGAGAAGGGAAACATAATGCAAGCAAACATCAATAGAGAGCATGAAAATGATATGTTGTGGTCCACATTCAGAGACCTCTCTCTGAGTGTATATGACTTTCTTCATCACTGAACAATTGGAACTGGTTTGAAACATCTCATTGATGAAGACAACCATGTCTATCAGAATTGATCATTAAATCGTCTTGTTGTTGATGTGTATAATGATCTCCTGGCTCTGCTCATTTCACTAAGCATCAGTTCATGCAAGTCTCTCCAGGCCTCTCTGAAATCATCCTGCTGGTCGTTTCTTACAGAACAATAATATTCCATAACATTCATATACCATAATTTATTCAGCCATTCTCCAATTGATGGGCATCCATTCAGTTTCCAGTTTCTAACCACTATAAAAAGGGCTGTCACAAACATTTTTACACATGTGGGTCCCTTTCCCTCCTTTAAGATCTCTTTGGGATATAGGCCCAATAGAAACACTGCTGGGTGAAAGGGTATGCACAGTTTGATAACTTTTTGGGCATAGTTCCAAACTGCTCTCCAGAATGGTTGGATCCATTCACAATTCCACCAAAACGTATCAGTGGGACACTTTTCCCACATCCCCTCCAACATTCATCATTATCTTTTCCTGTCATCTTAGCCAATCTGACAGGTGCGTAGTAGTATCTCAGAGTTGTCTTAATTTGCATTTCTCTGATCAATAGTGATTTGGAGCAAAAGGTCTCATTTTTCAAATATATAAATGAGTTCAATTCAAAAGAATACAAGTAATTCCCCAATTGATAATGTTCAAAGAATATGAACAGGTAGTTTTCAGAAGAAGAAATCAAAGTTATCTATAGTCATATGAAAAAATGTTCTAAATGTTCTAAATGTGAGTTGATTCAACTATCCTGAAGAGCAATTTGGAATGTAAGGGACATAAAATTGTGCATACCCTCTGACCAAGTAATATCACTATGAGGTCTTTATCCAAAGGAAAAGAACCTATATACTAAAATATTTTTTATTAGGTTGTCTTTTTGTGTGTGATGGTGGCAAAGAATTGGAAACTGAGGGGTAATCAGTTGGGAAATGGCTGAGCAAGTTTTTTATGATTCTGACCAAATGCGATTGTGCTATGAGAAACGATGAACAAGATGCTTTTAGAAAAACCTGGGAAGACTTACATGAACCGATGCAAACTGAAATGAGCAGAACCAGGAGAACATTGCACACAGGAACAACAATATTGTATGACAATCAATTGTTAATGATGTATCTATTCTCAGTAATATGATGTTCCAAAGAATTCTAAAGCACGTATAATGAAAAATTCTATCCATTTCCAGAGACAGAACCAATGGAGTCTGAATGCAAATCGAAGTATACTTTAAAAATAACAATTTTTTTTTGGGGGGGGTCTAGATTTTTTTTTTTGTAACATGGCTAATATGAAAATGTTTTACATGACTGCATATATATAATCTATTTCAAATTACTTGCCTTTTTTTTTCCTGAGGCAATTGGGGTTAAGTGACTTGCCCAGGGTCACACAGCTAGGGGATGTTAAGTGTCTGAGACTAGATTTGAACCCAAGGTCCTCCTGACTTCAGGGCTGGTGCTCTATCCACTGCGCCACCTAGCTGCCCCAAATTACTTGCCTTTTCAATGAAGAGAGGTGAGAAGGAGGGAAAGAACTTGGAATTCAAAATTTAAAAATCCCCCAAATTAAATATTTTTGTTTACATTTTTAATTAAATTTTTAAAAAAAGACTAAAGCCAATCATGTCATTCACCTCCTGATAAAGTGGTAATGAATTTAAAATGTATAAAGAGACATACATTTTTGACACAGCCAACAAGGGGATTTATTTTTCTGGACAATATGTATATGTAGAAATGGCTTTATTTTTCATTTTTAAAAACTTGCTATGTATGTGTGTGTTTGTGTGTGAGTGTGTGAAAGATAGACAAATTTTGATTATTTTATTTTTTAAAGGAAAGTAAGTAGAGCAAAATTAAAGTTTCAGAAAAGTCAGGGTGGAAACCAAATTTAACTACTTTGTAAATAAGGTCATTGCCTCCTTCCCTTCCATCCTCAATTCTTCATCTAAAAGCAGTGTCCTCTTTATCCTGCCAAGGATTAAGATATTGATCAAAAGAAGTTCTTTCAGGCCTTGAAGGAGCTGGTCCAGAGAGGAATTAAGTAGAAAGTATTCTGGCATGTTAATCCAATTTGCATTTTAACATCTTTTCCTTATTTGTGATTCACACAAATCTTAAATTGTTGGGGGTAAAGAGAAGTTCAAGGGCATGAGTGTATTATGCAAGTTGTATATTTCTCTCTCTAAGCTAGAAAGGACTTGGGAATTGGATAAATGACAAATTTGTTTCTGGCAGACTTTTGCCTAAAATTCAGAGTACTGTATAATATTTTTCAACAATTCTAAATATCCTTTACTGACCACAATGAAATAAAATTATATTCAATAAAGACCTTTGAAGAAAGAATTAAAAATGAATTGGATACTAAATAATTTAACACTAAAGAGAGCTAGGGGTATAGTGGATAAAATGTTGTACTTGAAATCAGGAAGAACTAAGTTCAAATTTGACCTCAGATACTTACTACCTATATGACATCAGATACTTAGTACCTATATGACATCAGGCAGCTCACAACCTCTATTTTGCTCAATTTCTGTAAAATAGGGATAAAAATAGCACCTGTCTTGCACGGTTATTGTGAGAATAAAGTGAGATGATATTTAAAAAGCACTTAGCACAATGCTCGCCATGTAGTAGGCACTATATAAATATTTAGGCACTATATGAATATTTATTCCCTTCTTGTTTATACCATCCTAAAGAATCTCTGAGTCAAAAAATAAATCATAGAAACAATAGAAAACTTTTTCAAAGAAAACAGCAACAAATAATAACTACCAAAATTTATGAGATGCAGCTAAATCAGTCCTTAAAGGAAAACTTAAATGTTTGGAAGTGTTCATTGAAGAATAAATCATAAATCATGCAACTAAAAAATTGTTTAATTATTTTTCAGTTCTTTCTGACTCTTCCCTTTTGAGGTTTTCTTGGCAATGATACTTGAGTAGTTTGCCATTTTCTTCTCCAACTCATTTTATCGATGAGGAAACTGAGGCAAACAGGATTAAATTACTTGCCTATTAATAAGTCTTTGAAGCCAGATTTTAGCTCAGGAAGCTGAGTCTTAATAATTCCAAATCTGGCACTCTGACACTGCACTACCTAACTACCCTTAGAATGACAAAGTAATAAATTTAAAAAAAAATAATTTAATGCTGAAAAGAAATCCTGAACATCAAAATAGAGATTTACAAAATTGAAAAAACAATTCCAACTTAATGGAGAAATAAAACTAGGGACTTTTATTTTTTTCTGCATCTGGGGAGGTAAGGAAAGATTAATAAAACAAAGAGTTTGCAATTCTATTGTTTTAAAGAGAAAAACCAAATTGTTCATATCAAAAAATAAAAAAGGAGATTCTCAGCAAATAAAGAGAAAATAACTGGAACTGATGTAATGTGATTTTATGGCCCCCTGACCTTGGGGCACTTCTGTTCTAATGGATCTGTGGTCCTAACTTTGGAATCTGCCTGAGGAAACTCACACACCCAATCTATCTGATTCTGACCACTCCTTAGCCAGATAGCTTCTGGCCTCAGGAAACTCTCACAGATCAAACTCCTGAGACAACAGTGAATAAGACTGCTCCAATTCATTGCTAACTAGTAATTTTGTCAGTAATAATCTGATCAACAGAGAACCATTGCTTCCTACTGTGAGTCAATTAGCACATCTATGATTGAAAGCTGTATAAGTCTAGCTTCTTGCCTCAGTTTCTTTACTGGATTCCCTTAGAATTCAGTCTGCTTATGGGGCAGCTAGGTGGTGAAGTGGATAGAGCACCAGCCCTGAAGTCAGGAGGACCTGAATTTAAATCTGGCCTCAGACACTTAACATTCCCTAGCTGTGTGACCCTGGGCAAGTCACTTAACCTCAATTGCCTAAGCAAAAAAAAAAAAAAGAAAGAAAAAAAAATTCAGTCTGATTAGTAATGGTGTACACCATTACTTTCAATAAACTTTGCCTCTTGACTAGGAGATGGGTTCAAGCCTGCAAATTCTTTTGAAATACTTTGTAATATCAGTCTGATTTGGTGTCCCCCCTTTCCCAACCTCAACAGAACTATCAGAAGTTTTGTACATTATATGCAAACACAACTTATACTTTAGATAATATAGATGAAAAGTTAGCAAAAAATGTAAAATACACAAATAGAATATATGTGTATATATACATATATAGGTAAATATTTACATATCAACCTAATATAAGAAAAAATAATTGAACAAGCCATAAATAAATTTCCAAAAAAAAGAAAACCTCTAGAATCACAAATGAATTCTTTCTATTCAAAGGAAAATTAATTATAATATTAAAGTTTTTTGTAATTCAGAAAACAGACCTTTCCAAAAGGTTCTGTAGGATATGTATATGGTTTTGATATCTAAATAAGGTATCAAAGAGAAAAAAACAAAGAAAGAAAACTAGATTAATATCTATAAAGTACTTTAACACAAAATTAAAATGTTAGCAAATAAGCTACAACTACATATATGTGTATATATATTACACCATATAAATAAAAGATAGTATGATACATAAATGATAGGTAAATAGTTTATACATTATGATCAATTAAATATATACCAGGAATGCAAGTATTCAATAAAAAGAAAACTATAAATATAAAGGAATCACATTAATGACAAAAATAGGGCAGCTAGGTGGTGTAGTGGATAGAGCACCAGCCCTGAAGTCAGGAGGACCTGAGTTCAAATTTGGTCTCAGACACTTAACACTTCCTAGCTGTGTGACCCTGGGCAAGTCACTTAACCCCAATTGCCTCAGCAAAAAAAAATAATAATAATAATTTTAAAATCCCATCTAACAATTTTTTTAAAAGAAGTTTTACTTAATCACAATGGAGACAGACATTCAGAATTTTTAGAATATTGCTCCTATCACACCTTCTGAAAGAATTTACCGCATGAGCCCTAATCAATTCTCATCCAAAAGCTCTGAGTTAGAAACATCTCAGACCATTATATAACATCTTAAAATATCCACAACAATTTGACAGTGACAATTTATCATAGAAGAATTGGTAATGAAAATATAAGGAGCAAAACTGCAAAAAACAGGAAACAATAAGTTTGTGTTTATGGAGCATTATCAAGTGTCAAGTACTTTATTAGATCACATACAAAAGAATTTTCCCTGCCTGTAAAAGGTATCCAATGTAGCTAAGGATATAAGACACAAAGGAATTTGTAAAATCAAAAACTTTAAAATCACACACATTAACTGAAATTCAGTATTTTAGTTAAGTACTGACAGGACTTCAACCTTGGTTAAAAATGAATTCACATGGGCAGCTACATGGTACAGTGGATAGAGTACTGGCCCTGGAATTAGAAGGACCTGCTTTCATATCCAGCCTCAGACATTTACTAGCAGTGTGACCCTTAGCAATTAACTTAACCTCAATTGCCTCAAAAGAAAAAGAAAAAAAAAAAAAATGAACTGATATGCTCTCTTAGTGTTGCAACTTCCACAACTTTCTTATCATATAGGAAATACTACAAATAACAAATGCAAACCCTTGGGGCTAAATTTCAATGTTCATTGAAAAGTGATGGAAAATATAGGTTAAAGACTTCATAGAACTAGATATCTTTGATCTCAGTGCTTTAATAAGATGTGATATTTCCTTTTCATACGAAAGCTAAATCAGATTTCATAAATATCTTAATTAACCACTAGTTGGTTGAAATAGCTAAATCAACATGAAATACTATGAACAATCTTAAATTTATAAATATTATTATTTATAATGCTAATAAGTGCTAATAATAATAAGTGAAACTGCTAATACAACTAATTCATTAGATATTTGATTAGATTTTTGTGGCAGCAGGACAAAATACTCAATGACAATAGTAATCTAGTGTTTGATAAACCCAAAGACCCCAGTTTTGGGGATAAAAACTCACTATTTGACAAAAACTGCTGGGATCATTGGAAACTAGTATGGAAGAAACTAGGCATTGACCCACATCTAACACCAGGATAAGGTCAAAATGGATTCATGATCTAGGCATAATGAATGATATTATAAACAAATGAGAACAATGTAAGATGGTTTACCTCTCAGACCTGTGGAGGGGGAAGGAATTTGTGACCAAAGAAGAAATAGAGGTCATCATTAATTACAAAATAGATAAGTTTGACTATATCAAGTTAAAAAGTTTTTGTACAAACAAAATGAATGCAGACAAGATTAGAAGGGGAACAGTAAACTGGGAAAATATTTTTACATCCAAAGGTTCTGATAAAGGCCTCATTTCTAAAATATATCGAGAATTGACTCAAATATATAAGAATTCAAGCCATTCTCCAATGGATAAATGGTCAAAAGATATGAACAGACAATTTTCAGATGAAGAAATTGAAACTATTTCCAGTCACATGAAAAGGTGTTCCAAGTCACTATTGATCAGAGAAATACAAATTAAGACAACTCTGAGATACCACTACATACCTGTCAAATTAGCTAAAATGACAGGAAATGATAATGATAACTGTTGGAGGGGATGTGGGAAAACTGGGACACTGATACATTGTTGGTGGAACTGTGAACGGATCCAACCATTCTGGAGAGCAATTTGGAGCTTTGCTCAAAAAGTTATCAAACTGTGCATACCCTTTCACCCAGCAGTGTTTCTACTGGGCCTATATCCCAAAGACATTTTAAAGGAGGGTAAGGGACCCACATGTACAAAAATGTTTGTGGCAGCCCTTTTGTAGTGGCAAGAAACTGGAAATTGAAAGGATGCCCATCAATTGGAGAATGGCTGAATAAATTATGGTATATGAATGTTATGGAATATTATTGTTCTGTAAGAAATGACCAACAGGAGGATTTCAGAGAGGACTGGAGAGATTTACATGAACTGATGCTGAGTGAAATCAGCAGAACCAGGAGAACATTATACACAGCAACAAGACTATACGATGATCAATTTTGATGGACATGGTTCTCTTCAACAATGATGTGATTCAAACCAGTTGTTCAGCGATGAAGATAGTCATATACATCCAGAGAGAGGCCTGTGGGAACTGAGTGTGAACCACAACACAGCATTTTAACGCTTTCTGTGAATATTTCCATGCATTTTGTTTTCCTTCTTAGGGTGTTTTTTCTTCTTCTCTTTCTAGATCTGATGTTTCTTGTACAGTAAGATAACTGTATAGATATGTATACATGTATTGTATTTGTCATATAATTTATCCTATTTAACATGTATTAGATTACCTGTCATCTAGGGGTGGGGGGTGGGGGG
>JAJPUD010002797.1:110239-222172 GCA_023553655.1 Myrmecobius fasciatus
AAAAAAAAAGTTTTTGCAAAGGTCAATGTTGAAAAATCACTCATATGTTTTGTAAATAAAAAGCTTTATATATTAAAAAAAAAAAAGATTTTTGTGGCAGACACCCTTTTCTAGAGGAATGAGATCTACTTCAGTCATTGCCACATCTTTTTTTAGCATTAACATATATTACTAGATTATTAGTTCCTTGAGGGCAAAGGTGAATTTTATCATTATACAGGTATCTCTGATATCTAACATAGGTGCCTATGATTTCTACTTGATAAATGTTTGCTGAATTTAAAACACGTTATGTATAACATTTTATGACTTACAAAATTCAGACATCCTCACCGCAATTTTTTCAATGTACCACCAATGACTGATTTGAGTCATATCAAACACAACAAAATTTCTTCACAATAAATTAATTTAGGATTATTTCTGCCCCCATAAAATTTGTTTTAAAAGAATTTGACTATTATCATGTTGTTGAGGTTCAAAAGGAGGCCCCAAAAGGTTGAGATCACAGATTGATATCATGAGGTATCTCAAAAATATTTACAGACTTGAATCCATCTTCAAGTCAAGGGGCAAAATTCATTGTAATTGTAAAGCCAATTGAAGTGGGCTAAATTCCAAAAGGACTTAGCAAAGAACCAGAAGCAAGGAGACAAATTTATAGGAAAAGACAGAGAGATTTGGTTCTTCATATCAATGACATGCTAATTTTATGGCTTAGACGCAGAACTGAGGAGTGATCTGATATGCATCTTACCATTTGTCTCAGAAACCCTGTTATTATAGAACAACAGATTGTTATCTGGAAATCTGCAAAGTTTCTAGGATTATACTATAGCCAGAAAACTTTAGAATCATTGACAAATTGTTAGAACAATAGCACTTTAAGGTCAGAGGATCTCAGGATTACTGCTATATTTCCTTGAGAAGCTGTACCCCCTTCATTGTGTTCTTAGGACAAATTCAGGAAATCTAAAACGAAACTTAAAGCAAATATCATTTCTATTTATTTTGTGTCTTATGATAATGAAATGGTCTATAAGTAGCAGATACTTAGCATTAACTGTTAGATCAAATCTTTTCTACTCTGGAAAAAAGTCTAAGATAAGTTTAAATCTTAAGTTTTAATTTTGAAACTTTAAAATACTTGCAAGGCTATCAGAATGAATACATTCCTTTGATCTTTTATTTAGATCTGTTATACTATCAAGCAGTGATAATTTAGAAG
Organism: Myrmecobius fasciatus; assembly: GCA_023553655.1. NCBI lineage: Eukaryota > Metazoa > Chordata > Mammalia > Dasyuromorphia > Myrmecobiidae > Myrmecobius > Myrmecobius fasciatus. Next base: position 111,468 of record JAJPUD010002797.1, read on the forward strand.
ACAAGAATTGTTTATGAAGTTACTGTTGCATGATTAGTATTGAGAATATAATTTTTAAAATGACCCACAGTACAGTATTTGAGAACAGTTGTAGCTTTACTACTTACAAGATAACGAAACTGTGTTGGGATGGAAATAATAATAGCTGAGATCTATATAACTATTTAAGATCTGCCGAGCACTCTATACATATGTGTGTGTGTATAATTTCTTTTGATTCTCTCACACACATACACATGCAAGGACAGGCAAACACACACAACCTTGTAAGGTAAATGCTTTATTATTATTCCCATCTTACAGATGGAAAAACTAAGTCTCAGAAAGAAGGTAAGTGATTTGCCTATGGTTATAATAATTAGTTCCAGAAGCAGAAGAAACCTCAAAGGCTATTTAGAATACACCCAAATAAGAATTCCCCTTTGCAATTTACCTGACAAGTGGTCAACAATCTTTTACTTGATTTCTGTGGGGTTAGGACACATTTCAGTCTTTTATTTGGTTAAGAATGCATTTCCTATCTATAGCTGTGAAAAGTATATGATCTGTTTCTCTTCAAAATTTTATATGATCTTTAATATTAAGATTACATATCAATTTAGAATATATAATGGAACATGGTATAAAGAGTTGGTCTAAGCCTAATTTCTGCCAGACTGCTTTCCAGTTTTCTCAACAGTTTTTATCTTCCTAGGTAATTTATTTTTTCCACTTTATCAAACACTGAGATACTGAGTTCTATTGTTTCTTATTCTCTCTTATATATTTATTTCATTTTTTAACAATAGCTGGTAATTTAGATACTGCTGCTTTAGAATACAATTTGAAATCTAGAAATGCTATTCCCATTTGGTCACTACTTTTTTTCATCATTTCCCCTGATATTGTAAATCTTTTGTTATTAGTTTATCAAATTCTATAAAGTACATCCTTGGTAATTTGATTAGTATAGTATTAAAAATATAAATTAATTTTGGTAGTATTGTCATTTTTATCATATTGGCATGACCTAGCTAGCCATGAACACTAAAATTCCTCTAGGTATCTAAGTTGTTCTTTATTTCTTTAAGGACCAATTTATTGAATCTACATAAGTATTTTGTGTACTTTTGGAGGCCAATTCCCAAATATTTTATATATTTTATAGTTATTTAGAATGGAATTTTGTTTTGTTATTGTTTCTTTTGTTTTTTTTTTTACATAGAACTGATTTTTATTTTTGAGGATTTATTTTGCAATCTGCAATTTTCCTGAAGCATCTTTACTGATTCTCTAGGATTTTCCAAGTAAATCATCATAACAAACAAGCATAATTTATCTTCTCTCAACCTATCTTTATGCCTTCAATTTCTTTCTTGTCTCATTGCTGTTTCTAACATTTCCAGAATTTTATCAAATAACAGCATGTAAAGAGTGCATCCTTGTACATTCCTATATTAGAAAACTTTCTATGGCATTGCATATGACATTTACTTTTGATTTTAGGTGGGTATTTTTTATATTACAAAAGGTTCCTCTATATTTATACTTTGTATTCAAAGGCTTTTTTTTTTTTTTAATCTACTGAGATCATGTGGTTTTGGTTGTTTTGACTTTTCATATGATTATATTTTTTTTTCCCTAATGTTAAGCTAGAATTGAATCCTTGGTTTAAATCCCATTTGGTCACCTTGATTTCTTGGATAAATCACTTATAGACTGTGTAATAGGATTTTTTTTTAATTTTAAAGTCTATGTTCCTTAGTTATATTGGCTTATAGCTTTCTGTGTTTTATCTTTCCCTGGTTTAAGTGTTAGGATTATATTTGTCTCATAAATTATTCTAATAGGCTACTTTTTTCAGTTTTTGAGAATAATTTATGAAGTATAAGCACTGCTTTTTAAAATTTTGGTAGAATTCTCTCTGACTTAGGTATTTTCTTTACTACTAGATCTCTTTCCTTATCTGAGATTGAGTAATTGAAAATTTCAGTCTGGTCTTTTTATAATTTATGTATCTTATATTTTTGAAAATATTCCTCTCTTTTGTGTTCTCAATTTTTTCAGCTTATAACTATGTATAATATGCTCTATTCTTTTTATTTTATTGTAGTATCATTTTACTCATTTGTTATTTCAAATTGATTCAATTTCCTGCTCCCTTCTTTTTAATCAGATTAGATAAAGATTTATCAATTTTGCCTTTTCAAAGAACCATTTTTTGTTATATTTATCATTTCGTGGGGGGTCCAATTTATCTATTTCTAATTTTTAATATTTCCTCTTTTGTCTTTGTTTGGGTTTGCTGTCTTTATCATTTAAAAAAAATGCTATTCTGTTCATTTATCCTCTCTTCTATTTTGTTAATATATGTTTGTAAGAACACTCCCCCTTCAAGGACTGATTTAGCTACATTCCAGAAATTTTGGTATATTGTTTCATCATTATGATTTTCTTTTAGTTATTATTTCTATGATTTGTTCTTTGAGTCATTCATTATTTAGGATTTCATTGTTAAGTCTCCAGGAGTGGGGCTTGTATCTTTTGTTTATGATCCCTGAACCAAAAACTTATTATGTCATGGTGTACAAAGGATGTGTTATTTCTACTATTTTGTATTTTTGTCATTTTTCCATTTGTATGCAATATCTTTCTGCCATAGTTATGTGGTCAGTTTTTGTAAAAGTTCCATATGGAGCTGAAAAACATATTCTTTTGTTCTACCATTTAAATGTTTAGTATGTTTACTTTTTCCAGCAATTTGTTCAGTTCCATATTTTCCCTTTTATCTTTCTATTAAAACTTAACCAAAACCTAGAGAGGGTTATTGAAGTCTCTTGTCACTGTTGTGTATCATCTAATATCTCAGATAGTTTCCTTCATTTAGAGCATATATTTATTACTGATAATGGTTTGTTGTCTATGGTTCCTGTCAGCATCCTTTCTTTCTCTCACCTGATTCCATCTTTTATTATTCAAATTTCTTTACCTTTGTATTTGAAGGTCTTTCTCAAGATCTCTTATGAAACTTGTTTAATTAAATTGAATTATTAAATCTTACCACTGTAACTCTTATTTGTAGCCTTGTTTTTTCTGAATTCTTCCATTTTTCTATTTTCAAAGGTTTTGACCACTTTCTTCTATAATTTGCTTCATTATAGTGTTAAAGTTTTTGATCTGTCATATTCTCAAAACCTATTATGCTTAAATTGCCCCTATACATCCTATCTTTGAGATCATTATGTTTTACTTGCATAAGAACTTTCTTTTAATATTATGATTTTGCTTCTCTTGCTAGATTGTCTTTCACTTTCTTGTATTTGTATTACCCACTTATTATTCTGTTTATTTGATAAGGTTTACCATTACAGATTTCAGTTTTTCTATTCTTCCCATTATTTTTGCTGTGCAAACCATAAATTCTATTCTTCTAATTCTCTTTTCCCTTTTGAACTGTTTGGGAGCAGTGTATTGTGGTTCTATGTTCTCTTCAAATCCATAGTCTCTTGTATCAAGAGTTAAATCATTCTCCTTTGTTTTGAAACATTTATTCATGGATGTCTGAAATCATTTACAAGGCCATATATCCTTCTGTCATTGTTTTTCCTGTTGGTATATCTGCTTATTTTCAGGGTCTTTGAATTTTCTTTCTGTAACTATTAGTAATTTGTCTTCCCCCTCTTCCCAACTTCTTTTCCCTATTGCTCACTTTCTAAATGTTCCAGTCTCCTTCCACATAGGGTATTTTACAATCCATCAACCTAGATCTCTGCCCCAAATGGCTTTTAGAGGTAAAAATCAACCCCAGATACGTAATGTACTCTTTCCTTCAATCATGGTAATACACAGCATTTCATATACACAAGTCCTGTCCTGCTCCCTCTGTCTCTCAATGCTTTAGTTCAGCACTGGTGGTTTGGAATTTCACAGCATTGGTGCCATATCTTTGTTCACCCCAGCACCAACTTCAGTTTGAAGCTTTGCAATGCTATTGTTATAGACTTGTGGAACCTGTAGTAGTAGGCTTTTGCTATTAAAAGGTTGCATCACATTGTTGGTGGAGCTGTGAACGGATACAGCCATTCTGGAGAACAATTTGGAGCTATGCTCAAAAAGTTATCAAACTGTGCATACCCTTTGACCCAGCAGCATTGCTATTGGGTTTATATCCCAAAGAAATCATAAAGAAAGGAAAAGGCCCCACATGTGCAAGAATGTTTGTGGCAGCCCTTTTTGTAGTGGCTAGAAACTGGAAATTGAATAGATGCCCTTCAATTGGAGAATGGCTGAATAAATTATGGTATATGAATATTATGGAATATTATTGTTCTGTAAGAAATGACCAGCAAGATGATTTCAGAGAGGCCTGGAGAGACTTACATGAACTGATGCTGAGTGAAATGAGCAGAACCAGGAGATCATTATACACGGCAACAACAGTACTATATGACAATTAATTCTGATGGACATGGCTCTCTTCAACAATGATATGTTTCAAACCACCTCCAATTGTTCACTGAAGAAAGCCATATACACCCAGAGGGATGCGAAATGTGGACCACAACATAACATTCTCATACTCCTTGATTGATGTTTGCTTACATTGTGTTTCCTTTATCTGATATATCGTTTGTGTAGATAAGATTTTTCTTGCACAACAATGATAAGTTTGGAAATATGTATACATATATTCGATTTGCCAATATTTTAACATAATTAACATGTAGTGGATATCCTGCCATCTAGGGAAGGGGTGGGGAAGTTGGGGGGAAAAAATTTGTAACGGAAAGCTATGTAAGGGTTATTGTTGAAGAATTACCCACACATATGTTATGCAAATAAAATAAAATTTAAAAAAAAAAAAAAAAAAAAAAAAAAGGTTGCATCAGTCCTGAAAGGTTGTCATTGCCTAACTTCCCCAGTCTGGAGTTGGGGGAGTGAGGTTCCTATGATACTGGGAAGAGAAAGGGAATATCAGGCCTACATCTAGGTGGGAGCAGGTTTTGTTGTAAGCTTTTGTAATGTTCTTGCTATTATACCCGCATTGCTGGTAGTATGGGAGGTAGGGGAAGGGTGCTCCATGAGCTTAAGGTTGGTGAGCTTCAGAACTCTTCAGGATTTTTTAGCCCTTTTTTGAATTTTAGTATATTAATACATGAAGATGGCCTAAATTTCTTCATCTTTGGTGCATAATTTTTATTTTGAGGTTGTGGGGATCAGAAAAAATGTCTAGACCATCTTCTTGCTCATGATCCATTAGTCAAACTGACTTGTACTAATTCTTTTTAGGGATTAAATGATTCATCCCATATATCAATGCTCATTTTTTTGGTCTTTTCTGTAGCTTTTCACACTCTTCTCCCCAGATTTTGGGATATCACTTTCTCCTGGGTCTCCTTCTACCTGTGTTCCTTCTCTGTTTCATTTTGCGATCCCTCAGGCTGGTAACTTAGGTCATTTAAATCCTATTTCACTATCTTCTCATGCCCAATTTGTTGCCAAGGCATGTCAATTTCACTTTTTGCAACATATCTCAAATGTTGCCTCCTTCTCTCCTTTGATATTGTTGCTGCCCTGTTCAGACTCTCATTACTGTCTCTCGACAATTGCAATATCCTGCTGTGAATATACCTCAAGTCTCTCTCCACTGCAATCCATCCTTCATTCAGCTACTAAAGTGATTTTTTTCCACAAATCCAGCGTCATTCCCCTACCTATTCATTAAACTCCAAGTACCTCCAAATACAAAAGCCTCTGCTTGCATTCAAAGCTCTAAGTCTCCTTCTACCTTTGCAGTCTGATCCAAAAACATTGCTCTTCTTACCTTTTTCATGAACAACACTTCTATCTCTAGGTCCAGGCATATTTTCTGGCTATCCCCATGATTAGAATGTTCTCTTTCCTTAACTCCTCCCTGACATCTCCCCCCCCCCCTTTCTTTAAGTCTCATCTTTTACAGCATTTACAACCCCTCTTAATTTTAGTACTTTCTTTATGTTATTTCCTATTTATCCTTTTTATAGCTTATTTGTATTTATTTCTTTGCATGTTGTCTCAATAGATTGTAATTTTCCTTAGAGACTTTTTGCCTTTTTTTGTATTTCTAATGCTTAGCAGTTCCTGGCACATGGTAGGAACTTAATAAATGTTTATTGGTTGATTAACACTTATTACCAACTTACTGGTCTTTATATTTATTGACACCATAGGGTATTTCATCACCTAGATACAGAATTCTATTCATAGATTCCAATTTACATCCAGTTTAAATGTAAGAGACAGCTGCATATCTTTTTTTCTTAAAAGAACAATTTTCATGAAATTAGACCTATGAGACCTATTCTAAAAGAAGCAGGTATGGATGGGTTAGAGCAAATGATTATTTGCTTGATTGATTTGATTGATTATCTCATTATTTATAAGTCAGCACAGATCAGGAAGAAATCATTTGTAGAGGTTCAAAAGAATCATAAGGGAAAAAAAAAAGTTTAGAATTTTTTTCCCCAAATATTTATTTCAATGATAAATAAAAACACATCAACTAATCATTTTGGCATACATTTTTCCTTTTAAGAAATAAAACAATTGATTCAGTCATGGTAAAAAAACAACAAACAAACCACACTACACATATGTATGTATATGTATATATATTACATGTATCATATATACACACACATATACACATATATATTTTAATCAGATCACATAGTGTCTTTAAATATTCTATTGCATTGAAGTATACAGAACACTGTCAAGAAAATCTGCTAAATTCACAGAGAATTTCTATTAGCCAAACAATTCAAAAAGGTTCTATAACAGGGGAAAATATACCACAAAAATAAAGTGCTCATCATTGCTTAGAACAGGAAACAAACAACAACAATAAAACATTTCTGTAGCCTTTGATCTAGACATTAGAACAAATTATTTTTAAATGGGTAAATCAACTACTTTGTTTAAATTGGTTTGCTACCTTTGTAAAAATGAAGGCAAGCAAAGGTGCTGCACTGGGGGAAGGGAGGGAACAGAAATGGGTGATTTCTTTTTTCCTTCCCATTCTAAGGACTGATTCACAACCCAGCATGAGACTTTGGTGTTTTCTCTGCTGCAAGGCACCAGGGTCAATCAACAAGAGTTAACTCCAGCAGCTTCCCCTCAGAGTGAAGCTTTGAGGAACAGCAGCAAGCTCAAATAACATGAATACTTAGAACTGTCTGCTAATTACAGAATGATGGAGATGACAAACAATCTCTTATCCTTATCTTTTCCCCAGACCATCAATTAAACTGATCAATCTTTGGCTTTAAAATTGTTATTACTTTTGTTTAATACCACAGGTTGCAAAAAAGCCAAAATTACAGAGACACCCTGTGTTGAGAAAAAGAGATGAGAATTTAAAACAGTAAAGTGGAGACAACAACTTCCTTTTAAAAATAAAGATAGCTTTTAGCAACCTGGCTTACTTTTTTGCCCACTCACCTTTCTCTGTCTCTTAACACTATGAGGGTAGCCCATGACACCTCTCTTTCTGGTGCTAAAATGAGCTTTGTTGATATATCAGGAAAAGAAACAGATCAACAACACAAAAATGTAGTACAAAATATAAAAAATAAGTAGTGTATATATGCTTTCTGTTTATGTACATACAGTATTTGTTGTGGGTTTTAAATTTTTAAAAACTGACCAAAAAAAAAAAACCCTAATTTACCTAGAACAAAAAATAAAGAGATTTACACACCTTAAGGTTGTACTTTTTTTTAAAGAATTCTCTTCAAGATAGGTTTTGTTCAGATAAAAAAACTGAATTCCTTTTGAAAAGGATTCTTATATTATTTTCCTTATGTTTTTGCCAGTATAATCATAACCTCAGGCTATTGCACATTTTCCCCAAAATAAGTTGTTCTATTTAAACCCTGATAATGAAATATATAAAAACTTAATTAGCAGCAAAACTAAAATGCAGAACACTAAGAAATATCTCTCAGGCTAACTTCTTTAAGTTTTTAAATGAAACAGAAACTTTATGTATTCCTCATTTCCCTTCCCCCCCCCCAAGAAATGCTTAAAATAAAACCCAATTTTAAGCAGAATTTTATTAAACTTTATATCTAAAATAGGGGGCAAAGCCCCTCCGACTTAGATCTTGGTCTTAGAGGATCTAATTCCAGCAACTGTGAAGTTCAACTGCTGTTGAACTATAGGAGCTTTTAAAAATAAAAAAGCAGGTTCACAGTTTTCACCTAAAGTGTACATATGTTTCAGGGAGTGAGAAACTGTTAATAACTAAGAAAAAAGTAATTCCTATATAAACACACACACACACATACACATATACACAGATGGCAATGCTTATATCAATGCATCAATTGCTGCATGCCACTGCTTTCAAGAGGTAATAATTTTCACAAACCCATGATGAATATTGTGAAAGAGAGAGAAATTGGTTCTTTTCCTTTGAATGGCCTTCTCCCTTCTATGTCAGCACTACCAGCAGCCTTAGAAGTTTTGCACAATAGCAGAGCAGCATTATCTGACAAATGTAGTACCACTCATTCTCTTGGTCCCAGTTTATCCACTTTTCCTCCTTTCTCCATCAAACCAGGAAGTATTCTTCCTTGTTATTTTGTCTTCAAAAAGTTTTCAGTCCTTCTATATATTCAGTGCAAGAAAAAAAATTTAAAGCGAGAACACATGATGTATTGCTTTTATCATTTCTATAAAATTATTGGCTGAGTCTGAAATCTTCTTCACATACTTTAAAATTATTGCTTCAAAAAATCAGTCATCCCATGCAATTGGACAATAGAAGTCTCTTAGGGAAAAAAAAGATGAAATAACAGATATTTCTCATTGAACCAAAACAAATTTCCTCAGCTGGGTAGAGGTAAGGTCTTCCATTTCACAGTCTCCCTGCTGCAAAACTGTTGGATCATAGTTTGGAGACCACATGGCAAAATCTGGCTGTTGAGAGAAAGAAGCACTGACCGGAGAGGTGTTGCTGTTGATGTACAAGTGAGTATCTAGGAGCTGAGCTGCTGAGGACACTGGTGAGACCCTGGCTTTGAAGAGGTGAGGGTGTGTTACAGAATTCCCTTTGAGTAGCTCTGAAGTCAGAAGAGAATTGGGTGTTTGGTAGGTTTTATCACAGGTAGAAACAATATACTGTGCGGAAGGCAGCTGTACAGCCTGAGGACAGCTCAGATGGACTGATGTATTATGTTGTAACTGCAACAATCTAAACCAAGGTAGAAAGGAGAAAGAATGGAAAGGGGGAGAAAATTACTTAATGGTATTTCCATGAAGTTTTTCCTCAATTCTTCAAACACAGGTTCAAGATGCAAGTTTTCATTTTGTCAATTAAAATATATTTTTTAAAATTTTCCTTGTGGAGTCAATGGATCATTAGTTCAGAATGTGCAATACTGTGGGTGACTAACACCTGAGTTATCTTTGACATTTTTCTTCTTTTGAAATTTTTATGTTCTTACAAAAAACTTATTAGATGCCACCAAACATAGTACTTTTTACCTACCAGGCATCTGGTGGTACAGTAATGAGTCTGGAGTCAGGGAGATATAAGTTCAAATATGACTGTGACTCTATGGCAAATTTCCATTTGCTTTAGTTTCCTAAAGTAAAAATCTGAAATAATAGCACCTACCTCAAAAGGTCATTTTGAGGATCAAATGAGATATCTGTGACAGAACATTGCCTGACACATAGTAGGTCATGTAAATGCTTATTTCCTCCTTCTTCCCTACTAGTCTTTTCCCCTCATCTTATTATATAGGTTCACCTCTATCCATATACCACCAACTTTATATAACTCCAGGCACTAAATAATAACATCAGTTTCCTTTGGGAAAGGAAGTTGCATTTCAAATACAGAAATACATGAGAGGGTAGAGAAAGAAGGTTAAGTTTTTACAAACTTCAACAAATATTCATACCTAGTAAATGTTTCTATGATTTGATATCTTACCTTTGCTGGTGAAGAACCTCCTCTAGCAGGTTCCCACCTTCCTGGCTTTTTCCTCCACTATTATATAGGCATGTGTTTGGCTGATAGTGTTGAGAAGAGCTCAGGCATCCTCTTGTTGTTCGGCCTGATGAGGTCTGACATACTTGTCTAGCCAGCCCATTAATTTTATTTAGTCCTAAAAATCCTTTTGTCCTAATATTTTTCCGGAGTTGCTGTCTAAAAGCTTTCAAGCCTAAGGAGAGATAAAACAAAGACAACTCATTATCTTTTTCTTGTAAGCCCAATATAGTTGGTATGTAAGATATTTTAGGCAATTCTTAAATTAAAGGGAAAAGGCCAAAAAAGAGACAGGAACTGTTTGATGATTATTATTGTTTGGTTACATATATATCCCTATATCTTTTTCCAAATTATTGAAAGATCTAACATTTAGCAAAGATTTGAACTAAGGCTACAAATCTGGTTTTACTTGAAGATGGGAGGAGCTCAAGAACCTCTACACATGCATTTAAAAGAACACTTATGTTATATGTTATTAAGAAATAATAATACACAAGGAAACCCAAGAAACATGTTGTGAGCAATGCAAAAAAGGTAGAAAGAGGAACCTATAGAATCCTCCAACAGCTAACAAATAAATAAATATATATCTATTTCTTATTAAATCTAACCCAGAGAGTTGGAGGAAGTTATTCAGTAAGCAAATCAAAATAGACTGAGATACTTTAGTAAACATTCACTGTTACATGCACACTTCAATTTCAGAATTACAGGAACTAAGGGGAATTGTGGAGGTCAAGGTCTATAACTAGAACTACCTTGGAGAGTATTTTTACTGTTTTTACTGCCTTGTTTAAGAACCTACACAAATCCATCCAACTCTTCTTTGCCTTAAGTTCCCACTCTGGAAAACTGTCATTAGTATTATATAAATGAGGAAGCAGTGAAATCACAAAATCTTTCACTTATCATTTGAGACAGCTTACCTTGAGTGAGTGAGGTATCTGAAGCTCTTCTTCCTTCCTGAAAACTGACAGGTAACAGAGCAGCTCCTCCTAGACATCCCTCTATCTTCAGGCCTGGGGTGTCAGACTGTGCCACAAGGAAAGGAGAGGTGGTTTTGACAGTGGCAGAGTTAGTCATCAACATCTGGTCATTAAGACAGCTACTCAAGCCTTCTGATTCATCGTTGGAAGAAGAAGTGAGGCAACTGTCTGAGTTGGTTCCCTCTGCTGGGCTAGCACAAGAAGAAATGACTATACCTAGAAGACAAAGAAAAAACATTGTAAAGGCTATGCTGAGTCGGTTGAAGATTTCAAAAATGGCAATCAATATACTCTGAGGACTTAGAGTCTACTTGATAATACAAAGAAGGCAACAACTGTGCTGTCAATTGTGAAAGCATATTCTACTTGATTTTTTGGAAAGCAGGAGTAAGGGAGAGAAATACTAAGAATAAGAAAAGAGTAATTTATGGCTATGGAATATGAACAAGTAACCTTCAAAGATTTCCTGTCTTTCATGCAAAAGTATTTCAAAGTACTGATATCACCAGCTTTTTTTTTTCCCTAAGTCAGAGCCATGGCTGCTCCTATCAGATGCTTTTAATCTAAACTATTCTATGAGCTGTAAAGTTCTGAATTCAATCTGTCTTTCTTGAAGGTATTGATTTTAGCATTTACTATATGCCAGGAACTGTGCTAAATTATTATCTTATTTAATTCTCACAGCAATCCTGTGAAGTAGGTGCTATTGCTTTACAGTTGAGGAAATTGAGGCAAGCCGATGTTGTGACTTGTCAGACAGACAGTAAATGTTTGAAGCCAGCCATTTCTTCCTGTCTCCAGCCCTAGCACTCTTTCCTTTGTGTCCCAAACTGATTCATTTCCACAATATACCCCCCAAAACATACACTGAAAAAAATAATTCTAATAAAGGATAAGGCAAATTCATGACATTATAGCTACAAAATAAAGTGAGCCATATGCTCTCTCCCTCTTCTACCTCCTTAGTGGCCTTTAAAAAAATGTCTCACACTAAAACCAAAAGAAAGGTAAAATGGAGAAAAAATGAAGTTCTCTTTTATTTTCTTCACTAATAATGTACAAAATAAAATTATTTCCATCATCTGGGATCTCCTTAATTTCTAATATTCCTTTTTTCTAAAGAAAAGATAGTGTCTTTTTTGCCTCAAGGCTGACTCACATGGAGGGGTGCACTGGTAGAAATGGGTGGTGACCTCAGCAAGGGTATGTCTCCTGCTGGTGTTGCTCGGGAGGTGAATGGACTTTTGAGCCTTGATTTCCTCTTCAAAGTCTTTATCCTGTCTAACCTCCTCACTAATGGTGGTTTCCAGCAGATTGTTGGGAGAGATGGAGCAGTTTCGGAACAGACCATTGAAGCCAGGCTCCATAGAGAACAAGAGTGGCTGTAAAAAATTAAATAAATAAAGCCATTCAAAGCCAAGTCTTATATAGCATGTCACCAGAATTAATAAAAGAATACATTTCTCTTTTCTAAACCCACTTGTAGTTTTTAAGCCCTTTTGGTTACAGCAACAAATGCACAAACTGCCTACCATGAACATGACTTGTGAGAACTCACTTGTAGTGGGTTGTTCAAATCAAAATCCATTTCTTCCTGTAATATTGATTGAGTCAGGTTTTGAGGCTGCTGGTACAGCAAAGAGGATTTGAAAGCATCACTATTGAGGCCTTCTTGAGGTATCTACAGACCACATACAAAAGGAAAACACTATTAGGAAAGGACTCAAGACAGAACAATGAACATCAGAGAAAGAAACAAATCTTTTCCACTAATGTTTATTATTAGGGGTTTCCACATTTATAACTAAAACAGATTTCAAATTCTACCTAACAAGTGGGGAGTCTAAGATGAACTGGCCAATTTGATAATGATTCTAATAGGGTTTAAGTATCTTGTGAAATAAGAGAAATCTAGAGTGGCCCATCTTAGACAGAACTTAAGTTCACAACTTTTATCATGCTCAGAACCATACTAGTCAAGAGAACTGAAACTACATTAGAGCAGCAGTGATAAAGAGGACAATGCTATATAATCACTAAGCAGAGGGCAAAAGATTCTTTTCCTCTTAACAAAATATAGTGAGTTTTAACTAATCACCCAGGTTTGTGGTCTAGATCAAAAATTCTACATCCTTTGATTCTAAGAATGATGAATCAAGATCAAGGGAAGAAATAATTTGAGGAAGGAGAAAACAACAACAACAACAAAAAACTTTCCATACTCTTACCTCAAAACTGCTGAAGTCAGAACTCCTAGACCTTTGTAGCCTTCCAAGTCCTGAGCAGTTAGATGGCTGAGTGTTCCGATATTCCTTGAGCCGTTCCAGAAGGAGGTAATAGATAGCAGCAAAGTGGTTATAACTACTATTTTGCAATGACTGTAAGAAAGAATAGAGGAACCAATGATATAGTTACATCAGTGCTAGAACAAAAACAAGTTTGCAAAAACTGAGAAGAAATGTGACTTGTATTTCTTAATCAAGGCAGTTGAACTTTCCTTTTGAGATTGTTCATTGGGGTCATTCCTAGTAACTAAGAATATGTTTTAGAATAATGAACTAGTTTACCCTTAAATAAGCACAGTTAAGCATTTTAACTTGACTCATGTACTCCTGTTTTTCCTGATAATGCTGGCTCACTCAAAAAGAATGTGTTGTGTACATTTAATTAGTCACCAGTCAAGTATGAAAAGGGTGCTGGAACAAAAGTAGGCCAGGAGAAGAAGCTTACCTCCACTGTTCTCTGCCTGTTGATACCAAGCGTCTGCATAATCCCTAACACCTGTTCATTGTAATCTCCCAGGTTAGAGCTGTAATTCTGAATGGAAAAGGACAGGGATGGATTCTGCTGAAGGGAAGGGTCTGCTTGCATCCACTTGTGATGCTTTATTTGGGCAATGGTTATTCGTTTGGTAGGGTCCACCACCAGCATACGACGTATTAATGTTTCACAGTCTGATGTTGGAAAAAAAAAGAAAAGACAGGCAAATTATAATTTAAAAAAAAAAGTCATATCAAGCAATAACTGATCAGTGTCACTGTAACTGGCATACTTATACAAAGGATAACTTTTAAACAAAGGGATCAGTTCAGCAGCCTAGAAACCCTTTAAACTCCAACTAGATAGGAAAAAAAAAATCTCATTTTGCTCCCTCCTCTAGCACTTAAAAGATAAGAATCTATATGGATAATATAATGAATTTTAACCAAGTTTACATATTTTCAGTTTTGTTTTTTCACTTGGTACATTTACCATTTATATTTACCCTAGTCCACTTGTCCCATCAAACATGTCATGTTTTCTGAAAGAGAACTATGCCCTTTAACTGATTCTGACTCTATATGTTAAGAAATCTCTGGAAATTAAAAAACAAATGATGCTATGAAATGTCAGGTCACCTTTCAGTATGGATTCCTAAGTCCTGATATTTGAGTTAAACTATAGAGGTCTATAGAGACTATAGAAGGAGGAAGTTGAGCTAAATGAATGCTAATATATTTTCCAGCCCTAAATCTATAAATTTTATGATCTAGTTCAATACCTTCATTTTATAGATAAGCAATGCCCTTCCCATTTCCCACTCCTCAAAAAGGCTAGTGTTCTATTACTTTAAGGGATCCACAATGCCCAAGGAAAAAACATATCTTATGAGAATAAGCACTAAAAAACAATTTTTGCTCCTATTTTCTATATATAAAAACGTGGTTTCCTGGACTCAAATACATATCAAAAAGACAACCAAGCAGGTAATTTCAGGAAACAAATTTTACCTTTTTCAAAATAATTAACTATCACAAAATATCAGAGTTCCTAGGTCTTTATAGATCTTACATACCTTGGGACATGTAGAAAGGAATACGGAATCGGCCCTCCAACACTCTTTGTCTTAAAGTTGGTAAATTGGGCCCATCAAAAGGGAGAGAGCCACAGACAAGGACATATAACACAACACCAAGGCTCTGTTAACAAAAAAGTAACAATACAACACTCTGATCAGTGAATGTCACACTAGGCACACAACCTAACAGTATGGAAATACTTGATTACATACTACACGTGTGTGTGTGTGTGTATATATATATATATATGTACATATATATATATATGCACATTTGCATGGACATACACACAATACACACTTACCCAAATATCAAGATGGGGCCCTTCATATTCCTTCCCTTCAAAAACTTCTGGGGCAGCATATGGGGGACTTCCACACCAAGTAGATAAGGGCTCTCCTGACTTATAGAAATTCCCAAATCCAAAATCTGTGAGAAAAAAAAAAAAGATAGGAAAAAACCCCAAAAATAATTTAAGACTGACATATCAAGGGATATACATTTTTAGAAAAACCACCCAGAGTGCTTAGGAACAAGCATCATATAAATTACATTACACTGTCATCATTTGTTATCCCATTTTTACAATCACACATACTATTTATCCAAGCTTTTATAATATTCAAAAGCATTTAACTCATTACCTGCTAGCTTGATATTCATGCTGGCATCTAAAAGAAGGTTTTCTGTTTTGAGATCCCTATGAACTATATGATGGCTATGGCAGTATTCCACTGCCGAAAGAATCTGCCAGAATTTCTTCCTTGCTTCATTTTCACTCAGATGGCCATTGGAGGTTAAATAATCTATGGATCAATAAACTGGGTTAAATATACAGAAGTAAATTTATTTGAATTCTTAGTAATGACTATGGTCATAAGAAGTACTCATACAAATCTTGGATATCTCTAATTCTGAAAATCTTGTTTATATAATAGCAATGGGAATCCCAGTCCTTTTGACATGGCCAGCCTCCTGAGACATGGGCATGCAGCAAGTACAAGGCTATATATGTTCAAAAGATGGGAGCCCTACTGACCAGCTTCTTACTTTTCCCTTTCCCCTACAAAAATTTTTCTGCATGAGTAAGAACTATTTTTTCCCTATTAAAGGTAACCAGAAAAAGTAACTCACCAAACATTTCTCCATTTTTTGCAAATTCAGTGACAATGTAAAGCATATCCTTTGTTTCCATAACCTGAGAAATACAAAACAAGAGATTACTTAATATTTGCAATGGCACAATTTACAATATTCTCATTTCTGAAAACAAAGCAAATTTAATTACATTATGCAGAAACAACAGAAGCAGCCCCATATTTGAGATTTTTATCAATGTAAAGGTTAGCTGTTATGTATTATATTTCTTTTTTTAAACCAAGAACTAAAGTTTGCCTACATATTAAGATAGTTTTACTTTTAAATTTTCTAGAAACAGGTCTAAATTTTAGGCTTGTTTCAATCATTTTATACATTTTCTAGATGATGTCACATATTCTGCACAGAATCACATATTACTTTGTAAATGTAATTGTAATTTTAATTGTAATTCATGATTTTTCCTTTTTGAAGCTGAAGCTGTTTTGACCTGGGTCTGATTTAGGCCACCCCCTAGTAGGTTAAGTTCAATATGGGAAACAAATAAGACACCTGTAGGTCATTCAACAGTTTACAAAAGGAATTGGACTAGCAATAATAGTGAGGCACTGGGACTGAGGGCACCTCAAGTTGATTCAGCTGAGTAAAGTTCCCTTGACTAAGTTGTCCAGTTTTTTATCAGAGAGGATCTGGGGCTATTCTTATCTGTTTCCAGTTTCAGTTACCTGTACCCAGACAACCAAGGAGAACAGCTTGAACCTTTATTTTCCTGAGCCAATCAAGTCTTAAAGATTCAATACATTTAAAAAGTTTCGATGCATTAAAAAAAAACAAAAAACAAAAAAACAAAAAAAAAAAAAACCTGAGCCTAACACATAGATATAAGGGATAGAATATAGCTCCTAGCAATAACCTTTTTTAAAAATATTGCTCCTACCACAGAAACCTAGGCATAACAGGAGATTATCTAGGTTGATATTTACAACCTAAACAAACTAAATAATGGCTATCAAATACTCCATTCCCATTAGCTTTGCTGACATAATAAACTCAGTCTTTGCCAACAATAGCTTACTGTTTGTGCAAGTGCACTGCTCAATGTGCGTCAATGGCAATAGCAAATGTCAATAATACATTTAAATCTCCATTTATTGATCTAAAATTGATCTTTTAAAATTTTAGAGCCATCTTTATGCCAGGAGATATAATTGTAAAAAAACTTTTTTTAAGTGGTGGCTTCAAAAAAGTGAAATATAAACACATATTGTTATCTAAAGGGAGGGAGAGAGAAGGAGAGAAATGGGAAAAAAATATGGAATTTTTTGTTTTATAAAAAGAGAACACTGACGATTGCTTAAAAAAAAAACTAGTGAGAATTATCCTTGTATATAGAGCAGAAAATATAAAAGAAAAAAATCTTAAGAAGTGACTGAACACCCTAAAAAAATCTATGTATATTAAAATGGGTTAAGGAAATGGTGCTTTTGTCTTTCAGTTTATTCATTTAAGGAGAGTGAAAAAGTAAAATAAATAAGGAATAAGACAAAAAATACATCAAGTTCAGGAATACTAAAAGGAAAGAGTGAGGCATTTCTGAATTGTTCTGGGAAAAGTGCCAGCTGGTGTTGAAATCAGAATAACAACAAAAAGTCACTTTTATGTCATGGAGCTCTATTTCCAATTTCTGAGTCTCAACCAACAGGTAGTGAGAACATCCTTAGAGACAAGGAAAGAAAATTCACTATAGAAAAATCTTTCATCTAGATTTTTCATTGCATTATATGCCCTAATTCAATAACTTGGATAAAAAGGCAGATGAAAAATAAAGTAAAATCAAAGTATAATTTCTATCTTCTTTTCAATACAATGTTTACAAATATTATAGTCCAACAACTGGGACAATATAAATTATAGGACATCCTGGAATACTAGTAACACAAATCTAATCAACTTCTGTTACAACATTAGAAAGACTAAGAATGACTCCACGAATTTAAGAAAACTACTCTTTTTAAAGTTTTACCCTAGCTTTATTAATATTCTACTACTACTATTCATTTTTTAAGTCACCTAAACATCTTTTGCTAATGTATAAGTTTATTGCACACAAAAGCATATTGCTTTTTTCCCTCAAAATTTAGGTGCTATTATGTTTTTTAATATACTTGTTCTGCCTCAGTTATTCCTAAGATACTTATGCTACTATCCGTAGGAAGATAGGAATGCCCTAAATGGATGAAGACACACTGCTTTTTTATCTTTTCTAGCCTACATAGTAGGCATATGACAATTAAGAGAAACTTACACAAATTAAATCTAATGTAAAGAATCTCTTGCTGACCAAGAATTTTTGAAAAAGGATTATTGCCAGGACAATTAGAAATTGATTTTTATTTTGTTTTAATGAATACTTATTATTCTGAGTCACAGATCTCATTTCAACAAAAAATTAAAAAGAAATTACAGATTAGGACATCAAAATCTGAGACATTCTTACACTGGATATAATTAAAAATTCATTGCTCTTTTTTAAATTATTTTCTTAAAACTGCAAATTCATCATCATATATAAAGATAAGCTTCTAGTTTCATTCTGCATGTCTTTGACATATATATATATATACATATGCATGTATGTATAGGATATTCTAATTTGCTTTTCTACATGCACTAAAGAATTGGTGTGATTTATAGTGGTTAAA
The DNA here is from genome assembly GCA_023553655.1 of Myrmecobius fasciatus. Lineage (NCBI taxonomy): Eukaryota > Metazoa > Chordata > Mammalia > Dasyuromorphia > Myrmecobiidae > Myrmecobius > Myrmecobius fasciatus. The sequence continues at coordinate 130,117 of JAJPUD010002797.1, forward strand.
AAACTGGCCTCAAAGTCAGGAAAATGGGACTTTTTAAGTCTTCCATTTAACAAATAACTTGAGGACTCCTGCCTATGGTTTAGCCTTATATAGTAAAGCAGTTTTCTAATATCACATCTTCACCCTCACTTATTTGGAAGCATAAAATCGTGGGTAAATTTGTCCTTTGATACAAATGTGGAATAGCTATATCTTTGGACAATAGATTTTACTCAGTCATAAAATGTCATTTGTCTAGGTCATAAATAACTGCATAACCTTATAGAGAAATATTATATCTACTTTTACCAAGTTTAAAATTAATGAACTCCTTGTCACCAAGAACAGTATTTTGTAGAAACTAATAGCTGACACACATTCCTTTCCATTAAGAGAGTGGTGTTGAAGAAAGGGGATCATTTATTTGTACATAAAAATCCTTGTGACTACATACTGACTTAGTATTAAAATATAACCTGTTTTATTGCATTTTTATTTATTTTGTTAAATATTTCTTTCTCAGTGTTGTAGTCACCTGGTTTGACACTTGCTTGCAAGGAACTTTTTGTAAGATAAGATCACTGGTAACTAAAACCATAAGGTACAATTCCATCTACTAGGCATATGTTTTTCAAATTAATTTCTCACCTGGTAAAGCTTAATAATATGAGGATGGTTTAAAAGTTTCATTATCTGAACCTCTCGATAAATTTTCTCCAAATTGCTTGGATCTAATCTTGCTTTATCAATAATTTTTATTGCAACCTGTAGATTAAGGGAAAGAAAGGGAAAAAAAGTTACTTTGCACATAAAATCTTAGATGGACTAGTATACAATATATATAATTTGGTTTTTCTAAGATGAATTCTAAAATCAATAATACAGAGTAATTCACAATGCATAAGAAAACATGGAAAATAATTTTGTAAATGCCTTAAAATGTCACAAGTATAAAATTTCTAATCTTTTAAGTCATTTAAATATGGCCCTCTCTTACCTTTCCAGTTTTCCTACACCTTATTCTTCCTACATACGTTTCAATCAATGATGTTTCCTTGATGTTCCTCACACAATAGTCTCTAGGCATTTTCACTTGTCATTCCTTATACCTGGAATTCTCTCCCTCCCCACTTTCCTTCAAGTCCGGTTAAAATCCCCTCTTTTTTTTTGCTGAGGCAATTGGGGTTAAGTGACTTGCCCAGGGTCACACAGCTGTTACGTGTCTGAGACCAGATTTGAACTCAGGTCCTCCTGACTTCAGGGCTGGTGCTCTATCCACTGCGCCACCTAGCTGCCCCAAAATCCCCTCTTCTAAAAGAGCCTTTTTCAACTCCCTTTAATACCTTCTCTCTGGTATATATTATACATAATTGTTTGCATGTTGTCTCTCTAGCTCCTTGAGACTATGTTTTTTTGCTGTTCTTTATATCTCCAGCACAAAGCCTATCATAAAGAAAGCGCTTAAATGCTTTTTCCAAATTTCCAAAGAATTTAAATAAATCAAAGTAAATGACTTGCCAATAAGTGTTAATTGGTACACTTGAAAGATATTTTTCAAACACTTAATATAACATCCAGGTTATAATTTGTGCTCCTCCACCCCAAAAACTAAATCTGGTTCTGGGCATTTAATCTGTTTCCTTGTCAATAAAATGAATATAATATTTACAACACTGACCACACAGATTATTGTGAGGAACATTACAAAGTCTTTTCCTTTAATCCTTGACTATTTTGAAGAGGAAGAGGAAGAATTTCTTGAAAATAAAGAAATTAGATGTATCAATACATTTGAAGCCACTTTCACAAACTTCAAACCTACCTGGGTTTTGGTGACTCTATGCCTGGCTAGTTTCACCACAGCAAAATTTCCTTTTCCCAAGGTTCTTTCAATATCATAAAATCCAACCCTGAGGGGCCTTTGCTGTGTCTGACTTGATTTGGAGACTGAGGTAAATTCTGACATGATCACCATGGTTTCGACTGTGATTAGGGATATTTAGAGAACCTTCATAAAATTTTCTTCCGTTATGACCTGCACCTACATGGAGAAAAAGATGAGATAAAATGCGGATCTGGCACATCAATGAAACCCATCCTCATTACCTGGGTCTCCCAGTTTACCCACACATTAAGCTTTAGTCTCAGAACCTGGATTTTAAATGTTTACTTTTCAAAATAGTTAATAAATTCACAAATATCCCAGATTCCTTTAACAAAAGACATGAATCTGTTCCAAATAAATTATCATCTTAGGTTTGTGTTCATCAAAGAGAAATGCATCTTTCGAAGTCTGCTGCTTTGCTTAAAAGAAAAATTCTAGGAACATTTTAACGTATGAAATTAACATCCTGGTTCATTCCCACCCCTCGGCCATCCTGTCCCCCAAGCCCTCGGTGTTTCAGAAGTGGAGATGCTTTGTCAACCCCGAACAGAGCAACAAAGAGGAATCCCAATCTTTAACAGGCATTTCCACATTCTCTGGAAGCTTGAAGCTACCAAGGGACAAAAAACACTGCATTCGGTTACCCCCAGTCCTGCTCCCCTTTCCAATCCGGCTATCAAGCTGCAGCCTAATCAATCGTGGGTGTCTTCGATAGGGAAACACACGTGTGTTTCATGTGTTCTTATACGTGCACCACGATTGTTGCCCGCAGGCATTCAGACAGGAGTTAACATTAAGCCGTAGAGGGACAGGTACCCTTCTCCAACATCTAGGGAAGGGAAGCTTGGAATCTTTACTCACGGAAACAAAAGGAATTCCCACCACTGCATCCATCCCACACCATCCCGGGACACCCCTAGAGAGGATGCAACAAACTTGAACAGCTCGGAGGGAAAAGAGGAACGATGCCCACAGCCCTACCCCCCACTCCCCGCGCAGAAAAACCACAAGCTGAGGCTGGTCCCCTAGAAGTGTCCAGGGGTGGGGTGCGATGACCTATGAGTCGGTCTCTCCCCCTCTCCCTCCTCTGGGCATTTCTCTGGGGGAGGCTAGTCGGGCAAGCAGGCAGCCCCCATCTCAGGCGCACCCGGATCTCGGGACCCTCTGCAACCCCAAGTCGGCTTACCTTGGCCGCCTCCTCCTCCTCTTCCTCCAGGGTCTCCCGAGAGTTGGCGGGCCACCCCCCCCCCCGCACGGGGAAGGGCGAGACTGCAGCAAGCCCACCCCGCTGTCCCAAGGAGAGGCGAGGGGGCGAGGCCGCCGGGAAGGGCACACCTCCAGTCTGCGGCGGGCAAACAATCGAGGAAAAGGGCCCGGGAAGCAGCAGCCGGCTAATCCGAGTTCGGCGAGGTCGTGGCGGGACGCGGGCAGCGGTGGCTGCTCAGGGCGCGAGCCAGGGGTCTCGGTCGAGGGAGGTTGAGGGGAGGGTCTGGTGAACCCAGCGAAGCTTGGCAGCAGGTAGTGTTCAGGAGTAGAGCACTAGCCGGTTCGCGCTCGAGATCGCAGAGCATGAGGCGGTCTGGACGGCAATCCACGCCGATGTTGACGTGCGGGCTGCTGCAGCTGCCAGTCAGCACTGAAACTCCAGCCCAGCAGGGTTAGCTCACTGCCGCGAACTGACAGCTCCATCCCTCCCCGGAGGGCGACCCCCTCCCCCACCCCGCCCCGCCTCCTCCTACGTCCTAGCTTCTAGGCTACTATGCAGGGCCACGCCCCCTCACGTTAGTCTTCTTCACCCCTCCCAACTAACGCACTCTCCACTAGCGAGCTAGTTCGTCCTCCTGGCCTGTAGCCCGGGCCAAATTGATACATTCCCATTGACGTCGTTTTGACGCCAGAGCGACGTGCGGCAAAGTGAGAGAGATAGAGCGCGAGCAAGCGGGGGAGGGGGCGTGGTGAGCAAGCGGGAGAGGGGGAGGAAAAGGCGGGGAGGAAGGGAGAGAGAGAGAGAGAGATCTGTTGCCAAGAGACTGGCGGCTCTGACGCGCGCCCTGAAGGGGACGTCTCCCTGGCGACCGCTGGGCGGTGACGTAAGGAGGGAGCGGGCAGCCCTTGGCCCATGAAGGAGTCTAGAGTGCTTGCCTCGCTAGCTGCTGTGGTCCTCGTATTTCATTCTCCATTCCCAACCCCTCCTCCCACCAGTTGGAGGTTCATGCTGAATATATCAGGCGATGCAAACCCGTTTAACCCGTAAATTCCAGCAGCATTTACAAATGTGCTTCGAGGTCTTTAAAAGAGAATATTATCTTTATCCCTGAAAAAGCTTCCCAAGTCTGGGAGGGGGAGGGAAATTAGTTAATCATATTTTAAAAATTGTTTTTCTTAACATGAACAGCAAAAAAATTGAGCATTTCAACGTAGTTAGTAGAACAGAAAAAAAAGAATGGTGCCTCCTTAATCTAAATTGTAAAAATTGATTTTAAGTATATAATCAATTCATGTTACTTTCAAAGATATCCTGCTTGTCTGTGATTCCTTCCACTATTTCCCTGTTCACTTCTGTGCATTTTAATATAACTCTTATTTTTCTTTGAGGCGTTGCTTCTAGCTTCTTTGACATCTTTGTCTTCTTCTGGCTTTGTGTCTGATTTTTCCCTGTACCATAGTAACTTTTTATGGTCAGGTTCTTTCATGCATCTTATTAAAATCTTAACTGACACTTTTTTTTCTTGAAACCACTCACCCCATTTTAGCCTATATCTTAACTGAGAACATGGTCTCAATCAATCTTAGACCTTAAAAATAAGATGAAGCGATAAGAAAAGAGATCTGTTCAAATTGACTAGGGATTCCATGCCATTATTCCTGGCATGGAATTAGCCTGAATGAGAAGCTTTCCAGAACTGAAACTATGGTGGAGTTCAAGCTGAATCCCCAAGTGAAGGAACCTTCTGAGGTAAGAGGCGTCTTAGCTTGGCCATCTGACAAGAGTCTTCTTGTCCCATCTCCCCAACCCCACTAGAAAGACCTTCCACTTTGGAAGGACTTCTATCAATGTCTTAAAAGGTATCCTAATTCAGCAAACATTAGTGTCATAGCAAAGGACAGATTGAATTTATGGCTCTACAAGGAGCCAAGCAAAGTTCCCACTACAGGAGAATTAAGGAGAACTCCTTGATCACTTCTATAAATATGAGAAAAATACTTGTAACCAATTGTAAATTACTTCCTTGCTTCATATGTTATCTGTACTTGAGTATATTTTCCCCTGGGACTCTAAGTGTTCTCGTAAGAGTATGTCACAGACCTATGGGGAGACGTTTTGGTACCAAATGTTATTGTGCAACCTCAGTAAACGATCATTTTTAAAATCTACTTACGATTGGTTGACTATAGTGATTCTCAACTGATAATTGAGAAAACTCCAACTGATGATATTAAAGAATCACCTGTGGCCTCTTCACAACTTATATTCATATGCTATGTGTTCAGCCAATCTTCAAATGATTAGTATCCCACTTAGTTTCCAGTTCTTTATCAATAGAGTTGAATATATGGAGTCCTTTTCCTTTTTAGGATAATCATTGTAATATGAGTTATAGAGATAATATTTTTGTACAATTTTCAGCTTGTCACCAAAATCCCTCATACTTAAACTATAGAAGCTAAAATGGGGTGAATGGTTTTAAGAAAATGACAAAGGAAGGGAAAGCCAGTTTGGGCCATGATTAGGAAGTTCTTCATAGCATAGAAGACCACTAGCCTTTTTGATGGGGAAGGAATCAAATCTTTTTTTTTTAAATTAATTAATTAATTAATTAATTTTATTTGCATAACATATGTGTGGGTAATTCTTCAATAATAACCCTTACATAGCTTTCTGTTACAAATTTTTCCCCCCAACTCCCCACCCCTCCCCTAGATGGCAGGATATCCACTACATGTTAATTATGTTAAAATATTGGCAAATGGAATATATGTATACATATTTCCAAACTTATCATTGTTGTGCAAGAAAAATCTTATCTACACAAAAAATATATCAGATAAAGGAAACACAATGTAAGCAAACATCAATCAAGGAGTATGAGAATGTTATGTTGTGGTCCACATTTCACATCCCTCTCTCTGGGTGCATATGGCATTCTTCAGTGAACAATTGGAGGTGGTTTGAAATATTTCATTGTTGAAGAGAGCCATGTCCATCAGAATTGATTGTCATATAGTACTGTTGTTGCCGTGTATAATGATCTCCTGGTTCTGCTCATTTCACTCAGCATCAGTTCATGTAAGTCTCTCCAAGCCTCTCTGAAATCATCTTGCTGGTCATTTCTTACAGAACAATAATATTCCATAATATTCATATACCATAATTTATTCAGCCATTCTCCAATTGAAGGGCATCTATTCAATTTCCAGTTTCTAGCCACTACAAAAAGGGCTGCCACAAATATTCTTGCACATGTGGGGCCCTTTCCAGGAATCAAATCTTTTGTGTATTTTTGTTTCTTAAAAAAAGTGGAGATCTGGCCTAGGACTCTGGAAAACTCTAGTTCAAGTACTACTTCTAACAAATACTCATGGTTTGATGTAGGACAAATTCATTTAACTATACTGAAACAATTCTCAATTAATTACTCTTTTGGAGAGGATATGCCAAATCATGTTGACCAAAAAAATTTCCTCACTTAGAGTTCTCTACACAAGATTCAATTCAGGGAGTCCAACCCTCCCCCCAAAAAATCCAAACTCCTTTTCACTTAAATGAGACAAATGTATTCTTGGTTCTGAAAAGAGTAGAGAATGAAAACATTTGACAAAGTGTGAAAGTGATGCTGGAAATCTTTCTTGTACACATAAACTTCATCATTTTCCTTTGTTGTTATTGTTCAGTTGTATTCATCTCTTCATGACCTCACTGACTATCACACATCAGACTCTTCTAACATTATCCTTCCAGACTATGTAATTTGGTAAAGTTCACTTCACCTGCTTCTAAGCCTCAATTCATATAACTGAAGAATTTCAGGTTCACTTTTACATAACTCTGCTGAAATTTTTCTATTTTATAATCAGATTCATAGGAATTTAAAAGAGAAAGGAGGAATTATGGTACAATGGGAATGTTAGGAGAAACATAGATGGTTTGATTTTAATTTTTTGATAAATTAAAATTAATTCTGAATTTGACAGACAACAAACACAAAAATTTGCATGCATGAAAAACTGAAAAAAGTTTTGAAACTGGAAATCTCTTACTTCTTATAGATTTTTTTAAAAATTATTTAACAAATTCAACACCTTAATTCCAAAGCTGTCCTGTTTGTCCTATGTCTCACTCTGAATTTCCTTCAGTTATTTTTTTATACATTAAAATACATTGAAGCCCCCTTTTTGGGGGGGAAGAAGTCTTCATCACCATTAACTTTGTCTCTTGAACCTCTTTAAAAACAAGCACAGTCAAACAAAACAAATATACACAAAAGCCAAATCTACAAATGTATGCCTTATTTTGTACCTCTCTCAAGATGTGAAAAATAAGCCTCATAATTATCATATTTAGTCCTGGTTGATTATTGCACTGATTCTTAAGCCTTTCAATGCTGCTTTTCTTTTCAGACTATAATCATTGTATAAATCATTCTGATTCTGCTCACTTTATGCCACATCAATTCATGCAAGTCTTCCCACATTCTTCTGAATACATTTATTTCATTTCTCAAGACTCAATAGTATATTACATTATATACACATGCCACAATTTGTTCCCAAATTAAAGAGCACATCCTAACTTGTTCAGTCATTCTCCAGTTGTTTACTAAAACTAAACAAAAAAAGATACTATAAATATTCATCCTTTGATCCCCTTAGAATACATGTCTAGTAGTGAAATTACTGGTCAAAGAGTATTTACAGCTTAGTGACTTTTGAGAAATATTTCCAAATTGCTTTTCAGAAGGACTTCACCAATTCATAGCTTGACCAATAATACAATTAGTTGTGCCTGTCTTTTCTTCCAGCATTTTTCATTTTCCTTTTTTTTTATTTTTGCCAAACTGATGTTTCTTTCTCAGTGTTGTTTTAATGTGCATTTCTTTAATTATTAGTAAGTGAATTTATTTTTGTTTGAAGTCCTTTTTAATATCTTGGATATGAGATCTTTATCAGAGAAACTTGCTGCAAAGATTTCCCCCTCAATCTCTTGTTTTCTTTTTAGTTTTAACTGCATTAGATTTGTTTTTAGAAAACTTTTTTAATTTTACACAATTAAAATTGTAAAATTTGTTTTCTATTATCTTCTTTATCCTTTTTTTGGTCATGAACTCATCCGTTCTCCATAGGTAAGAAAGATAATTTTTTCCTTGCTCCTCTACATCTATATCACCCTCTATATCTAAATCATGTATCCATTTGGCATCTTAGTACATAGTATGAGATGTTTATATCTAATTTCTGCTAGAATTAATTTACTGTTTTCCCAGTACTTTCTGTCAAAAAGTTAAGTTATTTCTCCAGTAACTTGTATCTCTGGGTTTAGTAAACACTAGACTCTCAATTCATTTATTTCTATTTGTTGTGTACATAATTCATTTCACTGAACAACCTATTTTTAAACTAGTACCAAATGACTTAAGTAATTACTCTTTTGTAAGTATTAAGATCTGGTATTATGAGGCCCCTCTTCACTCCCATTTTTTTTCATTATTTTCCTTCAGATTCTTGACCTTTTGTTCCTCAAGATGAATTTCCTCTTTTTTTTTTCAAAAGAAAAAAATATTCTCTAAAGTAATCTTTTGTAGTTTGATTAGTACAACACTCAATAAACAGTCATATTATGATTTTTATTATATCATATAAAATGATTTTTATTATATTTTATTATATTATATATAATTTTATAACTATGCCTCAGTTATAAATATTTCTACAATAAGGGGTTTTTTGAAATTGTATTCATATAATTCCTATGTATGAATTAGCCGATTGATTCCCAAATATTCTATACATTGTGAAGGTTTTTTGGAATTTCTCTTTCTTTCTCTTCCTTGTAGGTTTTGTTGATCTACATTAAAATGATGATGATTTTAACTGATTTACTTTATATCCTGCATTTTTTTTCAAAATTTATTGTTTTAATTCATTTTAATATAATTCTTAATATAATAATAATATGATATATAATAATATATTGTATTATGTATAATATAATAACATAATACAATAATTATTTATTATATATATTTATATTATATATATAATTATATATAATTATTGTATAGTAATAAAATAATAATAATAATAATATTATAATAATAATAAACTTAATTAGAAATAGATCTCTGGGAGCTGCATATTGACTTAGGAAACCATGAGTTAGCATTATCTGTGTTGTATTGTATTTTTATTTATCTTGGTAAATATTTCCCAATTACATTTTAATCTCGTTCAGCTGTACTTTGGAGTTTTTTTGGCCACTTGCCGCCAATAGGCAGTGAGTTTGATATCTCTGCTCTAGATTATCATATCATCTACAAAAAGGGATAATTTTTTTTCTTCTGCTTATTCCTTGAACATCTTTTTCTTGTCTTATAAAATTTCTAGCACTGTTAAATAGCAATGATGATAATTAGTATTTTAAGTTTACCTCTAATCTTTTTAGACAAGGCACTAATTTCTCTTTTATATGTGATGTTTGCTTCTGATTTTAGGTAGACATTATTTACTCTATTAAGGAAAGTAATCACTTATTTCTATTCTTTTTAGTGTTTTTTTTAAACAGAAATAAATTTTGTCAAAATACTTTTTTTAAAAACACATTTGTTAACACAATCATGGAATTTTACTGTTTGGTTCATTATGGGTCATTATGTTTATAGTCTTCCTTATAATGAACTAACTTCATATTTCTGATATAAACCCAACTTGGTCATAGGGTGTAACCTTTTAAATATGTTGTAGCCTATTTGCTAATATTTTATATTTTGTGCTAACTATTAAAGGTATTGATTGATGATTTTCTTTTTTAGCATATTCTCTCCCTATTTTAGATGTTATTGACTAGTAAAAAAAAAAAAAAAAGCCAATTTGATGGATATGACTCTAGCCACCCATTTCAGTCTATTGCTAGAATGGTACCATTAAGGTTTATTTTCCCACTTCCCTAATTTTCATTTTTAATTCCCTACTCTGCATTAAAACCTTATCAATTAATTTATAACATACCTTCATTTTGCTGGTCCTATGGCTAACAATCTTCCATTGGAATCATACTGACTTTTTGTCTAAAATTACAAAATCAAATTCAGAAGGTCTCAGAGCCTTCCACCAAAGCTTAGGCATTCCTCTCCCTCTTTTTCCTCCTCTCCCTCAATTTTTCATTTGGACTCCATGCTACATATGGGTGTCAAAAGTAGGAAATGCAAAATGCATTCCAGAAATTAGCTTTGTGAAGAAAGAAAGGGGAAGAAGGAGTAAAGAAACCATTGGGAGAATGAATGGAACATAGTAGCCAGATGCCTCACACCAGAGGGACTGGTAACCCTTGAGCACCCGCATATACCTAGATAGTCCTTTTCAAGGCCTCTCATCCTCCTTTTATGTTCACCTATTACTTGTGGCTCTAAGAAGGTATAGTATGCACAGTGGTTACACCCTAGTAAAACCATCTTGGCAGACAGGCTAAACCAGATTGAGGGTAACCAAGAGGTCTCAAACCCATAAATGAATTAAGGGAATGACACCGAGGTCCTCTACTGCATCCTAAGCCATCATCAGTTGTCTTAACTTTTGTCCTGCCACTGGACTTTGATGACTCTGGAAGAGAGAATGAGGTTGATGTCTTTTTGCAACTCTGCCTCACTTAAATCTAATTCACACAAAAATCAAGACACCATTCATTGCATCATGATGTCATTGGTCCTCTTCAAAAATGAAACACAAATAACAGTGATCAGATGCCCAAGAAATTTAAGTTACAAGGCCATTCAGTAGTCAAGAGAGTTTTCCCCTCATATCTTCTAGTATCTCAAAAGACAGATTACTGAAGAATGATAAGTTAACCCTAAGGGAGCCACGGACTCTATTCCTTAGCTTCTCCTCACAGTGATAGAAAGTCTCTTACAGGCAGAAAAAGAATTAACAATGGCAGATTTATTAACAGCACAAATGGCTAGAATCTACCCGGGAACCACCACCAACCAGCTATAAATGACAGGCTGTGGATGGAGATACATGGTAAAAGAGATGTGACTGTCACTAATGAGAGACACTGGCAGAATCCTGTAAACTATTTAGAAGTCTGGATAATTCAGATTACAGATAAAAGGTATCCAAACTATCCCCACTATGGAAGATGAATGGATTGTCTTAAAGAACTAATCTGCTTATCCACTCACCCATTCCTGACTAATACAAGAACTACCCTGCAGATAACATGGGGACAAGTTGCCCTATTAGAATGGCTTTATATATCCATCGAGCAAATACATTTTCAGTTGCCCCACATGATCAGTAGTCTACCCCCACAGAAGCAGTTGCCACTCTGAGACAGAAAGCAGTCAATCCTGATAACCTGAATGGACTTGTCTCCCTTGATGATGTGGTTATAACTCAGCCCACAGCTGATGCATGAATAGCTTCAGGATTGCCTAAATGAGCAACTTCCATTATCCAAGAATTATCTAGGAATCATTGTCCAAAATGGAATTGTTAATCTGGGAAACTTTCTCTTTCAGGTGACTAGAAGTTGGGAGAGAGTTTGCATGTTTTATTGGTAGATATAAGACCACTGGAATAAGGGGTAGGACTCCCTTAAGAGATAACTCGAGGAGAGGGAAGTCAGTGAATCAGAACAGGAGAAAGGGACTTCTTGCAGAAGCTCCCTTTGGAAAAACTATGTGATTTGATTGGTAGGTCATGGGAGTACCTTGTAGGGGGTATCCATTATTCTAACACCATCCTATAGGAGAAATATAGAGATCCAGGAGGGTCTCTGAGAAAGTCTCGATAAAAGGGGACTGAAGAAAGCAACCCAGCTGACTAAGCAAGAAAAGAAAAAATTTTAAACTAGAAAATCAGGAATAACCACTCAGGGTGGAAGAAACAGGTCACCTTTACAATAAATCTCAGAGGAATCTTGAGCATCTCAGAAGATAAAGATGAGGAAGATGAACTAGCTTGGAAGGTTTGCTATGTTAGACTGAACACCCCAACCCCGAGTTTTCCTCAATTCCCACCCAGATAAAAAGCACATCTCAGATATCTGCTCCTTCTCCAGAACTCTCTCCTCCCTCCAAATCAGCAACTAGAATAGGATAAGGCATGATCCCCAGGCTAACTATTTTCCTAGAAGATCACAGACCATATAAACAGGTCAAGATAAAGTGATGGGTGAACTAGACATTTTCTTCGTTTCCTAGTAGTCACCAGGACTAAATGACTATAATGCCAGGGTGTCCACATCAGGGAAAAGAAAATTCTCATCAGTGGTTTTCACCTAGGTCTCATCTTGGGCCACCCAAGTGACTGCTACAGTTGCAATGGGACTGTTCCAACTTATCAAATGAATTTATGGCAACTCCTGCTAAAGAATGTATCTTGCACATAGACTTGCTAAGTCATCTTAGAGGGCTAGACTGATATGATAACTGGCCACAGTTCATCACCATCATTGCCAGTCTCCTCCCATTAATTGTGGGGGTAAATAATAGCTTATGACCTACCTCAGTTGCCTCTTTCTTCTGTGATAGTCAAACTCAAACAATAAATAATTCTAGGTGGAGAAAGAGAGATTACTGCTTTAATACAAGAATTATTGTATGTTGGGGTCATCCCACCATCCCAATTTCACATCCCACTGTGGTTAATGAGAAAAACTCATGGTATTTGACACCTTAGATAATCAGGAGTTAAACCAAATTGTGGACATGGTTACACCTTCTGTACCAGACATAGTAACTTTGACTAAAACTCTGGTAGCCATATCCAATGAATGTTACTGCCATAATTTAGCCACAAACTATACTCAAAGTTGTGGTTTTTTCAGCAATGATGTATGATTATAAAAGATTATAAGGAAAACTCAAAGCTACAAAATCAATGCTTTTGAATAGTGATGCTGGGAAAGACTTTTTTGAGAGTCCTTTGGACAGCAAGGAGATCAAATCAGTCAATACTTAAAGAAATTAATTCAGATAATTCATTGAATGGTCAAATACTGAAGCTGAAACTTGAATACTTTGATCATATAATAAGAAGATGGGACAAAGAAAAGACCTTGATGTTGAGAAAGATTAAAGACAAATGGAAAAGGGGATGACAGAGGATGGGATGAATAGATAGTATTATGGAAACAATGCACAGTGAAAGATAGAAGGCTGATGTGCTACGGTTCATGGGATGATGAAGAGTCAGACATGACTGACTGACTAAACAACAAAAAGGAGGAGAGCCAAGTCCAATTTACTTTTTTGCTTTTACTTGACAAGTTATGTAGTATATCTTTGCTTGCAAATCTCTCTTTTTTTTAAACATAGCATATGTTGATTTGCATTCAATCTCTTTAGTTTTTTCTCTGGTTGAAGATGGCATTTTCTGTCCAAAGTCTATTGGGATTCCTTTGGATCACTGAGCTACTGAGAAGAACCAAGCCTTTCATGGTTGATCATTGCACATTCTTGCTGTTATTGTGTATAATATATTCCTGGTTCTGCTTGTTTTGTTCAACATGCCTTTCCCCAATATATCTTAAATATATATATTTCATATATTGACCTGATTGCTTTGAGAACCTAATTAGAACAAAATGGGTGGGAACTTAAACCGAACATGATACAAAGATCATCCTAACAGGTCAAATTTTTGTTCCTGGAATCACAATGGACAGGGATCCAGAGGCACATCTCCAAAAAGGTCCAAGAACTCTTGGCCTTAAAACCCCTAATAACCAAGAAAGAGGCACAAAATAGGACTGGCTGCTGAACATTTCAACATCTAAGAATCAGTATTTGACCCCTTATACTATGATTCATCATGATACACACAACACAACAACCATAGCAACAAGATGAATTGCAAGCTAGCCTGAAGGTGCATCCACTTAGGTCCCTCTTACACAGATTCTACAGAACTGCAGATATGAACTACTTCAGTAACAACAGACCAGAGCCTAGGCCAGAAGGATACAGTGGTATTTTTTTTCAAAAGGTGATTAGTAATTCTTTCTGTTTTGACTGTGAACATTCTACTAGATCTAAGCAGTTTTAATCAATGATTTCTCACATAAAAACATGGCCAGTAGTAGTCTTATCAAGGTTTTCATGAAATCTTATGATACTTAAATAATTTCTTCCAGAATTTTTTTTCATGTTGATTTTTTTATAATAGTTTGCTTTTTTAAAATTTTGTTTCAATATTTCCTTTTTTATTCTGGAATCAATTATTTCCTTTTACTCCATTCTAATTTTCAGGAAGTCTGATACTTTTCTACACTCCATTCTAAGTTATTTATTCTCCTTTTAGTTACTTTCATTAAAACTCTTGTTTCATTTGTAATTCAACTTGCTTCATTTATTCTAGGTATTCTTGTAGTCTTTCCTTATATTTTTGTGTAGTTACTCTCCTCTACTTAACTCTTGGCATCTTTTTTCCCATAGTATTGTTTATTTCACTCAAAAGTGTTCTTTTGTTTACTCATGTCTCTAACCTCAGTTTTTGGTTTGGGACTTAATACAAAGGCTGGGTTCTATTTTCTCTCATGATGTTGAATGGGGTGGTCAGGCCTTGTTCATCCCTGACTTCAGTTTTCTGGGTTTCTTCCACTAGTTTCCTACCTTCACTGGCATTTCTATGTTCACAGTTCTGGTAGGTTTCACCTTTTTTTCTCTGTTCATCTCTACCAAGTTCTTATTCAGAGTGCTGCTGTTTTCTGATGTTTCTGGACTGTTCTGGGTCAGAGAAGTCTTCAGGACTCCTAGAGTAACCCCAATCAGACCACCAAGGGCTCCCTAGGATCATAGAGTTTCTTCTTTAGGACATTCCAGGTTTCTAGCCTACATTTACAGTGAGAACAGCTTCAGACTTAAAGTGACCCTTGAATATCTCTGATCAGAACACTAATATTTGTATAGTGCTTACTATGTGCCAGGTACTGTGTAAAGTGCTTCATAATTTTGATCTCATTTGATCCTCACAACAAGATTGGGAGGTGGGTGTTATTATTATCCCTGTTTTCTAGATGAGGAAACTGAGGTATACAGAGATTAAGTAACATGCTCAGTGTCACATAAGTTGATGGCTTCAGAGGAAAGATAATGAGTTCTGTTTTAGATATATTGAAATGTCTACTCGACACTCAGTTCAAGATGTATGAAAGGCAATTGATGGTACAATATTGCAGGTCAGCAGAGTGATTTGAGAAAAATAGTTAGATCTGAGAATTATCAGCAAAAAGTAGGAAATTAAATTCTTGGGAGTTGATGAGACCACCAAGGGACATAATATATAGAAGAAGAGAAGAGTGTTCAAAACACAACTCTGTAGAACACTTATGGCTAGAGGACATGATCTGGAGGAGGATCCGGCAAAGATGAGGCAGAGAAAGATCAGTCAGTTAGGTAGGAAGAAAATCAGAAGTAAGTAGTATCTGGAAAATCTAGAAAGAGTATTAAGATGGAAAGTGATCAATAGTATCAAAGGCTGCAAAGAGGTCAAAGAGAATAAGGATTGCAAGCAAGTTGGCTCCTCTACAGTCTTTATTATCTCTGTCTTAACTAGAAGTCCCTGCCTATTGATTTTAACATTTCTTTCCTGCAGCTTTTCTTTACATTATCTTCTACACTAATATATGTGGAGCCTTGGGCCTCTGAGAGCCTCAGTTTACTTTATGAATCTTAGTTCATTAAATAATAACTATTTAATGAAAATACTCTTTCCTTATAATCATTTGCACAACTCCTTCTCTGTATGTATGTGTACATTAAATTTCCTAACCTCCTAAGATTAAATAAATGTTAAAGTTACAGAGTCTGTAATTTATTAACAAATAATAATTACACAGAGTTCTTAATTATTTACAGTATTTTAGCTGTGAAAAAGATCACACTATGAGGCCCAAGCCATTACTAACTGCAGAAATTTTCATCTTCAGGAAATACAACTCCAACTAATTCAAACTAATCAGGATATCAAATAAATTATCTTCTCAAAAATTCTGTTAATAAAATATAGGTTAAACAATTCTATAAATAAATGTTTTCCTTTATTCTCTTTATCGTCACATTTTCTTTTAAACTATCTTCATTAATGTTCTCTTCTCATCTCACCAGAATAATACATTAAACTGTTATTCTTAAAACTTCCTGCCTCTGAAAGAGACAATACCAGTTTTTGTTGTCTGACCTAGGTTTAGAAAACAGGCCCTTGGTTCCAAATCAAGTATTCTTTTCATTTGTAGAATTATGATCAAATGAAAAAGTTTATTATATGTTTTTATTGCCCCAGAGCACTTAATGTAGCACCTAACACACAGTAGGCATTTAATAACTGTTTATTGACTATTTGGCTAACTAAAGAGATTCTCTATGAGGAACAATCTGGGTCAGTGAAAAGTAATCTGGCTATAGCATTAGAAGACTTGCTTAAAATCCTGGCTCTGTTCCCTATGTAACTTTGATCACAACATTTAAACTCTCTAGGCCTATTTTCTAAAATGAAAAATGAAGGATTATACTAGATTTCCTTGAAGTTTCTTTCAGTTTCCAAATCTATAATTTTATGATCTCTCCTCTTACCATCTTGTAATCTTTGGTCATTGGTGGCTATTGCTCTGGGCCATCCATTGACTCAGGCTTGTTCAATGGTTCAAGTTCAGGATTAGAGTCAAACAAGACACTGATAGACTAACATTTAACAAAGAAGAAATTAATTAGCAAAATTATAGATTGGGGATGATTTCAGAAAAAATCTGGGGAGACATTAATTCATGCAAAGTGAAATGAGAAGAACCAGGAGAATAATTTATACAGTAACAGCAATATTGTAAAGATAATCAACTTAGAAAGACAGTAACTGATCAACACAATGACCAACCATAATTCCAAAGGATTCATGCTGAAGCATACTATCTGCCAGGATTCATACTGAAGCATGCTATTCACCTCCAGAGTCTGACGGACTCCTAGTACATGTATAAAGCACATTTTCTTCTTTCTTTTTTTGACATAACTAATACAGAAATTTATTTTGCATAGCTGTACATATTTGTAATAGGTTATTTGCTTTCTCAACATGGGGAGAGGGAAAGAAAAATAATCTGCAACTAAAAATACAAAAAAGTTGAATTAAAAAACTATTATGTATAGGATATTCAGTAATGATGCAGCATTGATTCAGTTGAGCACAATTTCCCTTCCTCTGCATTTGTGGTATGCCAGTCAAAAGCATCTGTCAAGCCTGAGGAGTGAGCTTATCCCCTCCACCTTGATGTTGGGTATGTTTTCATTCCCTTGATCAATTAAATCTTAAAAGAGAGTTTCACTGTTATCTTTTAAGTTTTAAAAATTAATCTAGACTGCCCAGGTGGTCAGTTAATTGTTCCTGTGTCAGTTACAGATTACTCAAGGGCTTAGATAATTCTCATAGGAACAGAGACTCTAGAATGAGTTTTTTTTGTGAAATCAAGTATTGTTTGAAAATTCTGCTTTTGTAGCAAATGCACTTTGAGTCTAAGAAGGCTGTATGTCTCTTCATCCTAGAATAATCTCTTTTTTATTATAGCTTTTTATTTACAGAACATGAATAATTTTTCTACATTGACCTTTGCAAATTTTTTTTGTTTCAAATTTTTCCCCTCCTTCCCCCCACCCCCACCCCTAGAATAATATCTCAACACAGAATCTCCTCTATTATAAGGGGAACACTTGGCAAATATATATATATATATTTCATTGTTTTATGCTTTTCTTGGATGATTTTTATGTATGTAGGAGAAATGTTTTATTGGAAGCTTTTAAATTAGTGTAATGGAACCTGGGGGGAAGAAATCAATTAGGTAAGCCTTCATCATCTATAGAATTCTGATTCATCTCTGGCGGGACATGTATAGTTTGGCATTTTGGAATAATACAGCCATCTTTTGGCCCCTATGTGGCAACAGGAGAAGAAGGTTATATAAGAGAAGATTTGGCCACTGAGCTAGGAAGAACTTAAAAGGAGTGATCCCATCCTCTGTCTGGACTTTCTCTTCCTTCCTATCTCTGATGCCCTCTGTTTCTCTGGGACTTTCTGTAAGAGATGGAGAAAATTAAACATGAAGAAATAGTTCATACCTAATATTATATTCTTCCAAAAGGTTCATATTTCAAATATCTAAATACTTGGAGCATTTTTCAGATTTTCTTCATTAACATTTAACCATCAATTTGTTTTTGTATTCTTAAGGTTCATAATCTTCTAACATGATGGGTCATGGTTTGGACTTTGGATTTCTTCTATGGTAGATCATCTTTTCCAAGAAGTGATTTAGCATTTGTTAGGGGAACTTCCTTTCGTGCAACTAGAATCAATTATGGAAGCCAGGAGCTCCAGAATGCTTGTACAGTTGCCTCTGAGACTAGAAAAGATCATTCTTCATGAAGTCATGTTCATGAAGATATACAAAGCAAAAGAGGCAACTAGAGGCCCAAGATTCAGGCTCAAATTTGTTTAACTAAGCCCCCTTTTAAGTCATCACATACAGCAGTTGCTATTTTTATAGGGTTGTGAGAGTGTTCTTCCCTTTACCGCTCATAGGAAACCTGAGAGAGAGAGTTACATGCACATATTCTAAAGACAGGAAGGAAGAGAAAGCCCACAGGGTAGAATCATTTCTTTTGAGTCAGAGGTTCTTATGCTGTGGTGTGTGAACATAGTTTTAAAAATATATCTGATAATTATTTTGATGTAAGTAGTTTATACATTTTTAAAAAATACTATTTTGAGGAGAGTTCTATAAGGCTTTGCCCGACTGCAAAAAGAGTCCATAGCACAAAAAGTTTAAGAATCCTTGTTTGAAAATCTACTAAATGAGGAGCTCTTTCTAAATCAATAACCAGTCTTTTCTGATGTAGCCTTATCTGACTGAGTTGGACATGGGAGCCAAGGAATTGTTGAACCATCCCAAGATACCATCTTTTAATATTTAGGCAAAATAATATGGTCCTTTAGAACTAGCCCAGGATTCCACACATCAGTGGCAGAGAGAAGTCAGGCTGACTTTGGTCCAATTCTACTTCTTTTCTCATCTTTGTTTTCTTTCATGCAACTTCTCTCTCCCATATAAGCACATGAGAGAGCAATGTTAGGGTTCAAGTGAGATAGGTCTCCTTTCCTTGTTGTTGAAAACAATTTTTAAAAATTCTCATTGTGAAGTTTTTCTAATTTTTTATTATTTTTCTCATTTTTATCTTTCAGAATCTTTGGGACTTTGCTTAGTTGGGCTCTTCTCAAGATTTCTTTAAACTAGCTTTAATCTCCACTGATTCTTTCTGCTTTATGAAATGATCATTTTCCTTAATTGAAATGTTCCTCCATGGAATGCAATCAGATGCTCATAATGCTCTTAATTTTCCATATTGCCTGTTAAATGCAATTGAAATAACATTGACATATTATAATAAGTTTTTTATGTTGAAAATGGACAAAAAGGAAAGGGTCTGGATATTGATTACAATAATTCCATCCATGTGTTTAGTGTAAGTTAGTTACTATAAAAGAAGACCAAAAAAATATAATGGAGAGGTATATGGTTCATATGAGCCAGCTTCAACATATCACAAAAAAAGGAAATAAAAGATATCACTAGGGAAATAACAGGATTGAAAATGAAGATGAGCTGGTTACATATTGAAGGTGAGGTTACTGGTGGACTGGTCAAAGGCATCCTCAAAATATCAGGAAAAGTCATGCAGGGCTGAAGCATGTTGGATATGCCTCCTGTGGAGAAATCATGTGAAGACAGATATGAGTCCATGGTTGGGGAGCCATGAGTGTAAGTTTTAGGGAAAATCTAGAAACCAGCTTCTTACACTATGGTTTAAGACCCCATAGGGGTCTTGTAACTAAATGTGGGAGTCACAAAATTATGATTTATTATCAGTAAATGTTTGATTTGCATACCTATTTTATATAACTATATATCCAGGGTCATACAAAAATTTCTCTGGTGAAAAGAGTTGCAAGGTGAAAAAGTTTCAGAAACCCTCATCTAAATGGATATGATCAGAGATTTGTTATTCATTTTTTCCCCTCAACATTATAAAGACCTTTGGCTAATATTTTCAAAATATTTGGCAAGGAGACCTGAAACCTTGGACTGAATTTTAATTTCTTATTTTATTTTTTTCAAGTATTATAATATGAAAAAACAAAGATAGGTAGGAAAGTTAAGATATATGAATAAAGCACTTTAAGCTTTTATGTGAAAGTCATGTTGTAAGAGCAGATTGCTCATCCCTAAAGAAAATACATGTTTCACAAAGCCAGACCAGTTATAAGAAAGAAAATGTAGCATAAACAGAGATAAGACAAAATTAAGATATTAAGAA
Source organism: Myrmecobius fasciatus (assembly GCA_023553655.1). Lineage (NCBI taxonomy): Eukaryota > Metazoa > Chordata > Mammalia > Dasyuromorphia > Myrmecobiidae > Myrmecobius > Myrmecobius fasciatus. The sequence continues at coordinate 150,562 of JAJPUD010002797.1, forward strand.
ATGAAATGACTTTATTTAAATTTTGTTGGTTCTGACAGCATGGAGTATTGGAAGCATTGAGGTATAAATTGATCTGAACATATTCTAAGCACTCAATATACTCAGGTTTCTTTATTAACCCCTCTTCTCCCCAGGCTAATTTCTTCTTTAAAATACTGTTTGCTTAAGGTTTTTGCTGCCAGGAATGCCTGTTCCATTGAACGTTTTCCTTTCTCACTCTTAACATCATCTCCCACTCAATGAGACTTGTCTCTCTTCTGATATTCCTGGTCACCCTTTTCAGCAATTTTACTCATAACTCTGACTTAATGATAATGGTAATCCTTCATCACTTCAGAATACACCTTGCCCCCCATTGCCACTTCTAGATCCTCCCTCCCACTATCTTGCAGTAGTAACCTCTCTTGGGAGATTCATTTAATGAGCATTTATGAACAATCAGGACTCTGGTAGCTATTTTATCTCACAGTCTTTTTTCTCTAATGCTTGCTCTCATACTCATGGAACTTTTAACTTCCTCAGAGAACCTAACTTCCTAGTTCTTCAATTTTACTCTTTTCTCATGTCCTACTTCCCCACCCACTTCAACTACAAACAGAGATGGTCATACCTTTGGTCTTGATATCAACCACAAGAATTCCATTTCCATGTTTATGAATTGTGAATTTTTTAATCTGATCATAATCTATTGCCATTTTATCTTTCCTCTGACCTACTATCCTTCCACATTTCAATTCCTTCACAGGTCACCCACCCCTGTTCTGGCAATGTTCTTTTTCCTTTCCCATTTTGACCCCTTGATGAAATAGTTAAACTTCACACTGCCATCTTCTCTCTAGTATTTTGCCCCCTTATTTTATTACCAGTAATGTCCTACCAAAATCCAGGCTTGAACTACTCTGAGTATCTGTTGCTTTTATTCCTGCTTTTATTGCCTCTTACCTATCTGATCAATTCATCTCAGTTTCTTTTGCTGGATCCTTTTCCAGGTCATGTCTACCTACCATAGGTATCCCACAGGGCTCTGTACTACACCCTTTTTTCTTCTCCCTTGGTATTACTTCATTTGGTGATCTCAACAGCTCTCATGAATTTAATTACCAACTTTATGCTGAAGATTCTCAGAACTAAATATCCTGCTTACTTCCATTATTAAACCTCCAGTTGCTTTTCAGACATTGTAAACATCTCAACATCTTAAATGGAACTTATTGAGTTTTCTCCAAACTTACCCCACTCAACTTTTTTACTGTAGAAGGAAACATTATTCTCCCAGTCCCTCAGGTTTGCAATCTAGAAGTCATTTTGGATTCTTCACTATTTCTAACATCCCACATCACTTCCCCTAAGTTGCTGTCAAAGCCTGTCAATCTCACTTTTGCAACATTTCTCAGATACATTCCTTTCTTTCCTCTGATATCGTCATTCCTATGGCATCCCTCTCACCACTTCATCTTGGGACTATTGCAATAGCCCATTGGTGGGCTGCCTATCTCAATTCTTTCCCCTTTCCAATCAGCCACTAAAGTGATTTTCCTGAAGCAGAGGTCTAACCATGTCATTCTTCCCCATTTCACTCAATAAACTGCAGTGGCTCCCTATCACCTCCAGAATCAAATTCTCTGTTTAGCATTCAAAACCCTTAATAATCAACTTCCCCTGCCTGAACTACCATCTTTCCAGTCCTCTTGAACCTTACTTCCCTGAGCAGAACCAAGAGAATACTGTACACAGTAACAAGAAGATTATATGATGATCAATTGTGATGGACTTGGCTCTTCTCAACAATAACAACAGATTTGGGATCTGCATCCAGGCAGAGAACCATAGAGATTGAATACGGATCAAAGCATAGTATTTTCACCTTTGTTTGTTTGTTTGTTTTTTCTTTCTCACGGTTTTTCCCTTTTGGTCTGATTTTTCTTGCACAATATGACAAATATGGAAATGCTTAAAAGAAATGGGGATATTTAATCTATATCAGATTGCTTGCTGTCTTGGGGAGAGAGGTAGTAAGGGAAAAAGGGAGAGAATTTGGGAACACAATCTTACAAAAATGAATGTTAAAAACTATCTTTACATGTATTTGGAAAAATAAAATATTATTGAAATAAAAAAAACCAAACACAAAAAACCCTTACTTCACAACATACTCATGGATGCAGTGACATTTAATATAGATCAAAGCATACTTTTTAAACTTTATTTTTCTTGGATTTTTATTTTGGTATATGTTTTCTTTTACAATATGACTAATATGAAAATATGTTTTGCATGTCTACACATGTATAGCCTGTATTAAATTGCTTGACTTCTCAATAGGTGTGGAGGGAGGGAGAAAATTTGGAAGCCAATTTTAAAAATGAATGTTGAAAAATCTTTTTACACATAATTGGGAAAAATAAAATGCTAAAAAGAACCCCCCAAAAACCAATAGGGAACATCTTCTTAGTTTCCAATTTTTTACTACCATGAAAAGAACTGGTGTAAATATTTTTTGTATATTTTTTCTCAAAAATATACTTTTGATTTCTTTGGGTTATGGGTCTAGGAGTGGTTTAGCTGGAACAAAGGATATACAAACGGTAATTTTTTGAACATAGTTCCACATTGCTTTCCAGAATATGTAGACCACTTCATAGTTCCATTCTGTCTTTAAGGTTCAGGTGGCACCTTCTGCAGTAAGACTTTTCTCATGTCTGCTCCTACCCCAGCTGTCAGAATTCTCTATCACTTTTACACCTTAAAATTACTTTGTAAATTCTTTGTATTTTCTTATCTATTTTATTATGTGACTCTTTAGATTCTTAGACAGCATAAATTCTTTTTTTCCCTTTGTATCCCCAGTATCTGGTATAATGCCTTGCATATAATAGGTGATTAATAACTTGAATTGAATCAGTACTCAGTAAAATAAATACTTATTAAGATGCCAAAAGGTCTGTTCCATTGATCATCTATTTGTATGACTTGAATTTTGAAAAGAGAAATGACCAAGTATTTTGGCATTCACACACACACACACACACACACACACACTCACCCCACATTGTTTTACCTACTTGATATTCAGACTTTGAGCAGCCTCAACCATCTAAAATATAGTCTGTTAAGTCTAAGTAAATGAAAAATGTCTCTGCTACCCTTATATATCTTATTTTATATGAATACACAGAATTATTCTGAGGACCCATGGAAAGAGTTTATCAATAAGGTATTATGTATAAAACTATGGCTGACAATATAACAAGCTTAATTAATTGGTTTTCCTGGGAATCTTTAATTTTTTGTAATACTACATTACATATGTGGTTAGTTTCAGTTTACAAAGCATTTATATCTGAACAATTCCACCATAGGCAATATAATCTTATTGTTTTTCATTTAGTTTTTCTCATATGTAAACAAAAATTTTAACATTCTTTTTCTAAAATTTTGAATTCCAAGTTATCTCTCACTCTCTTTCCTCCTCTTCCCCATTCCTTTAGAAAACAAGCAACTTGAAATAGATTATGTTTGTGGAGTCACGCAAAATATTTTCATATTGGCCAAAAATTGACAAGAAAACACAGACAAGAAAACAAGAAAACCAACAACAATAATTTAGTTTTTAAAAAAGTATGTTTCAATATGCCCTTATATACCATCAGTTCTTTCTCTGGTGATGGGTAGCATTTTTTATCATGGTTTTTGATCATTGTATTGCTGAAAATAGCTGTCATTCATCATTGACCATTGTATATTATTTCTGTGTACAATATCACTATATATAATATTTTCTTGGTTCTGCTCACTTTACTTAGTATTAGTTCATTTAAGTCTTCCTAGATTTTTCTGGAAGCATCCTGCTCATCATTTCTTATAGCACACCACTATTACATGATTTTTTCATATGAAGTAACTAAGGCTCAAAAAATCTACAGTATGACTAAGGTAATTTATCCAGGGTCAAGTGTGTTTGGAAGTAGAGGAAAGAGTATAATTTGAAGAGATGAAAATCAAATCCATGTACTTCACTGTGGTTTAATTCCCATTCCATTATATACATCATATTACATTATAATTATTATAATATATATTATATATATATATTCCTTCATCTCATTGTTGACATGAGTAGTATCAAATTCAAATAGACATGAAATCCCTGCTGGCTGAATATTGACTCAGAAAACCATATATTAATATTATCTCTGTTTTATTGTGTTTTTATTTATTTTATTAAATATTTTCCATTTGCATTTTAATCTGTTCAACTTTTGTGTTTAATATGTGTGGTTTAAAAAACAACAGATTAGAAATATATTAGGGAAATGATTGAGTAGGAGGAAGCAGTACACCATAATTCCCATCTATAATACCCCAGAAAATGCATCAGACTGAATTCTGATGTGCAAATCTAAACTCATCTGTCCAACCCAAAATGGCATAAGGAAACAGAGAGATCTAATGATCCTGGGGATTGGATTAGGCCAGAAGCATGCTACTCTGGAGTGTTCTGGCACCTGACTATTCCCTAGAGCAAAAAAGAGATCTATAATATGGTTCTGAGTACTGTGATGGGGACAAGTGCCAGTTGTGGGTCACTAATCCAAAACAGATTAAGGAGACCTGCATCCAGGATGGCTGTCCAGGTAAAGATGCCCTGAAGTATAAATAAACCTAGAAAGGAGCAAGTTGCAATGAAAGAAGCATTGACACAGCTCAAACCCCCAGGAACAGAGTGAGGTTTCAGTTCTAGAATCTAGCCCAGCCTATGGTAGAGAGAGTATGAATATACTGGTGTCAGAATTTTAACTCATCTTCCTGATTCAAATTCCAGCATTCTGTCTTCTATACCAAATGTCTCATTTGTGAAGATCAAATGACATAATGTATGTAAAGTGCCTTGTGAATTTAAAAATGCTATATACATGTCAATTATATTTTATTATTTTTTTTTGGAGTTCCTGTGGCTAAAAAATTTATAATCCTATAACTATCCCTTCTAAAGAGAGAGGCAGGTCCTTAAATGACTAATGGTTTCTCTATAGGCCTTTCTAAGCCAAATTTTACATAGCACTGGCAAAGCATCTTAGAGGTTATCTCAGTATTATCTCCATGGCATGAAAAGGCATCAGAGTAGAATTTACTAGAGAAACCTATACATACAATGGCTATGATGATAATAATACTTTAAGTTTTACAAAGTACTTTCTTCACAATTACATAAAGTAAAATGAAAGCAAACTTGTACCCATTTTATAACTAAGAAAATATGATCAGGGGGTAAGAGACATGTTCATGATCCCATAAATAGTATCAGAGCTAGAAATCCATGTCAGAGAATGAGTTTAGTGCTTCTTTGACTAGTATGATAGTATGACTTACTTTACACATATTAAATAAAGCGCTGAGTAGCCACTATATTGCTCTTTCTTGGACTTATTTCTTCATTGAAAAATGAAAGTCAAATCATTTTTCCTTCCTCTTATCAATTGTTTGTTCAGAGATAGAGGATAACTGTTTTGAAAGAGGGGATTATTTAGTTTTTTTTCAAATATTAAATTTTCTCATTCCAACATGCTTGTCAAGAGATACCTGAAGAATATTTTGTCTGTGGGAAAAACCCTGTATCCACACATTGTTGAGTCACTAAGTAAAAGAGTTTAATGAATTAACCACCTAAGAATTCAGGTATCTTTTCTTAGGGTAAATAATGCCCTGTTTCCCTAACCTGTGCCAAGTTTCCATAAAAAAGAACTGTTGTAACACATTATTTTCTCTGAGAACCACCCACTCAGTTCATTCATTTATTCTAACCTCACAAATAATTCTGTACAATTATTGCTCTGTCAGATGCACATAAGCCTCCCTTTCCTACGTCAACTGTACTGTAATCCCTCTCCTCTTATGTCAGAAACCTGTAATCCTCCTTTTGTGTTACATAAAGATTCTATCTCTGACATTTTCAGCTTCCATTTGCTCAGTATCAAAACAGAAAGAGGGCAAATTCATTTCAATTCATTTAGGTACTTGAACATCAAGCAACCTTCTTCTTCTCCCCTTACCATGAAACACACACACACAACCCCCTCACAAAGTCTACTCTCTTTCAGGGGCTTAGCTGGAACTGTTTCAGCTACTAGAATGCTAGCTTGCTGTTTTAATACAAGTCCCAAAGAGCATGTTTCTCTTTAAATGACCACAGAAGTTTCCTGTGTGACATTATCTGATTCCTTTCATTCTTACCTATGTCTTTATACCTTTGATTGATCAATTTAGTAGCAGTGTCTAAGAATTATTCACATCCAGTTTAAACCTTTGATTAATTGATTGATTCAATAACAACTAAAAATGTTCTGCCCGTTAAATATTTTTAAATTTTATTTTTATTTTTAAGTTAACAAACATCTATTTTCTTTCCATTCTACCTATCTTTCCTCCATCATTAAAAAAAAGGAGAAAGAAAAGGAAAGAAAAAACCCTTGTGACAAATATTTACTTAAGCAAAATAAGCTCTTCATTGAACAATGTCTAAACAATACAGATCTCAGCCCTTAACCAGAGTCCAATTACTTCTCTGTCAGAAAGAAGGGTGCATTCTGCTCAGAGTTTCTACGTCTTCTGAAGTCAATTCTCTTTGCAATATTATTGTTTTTGTATAAATGGTTTTTCTGGTTCTGTTAATTTCACTCTGCATCAACTTATATAAGACTTCCCAGGTTTCTCTGAAACTGTCTCCATGGTTTCTTATAGGACTATAATACTCCATCACAATCATATGTGGTAATTTGTTCAGCCATTCCCCAGTTGAAAGGCACCCCTTTAGTTTCCACTTCTTTGCGACCCCTCTCAAAAATGTCTACTCTAAATATTTTTATATACATGTGTCATTTTCTTTTTTTTGTGATATAACTGGATTACAGGTAGTAACTTTCAGGGAATACTTCCATATTGCTTTCCAGAATGGTTAAACCAGTTCTCAGTTCCATAAACAGTGCATTAATAAATCTGTTTTCCCAAAGTCTCTTTAGCATATTAATTTTCCTTTTATGTTAATTTTGCAAATCTAAAGATATGAGGTAAAACCTCAGAATTGTTTTAATTTGAATTTCTCTAAATAGTAGTAATTTAGGAAAAAAAATTTTCATGTGGCTATGATAGCTTAGATTTCTACCTCAGAAAATTGGATGTTTATATCCTTTGACCATATATGTAATAGGGAATGGCTCTTATTCTTCTAAACTTGAATTAATTCCTAATATACCTTGGAAATCAAACCCTTTTAAGAGAAACTTGCCATTATTTGTTTCTTTTTAAATGTTTAACTCCATTGGTTTTGTTTGAGAAAAAATTTTAATTTTATATAATGAAATTGTCCACTTTATCTCTTGTGATCTTCTAGTATTAATTCTTCTCCTACCTATAGATCTGAAAAATGATTTATTCTTTGTTGCTCTAATTTGTTTATGATGTTATCCTTTATGTCTAAATCATGTATCCATTTAGAACTTATCTTGGTATATGATGTGAGATGTTATTCTGTACCTAATTTCAACCAGACTGTTTTGTAGTTATTGCAGTATAAGTTTGTACACTAATAGCAGGGGTCTTTGGATTTATCAAACATGGAATTATTAAGGTTTGTTTCTGTGTTGTATACATAATCAATTCCTGAGGTTATTCTCTTCCTTCCTTCCTTTTTTTGAGAATTAAAAGTATTTTATTATAATTACATTAAGGTAGCAACACATTAACAGGATTACTGAAGATCAGTAATGACTTCAAAGTGGGGATAGCTTTTTTAGATTACTTTAAGATAATGCAGATATATCCACCTCAGCAAAACAGTTGGGACCCTTGAATCTACCCAACTTCTTCTCCTAGAATAGCAAGAGTATGACAATTTGCAGGTAGAGGTACATGATAAAGAGCAGGTAATAGAACAACTACAGATTTGGTGTTCCCTTCCCTCAAAACTGCTAGATAAACAACATCTTTATGTTTTAATAATAATTTTGATAATGATTGCTTTGTTATAATATGGTTTGAAATCTAATGCTCTGTACCTTCTCAATTTTTAAAATTTCCTTTAATATTATTGACCTTTTATTTTACTATATGAGTCTTGTCTTTTTTTTCTCAGCTCTATAAAATAAATGTTTGATTTACTTTTTGGTAATTTGATTGCTATATCACTGAATAAGTAGATTAAGTGATATTGTGATTTTTATAATATTGTCTTACTTTACACAAGAGCAATTAATATTCCTCCAATTACTTAGTTCTGTGTTTTTGTAATGAATCTTCTGTAATTTTATTCATATGGTTCTTTTGTGGGTCTTAGCAGGTAGACTCCTAGGTATTTTATACATTATGAAGTTATTTTAAATGGAATTTCTCTTTTGATCTCTTCCTGTTGTGCTTTATTGTAATATACAGAAATGTCAACAATTAATTATGTGGATTTATTTGATATCCTGGTTACCTCAGTTGATCATTAATGCTCCCTAAATAAACCATCATATCATCTGAAAAAAGTAATGATTTTGTTTATTATAAATTTACATTTTATTATATATTACTTTATTACGTATTATATATAATAAATGTAAATATATTACAAATTATAAATTTGTTTCTTCTTCGTTGGTACAACAGTTCAGTCATTTCAATCATGTCTAACTCTTTTATGACTCCACTTTTAGGATTTTCTTATCAAAGATACTAGAGAAGTTTGCCAGTTCTTTCCTCAACTCATTTTACAAATAAGAAACCTAAGGCAAATATAGTCAAGGGACATGCCTAAGATCATACAGCAAGTGTCTGAGATCAAATTTTAACATAGGTTTTCCTGACTCTAGACTTGGTGTTGTATCTGCTATGCAACCTAGCTGCCCTGTTTCTTCTTTGTCTATACTTATTCCCTCACTTTCTTTTTAATAAAAAATTTCATTGTTATAGCTAGCATTTCTAGCACTATGTCAAATAATACTTAGAATAATATCTATTATTCTTGTTTTATTCTTGATATTGTTGGAAAAGCACTGCTTATCTCTTTTATCATAGTTGAATTTGCTGTAGTTTTTTTAAAATCATAATTGAATTAGCTCAAGCATAATAGATTTTGTTCCAGCCCTTCATTTTATCTCTATGCAATTCTTATTTTTAATTAGATATTACTTATTATATTGAGAGCCATTGTTCTCAACATAGATATATAAAAATAATAATTTTTGAATGTTACATAAACATTAGTTTTTCTTATTATTTTGTCTTCATCATCATTATTTGACACTATTGACCATCCTTTCCTCCTCGAGTCTCTCTCCCTTTTGGTTTTCCTGGTACTCCTCTCCCTTGATTCTTTTCTTATCTATCTGACTGCTCCTCACTCTACTTTGCTGACTTATATTGTCCATAGCCTACCCATTTGTTGTGATTCACCCTAAGAATCTGTCCTCTCTTTAGGAGCAAGGGGGGAGGGATTAAGCATTTATATGTCACCTACTATGTGCCAGGAACTCTGCTAAGAACTTTTCAAACATTATTATCTCATTCTTATTCTTTCTTTCAAAAAATAATATTTTAAAGATGAAGATTATAAAGAGAAAAAAGTTATCCCTTATGATCAATACATCAAACAAGTCTGAAAATGCATGTAGTGTATTACACTGGGAGACATTCCACTTCTGCAAAGGAATGGGATATGGTAGCATCTTTTTTGAGCCATTCTTTTTCTTTGTAATTTTGCTAAATTGATTTTTCATGTGGTTATATTTTTACATTTATACTGTTGTATAGTCATTGTAAATATTATTTTCTTTTTTAAATAACAGCTTTTTTATTTTCAAAATATATGCAAAGATAGTTTTCTCATTCACCCTTGCAAAACCTTATATTCCAAATCTTTCTTCCTCCCTTCCCCTCACCTACTCCCCTAGACAGCAAGTAATTCAATATAGGTTAAACATATGCAGTTCTTCTAAACATATTTCCACATTTATCATGCTGCATAAGAAAGATCAGATCAAAAGGGGAAAAATGAGAAAGTAAAAAGCAAGCACAAAATAACAAAAAAGATGAAAATGTTATGTTGTAGTCCACATTCAATCTCCATATTCCTCTCTCTGGGTGCAGATGGCTCTCTCCATCATAAGTGGAATTGGCCTGAATAACCTCATTGTTGAAAAGAGCCACGTCCATCAGAATTGATCATCACATAATCTTGTTGCTATATACAATATTCTCTTGGTTCTACTCACTTCACTTAGCATCAGTTAATATAAGTTTCTCCAAACCTTTCTGAAATCATCTTGCTGATCATTTGTTATAGAACAACAATATTCCATTACATTCATATACCATAACTTATTTAGCCATTCTCCAATTGATGGGCATCAACTCAGTTTCCCAAAAAGTTTCTCAAAACTTTGCCAAAATGGGCTGCTACAAACATTTTTTGCACCTGTGAATCTTTTTCCCTTTTTTCTGATCTCTTTGGGATGCAGACCCAGTAGAGACCCAGTAGAGATCCATCCACTGATGGATCAAAGGGTAAAAACAGTTTAATATTCCTATGGGCATACCAAATTGCTCTCCAGAATAGTTGGATCAGTTCACAACTCCATCAGCAATGTATTTAGTGTCTCAATTTTCCCACATCCCCTCCAACATTTATCATTATCTTTTCCTGTCATCTTAGCCAATGAGAGAGGTTTCTAATGGTACCTCAGAATTGTTTTAATTTTCATTTCTTTGATCAATAATTATTTAGAGCATTTTTCATATAACTAGAAATGATTTTAATTTCTTTGACTGAAAATGGTCTTTTCCTATCTTTTGACCATTTATCAATTGGAGAATGGCTTGTTAAATATTATTTTCTTGACTATTTTTACTTCACTTGACATCAGTACATGTCTTTCTATACTTCTTGACATTCACCATGTTTGTCATTTCCTATAGCAAAATAATATTTCATTATATAGTCATTACCCAATTGATGGTCATCTATTTTGTTTCCAATTTTTTTTGCTATCACAAAACATGATGCTATAAATATTTCAGAAGAATGTTTTAAAATAAGTTTTTTTTTTCTTTTTATCAGTGACCTCCTTGGAGGTATAAACCTGGTAGTGGAATCACTGGGCATTTTTTCCCACCTTATCTGTATAATCCCAAATTGCTTTCCAAAATGATTGTGTCACTTCACAGCTCTACCAACAATGCACCAATATGTTTATTACATATTGACTGAAATATAGAATGTTCCCATTCTTTTGGCAAATATTCATTCATTTCATTTAAATTGTCTGTTTTGGTAAAAGCTTTGGGAAGAATAATTTCTATAAATTTCCTTTAAATGTGATGCTGTTATGTATGTATACATTAGTTACTGATATTGATCCATTATCTATGTTGCTTTTTAAGAATAATGTAATTTTTTTGTAACAGAAAGCTTTGTAAGGGTTAATGTTGAAGAATTAACCATACATATGTTTTGCAAATAAAAAGTTTTTAATAAAAAAAAAGAATAATGTAATTTTCTTGCTCTTCATATTGTGCCTGCATTTACTGTAGCTTTTTTGAAATCATGTTTGGTACTTCTGCTTTTTTTTAGTTCAGCTGAAGCATAATAGACTTTGTTCCAGCTCCTAATTATAACTGTATAAGAATCTTTCCAGTATATTTCTTGTAAACAACAGATTATCAGATTCTGGCTTTTAATCCATTTTACTACCCTTTTTCATTTGATGGATGAATCTATTCCACTTACAATTATTATGATTTTTTCTTCATCCTGTCCTTTTGCACTTTGCTTCTATGCCTCTCTTTACAAGTAGGAAGATTGTAAAAGACACATGGCTTCCTAATACCTGAGATCTTATCACTGAAACAGCCTGTTTTCTCTTTGTTGCACCTCTTCTCTTTCCTGCCAGTGATCCTATGTTTTTCTCTTTTTTCTTTCTTTCTCTTTCTTTCCTTTAAATTCTCTTTTCATATTCTTCTCTCTAACATTAGAATTTGATTTGCTTATAACTATTCCCTTGCCTATCCTTCAATTCCTTTCTACACCTCCATTGTTCCTGTTCCTTAATCCCTTTTGAGTTAAATGCATTTCTGCACTCTATGGATGTGTGCAATCTTCCTTTATCTAGTTCAGATGAAAATGATGTTAGTGAAATTACTGTTCCCCCCATCCCTCCCTCCGTATCTATTCACTTCATCTCATGTACTTCTATTATGCAAGTGATTTCTTCCTCCCTACTTTTTCCTTCTCTCTCCCATTTTTGCCTTCTCCCAGGACCATTAAGTCAGATCTAAACTACCTATAAGCTCTTTGCCATATTTACTTTCTATAATGACCCTTAAATACATTAGAATTTCAAGAAGAAATTAATTTCTTATCCCCCTATTAGCATGTAAACAATTCATCTTTATGTATTCCCTTTCAATTAAACAAATGTTTGCATCTTTGGGCAGATAGATGGAGTGGTAGATAGAGTGCTGGGCTGGAGTCAGTAAGACTCATCCTAAGTTCAAATTTGGCTTCAGACACTTAATTGCAGTGTGATTCTGTGTCACTCAACACTATTTGCCTCAATCTCCTCATCTATAAAATGAGCTGGAGCAGGAAATGGGAAACCATTCCAATATCTTTTGTTTTAAAAAAAAAAACCCAAATGGGGTCACAAAAAGTCAGACACAACTAAAAATGCCTGCAATTATACCTTTGAGTCTATATTCTCATTTCAATAGTTTTATTCATTTCTTGCCTTTTCATCAGGAAAGCTTAGAAATCTTTCATTCCATTAATAGTCCATTTCCCCCTGTAGAATTATACTTAGTTTTTCTGGATAGGTTTATTTTTGGCTGCAAGTCTTTTTTTCTTGCTTTTTAAAATATCATATTCCAAGTTCTCTTTAATGTGGCTACTGCTAAGACTTTAATGATCTTTATTGTGATTCCTAGTATTTGAACTTTCTTTTTGGCTGCTTATAATGTTTTGTTGGTGATGATGTTAATGGTATTTATTTTGTTTTTACAAGTATTTATTTTACAGGTTTTTGTTTTTGACATAGAAGCTCTAGATTTTTTCTATAATCTTACTGAAAGTTTTGTTTTGGGGTTTCATATAGGAAGTAAACGATATATTCTTCCTATTTTCACTTTTCTTTTTAGTTCTAAGAGTTTTGGGAATTATAATTTCTATGATATTCATTCTTTTTAAATGATAGTTTTCACATCATCTGATACTTTTAAAATAAATTCTCCTTGATCTGTCCCCCAAGTCATTGTTTCTCATACATTGCATTTCTTACATTTTCTTATGTTTTTTTTCAAGCTTTTGGTTTTGTTTTAACATTTCTTATTGAACCATTTTCTGTCCAGCCCATTCAAATTTCCAAGGCATTTATTTCTTACATGAGATTTTTCTACCATATTTCCTAATTTGTCGTTTCCTTACCATGTTTTTCTTGCCTAGTTTATATACCACAAATCACTTGTTTCTCTTCTTCCAGGTAGTTCCTCAGTCCCCATATTCGGAACATTTTTTTCCTCTGAGTCTTTACTTAGAATTCTTGTTAGGTCACTTTTTTTTTTTTCAAGTTTGCCCTCTGACTTGCATGAACTGGTACTAAGTCAAAGTAAGGAATTATTAAATAAGTCAACCTGAAGAGCCCAACAGTTGCATTGCTTTTAATTGATTATTGCAAATCTTTTGATTTAGTTCTATTCTCATGACTTTTCATGCAATGAAAAATATTTGTGTATGTATAGATAAATACAAAATATACCTATAAAAAGATATCAAAGACATTCTCGCTATATAAACTTATACATATAGTGAGAATGTAAGTGGTATGTTTCAAGTATACCTATAGGAAGATAGGTAAGTACTTATGTAAAACAAGAAGATTAGAATATTTGCTATCCACATGGAAAACAGCACTCTACTTGAAATGTACCACTTATATAATAATGTCAAAAACAATTAATATATAACTTAGTATTAGTCAAAGAGACAGTTTAAGTCCCTTATGCTTGTGCCTAGTTTTAAATCCATTATGATCTTTCTTAAATAGAACTAAAATTGGCTTCCAAATTAAATCAGTTAAATGAAAATATCTTAATAAACATTTGATGGTACCTTGACGACATAAAGCAATATTCCAGCAAAAACAACAGTAAAATATTAAATAGCCCCTTGTCTCATGAAATCATTCTCCAATGACCTGAAAATATCATTTAAATATGATCAATGTAAAAATCTTAATGTTTACTAAGGAAAGATAGAGACTAAAGATTTTGAATTTGAATTTATAAGTCAAAATGAACCAATGGATAAAGGAGAAACTAACAGGCAAACAAAACAAGACAAAAAAACATTGTGAATAAAGCTACATGGAGAATGGCTAAGTATATTAAAAGATTTATCAGTACACTGAAATCAAAGTTCGGTGGAAAGATCATATTTAAATCAATTAGCAAATATGCAATATCAGTCTTAATATATACTTTCAAAACTGCAAAATGAATCCTAACATATTTGCAAAATATCCTTACAAAAACTTATACAATATCAACAAAACTCAGAGCCTATAATCCTAAATCAGCCACAGATCAATACTTTTTTTTCAAAAAGAAAAATAAAAGGATTTATAGGCATTCTTAGAGCACATAATAAAAAGATTAATAATAACAAAAATCTTTTGGAACAAATTGACCTCATTTTACCAAGAAATAGTCAGGACTTATTAAAGGTACATGTTATTGAATTTGTCAAATATAATGGAATACAGTTTACATTCCATTGAAACCTATGATATTGCTAGAATCCAAGAGTGGAACGAAATGGTTCTTCCTAATTGATATTCACATGAACTCTCCTTTAAAATGTTGGCAAAAGAACAGTCAGACAAATGGTGGAGTTACACAAATTTGCTAATGGGAACAAAGAAGCTTATAATGGCAATTCCAGACTGGTTATCACTACCAGAAGCTGCAGTGAATTATCCCTTAAGGACACTTATTTTATTTTCTTATTTATAAACTCAGATTATGTAAGGAAATGTTAGAAACTGTATAACATCACTTCAGGCTATAAAAACTTAGCACCAAATGAATACCTAACAATGGTGACTGAATACACTTTGGAACAGTGATATCAAAGCAGAAACAGATCCTAACATTTGCATATTGACTTAGAAAACTACAAATTAACATTATATTATATTGTATTATTATTTATCTCAATGGACATTTTCCAATTACATTTTCCTCTGATTCCAGTTTTTCTGGCAATGGCAATTAGTTTGACACCTCTGCTTTAGAAATTCATTACTTTTCACAGACTGACAAACAACAAAACCTCCTATTACAAATATAGACCTCAAAATATCCTGCAGAACTCAGCCTACAAGTTGTTCTCAATCCAGGATATTATCTACTGCCAAATAGTAGCTATTACTTATAGCCACCCAGACAAAACACTAAATAATGGGAACTTGAATCTACTATTTTAATAGATATCTCCATTCAAGGTACCCATGTATTCAATATACATGTTTTGAAAAGGTATCAAAATCACATGGAAATAGGAAGAGGTATGTCTTATTTCATCTGGTACATCTGGTTCATCTGTTATTGGACTTGTACTGAATATGTTTTCAGTGAGGTCTACAGAGGATAAGCGTATATATTCCAATTTTTTCCCTTAATTTAATAGTCCATATAATTTAAAAATAATAATAGTATAGTTTCTTGTCTTGGAACTGATAAATATTCATGAGAATTCAACAAATTCAACAACAACAAAAAATTGCCCACACATAACATTCCCCAAAAAAACTTAAGAACAACATTGTAAAGAAATATCACTGTACCAAAATTCAAAATCTCTAAGCTAACTGGAATAAAAAGCTTTGAAAATATAAAAATAATAGTAGTATCTAACAATTATATACTGCTTTAAGGTTCGGAGTATCTTTTGCTTCTCACAACTCGTTGAGAAAGGTATTATTATTGTCCCCATTTTTATAGCCAAGAAAACTGAGAGAAGTAAAACTAGCTATCTAGGTTCACATAGCTCATAAATGCCTGAGGTAGAATTTGAATTCAAGTCTTCCAGAAATTAAGTCAAGCCTTTTATTCATGTCATCCAAATGACCTGGCAGAACAAATCAAAACAATGGAGGAACATGGTTCATATCATCCCCATTATCATGTCTTCTACTGGAAACATCCCAGATACTTTCAGATGGGCCTACATCCCAATATTTTTACTTAATTACTAGATAGTTATTTTATCCACCTGTACAATAGGCCACAGAATATCAGAGATAAAATAATAGTGGCAGGATAGTAAAGTGTCCTAGATTCTCTTTATCTGAGCTACATCTAAAAATATGAGGATATGAATCATAATCATCATAATATAGCTTTTTTCTACATGTTATATTAACCTCACAATTTTGAAAGGGAGGTAAGGATGATGGATAACTAAGTATATTATCACCACATGACCCCAAATGAGGTCACACAGCCAGCTAACGTCAGAACCAGAACTAGAATCCAGTCTTCAGATTCCTAAATCCTTTCTGTCTCTGACTCCTTTTTACCTCTGTCTTTCCTGTGTGATTTTTTTTAACTTTTCAAATTAGAATGAAATAAAATTAGTCATTTAGAATAATCCCTGGGTGGCAAAAATCTGGAAAGACAATGGTGTTTCTTGATTGGAGAAGGGATGAATTTGAATGTTATATAAATCTAATGTAATATTATTGCCTTATAAGGAAGAATTTAAAAAACAGCAGAATTATAATCGTATATACAATGATCAGAATAATGTAAATTTAAAAACAACAACTAGAAAGTGATTAAACTCAGATTAAATACAATGAGCAGTCTTGGTTGCAGAGGCCATTTATAACTAATGATTTATTACCTTCTTAATAAAGAGGCTGGGGATTACAATTGCAGAAGGTGACACTTAGTCAGGTACAGATGCTATGACAGTCACTTATTTTACTCTTTTTCTTTGTCACAAAGAGTTCTTTGTAGGGAAAAGGACAAACAGAAATGACTGTGGTATGAAAAACAAAGACTTCAATAAATGTTGGGGGTTTTTTTAAAGGAAAAGAAATTAATCATTAGAGAAGCAGCTTTAATCAGCTGTAATCTGTATAGCTCAAACTCCCTATCCTTACACTCACTACAAATGTTATAATTTAAAAAGCTATTGTGATCTATATCTCTATATACATTGATACTATAGATCTACAAAGTAATTTGGGTTTCTAAAGCCGTGAAGGATAATGGTTTTTCACCATTCCACCTATACATTAAAACCAAAGGCACATTGACTATCAGAGCTAGGAAGGACCTGAGAGAATATTAAATCCATGACCTCATTTACAAATGAGAAAACTAAGACCCACATACATGAAGTGACTTGTACAAAGTCACATAGTTCAATAATAAAGTGGGAACTACAACAGTATCTCCTAATTCTCAGTCTAGTACATCCAAGAAAAGGTCCTAGATGTACAAAAATATTTATAACAGCTTTTTGTGTCCAAGAACTGAAAACTGAAGAGATGCCTATTAACTGGAGAATGACTGAATAAATTATAATATATGAATATAATGGAATATTATTATGCTGTAAGAAATAATGAAAGGGAAAAAAAGGGAAAAGGACCCCCCCACACACAAATGTTTATACTAGCCTTTTTTGTAGTGGCAAGGAACTGGAAATTGAGTAGATGCCCATCAGTTTTAGAATGGCTGAATCAGTTATAGTATATAAATGTAATGGAATATTATTGTTCTTTGAGAAACGACAAGCAGGATGATTTCAGAAAAGTCTGGAAAGACTACCATAAGCTGATGCTAAATGAAGAGAACACACAGTAACAACTGTGTGATGTGATATGATGATCAACTGTGATGGACTTGGCTCTTTTAAACAGTGGGGTAATTCAAGGTAATTCCTGTACACTTGGGATGGAAAAAGTCATCCATATCCAGAGAGAGAATTATAGAGACTGAATGTGTATCAAAGCATAGAATTTTCACCTTTTTGTTGTTGTTTGTTTGCTTGTGTTTTTTTTCTTTTTTGTGTTTTCTTTTTTCCCTTTTAATCTGATTTTTCTTGAGCAGTATGATGAATATGGAGAGATAATTGAGTAGAGATGCAAATGAACTATATATTTTTCATACCTGGATAATATGTGAATTTATTTTTTAAAGATATTTTTAAAAGGGAGAACTTCTATTGATGGAAAAGGGAGAATTTTGAAGGAAAGAGCCAGTGGACAGTGAGTGATGAAAAACAAAGCAAAGAAGCCAATGAATTATCTTTTAAATGCTCCAAAAAAAGGAACAAAAAGAAATTAAGATGGGGCACAGACAGGCAGGGCCATTTTTGTTACTATCTTATTAAATTTAACATACAAACAAACTGTGATAAAAGTTAACTTTCATACAATTCTCTTTCCGTTCTTTGTATATTACATTTGTTACTCCTTGTTAATGTTTAAGTTCATATAATGAGTATCTCTCTGGCCCTCTCTTATACACCTAGGCTATGGCATGTGGCCCGCAGGATTCTAGGTTACCCTGATGGGTAGAAGAATTTAGTTTTACTATCTGAGGCCTAAGTACCACTAACAAAAAACACTCAGAATTACCATCACAATGAAACAGAAGCAAATAGTAGCCCCAGAATCCTTCCCTCCCTTTTTAAGTTTCTTAAAGTTTTTAAGGTTCTTTGCTAAAAGAGATGACAGATTATAGTTTAGTCTTGATTAATTAAAAAATGAATCCCATGAAATAGTTACATGTATCCAAAATTTACACCATTCAAAGTTATAGTTCTATAAAATATGTTGATTATTCCGATCAAATAGAAATATGCAGGATTGATTCAAATAATGTGATCTCTTCCATAGGATTCAACATTTATATTAGCTGAGCCCTAGATGTATTTGATGAAAAAAAAATTTTTTTAAAGCACATTTTGCCTCCAGATTAGAAAAGATAATTTCTCTCTTCTTTTATTTCTATTTATCACCAGAATCCTAGAATGGAATCCAGAAAAAAAGAATGTGTTTAATCATCTCCACTGTTATGGTATTATATATTTATATCTATATTGTCTGTACCTCTCCTATCAGATCAGGAATTAACCCCAGAAGAATTTTCTCAAATAAGAGTTTGGTGAGCCCTTATGTAATTTCTTTTTGCCTTCCTCCTGTCTTTGAGAGGATCAGATATGATTATGTAAATTCCAGAACCAATTATCTCTCTATTTAAGGATGTTCTAGGCCCACTTAAGGAAAACCCAGTATCTACATATTATTCTCCCAAGATTGTAAGTTTTCTGAACAAATACAACTTACAAGTAGAAGTCTCTAAAAATAAAACTGAATTTTTGACCATGAACCATAAAAAACTCACAGACTAGAAACTACTTTTGAAGATGAGAGAAATTAGTTGTAGCTTCAAATTAAGACACATTTTTTTTCCTTTTTAAACCTCCAGCTGTAGTTAAATCCAAAGGAAATGGCTTCTTGGCAAGAGAGAGGAAAATCACTTTAAAAGTTTAATTTTCTGGGAGAGAAAGCTAGACCTGAAAGGGAAAACCTTATCAATCAGAATGGGAATACAGGAGAAGGGAAATCTCTGAACTTGGCAAGATCTCAGTAGAATATTTTCTGTGTGAATGAATTAGTGGGAGTGCCTGTTTTGTCTTTTATATATTCTTGTATTTGTAATGTTATCAATTTAGGGGAAATGGTAAATAATTTTTAACTTAGCTAGTCAGTCTTGGAGGGAATGAAATAAGAATTTAGATTCAAATCTTGAGCAGTGATATGATATGGCCACTCAGAATGAAAAGGAAAAATTGATAATTGAATAGAAAGCCCAAGATTTATTTTATATGTTGTTTTTTGTCCTCTACTTTCAAAGAGGATCAATAGCATCATAAAGTGAATGTTCTGACTTGCATGTGAGTTAGATTTAAATGACAGAATTGCATAGTCATCAGCCTCACTCTCTCTTCCAAAGAAAGTAGAATTTAGGAGCAAGACAAAAGTCAGGACAATGGTTTGGGATGCAGTGGATGACCTTAGCATCATAGATGTCTAAATAAGACTCCACAGTGTCTGCTTCAGCTGCCTTCACAGCCATTGGAAAAAAAATTGTTCTCATCTGTCCATTCCATTGGGGAAAGGATTCACATGCTTAAAATAGTCATCTCCTTACTCAGTTACCCTGTAGCCCACCTGCTGAGACACAGGTTGCATCAGGTGGACACTAAAGGTGGATGAACTGCTTTGAGAAAGGCACCAGCAGTGCTAGCCCTTCTGACTACCTCACAAACACCGTATGTACCTGTTCTGTGAAAAGGAGGAAATAGCCCTAAGTAAATGAAAAGTAATCAGTTTTATCTTATTAATTTGGGAATTAAATACTGAATGTTATAATTAGACTCAATTTGTTGGAGCTGATGCTAAAGAAGAGTACCTTTAAAAAAAACCTACATGTGTAGCCATATGTAGCTTTCTATATGTGTTTGTTTCTGAGCTAACATATCTGAGAAATGTTTGAAAGTATTCTATGCTTTGAAACAGGGCTTTGAAACAATCTGCAATGTTTTAGTTTGAAATACTTAGATTCTAATTTTAAATCAAAAGGTGAATAGCCTTAAAAAATGTCCTTGAGAGTCAGACATCTTGTAAATCCTTGATTGTGTTTGCAGAAATGCCTATGAAATAATTTTCTATTAGATTAAAATTAAAAAAAACTTATCTGCCTCTGTAAGAATGTGCTAGAAACAAGAAGACTTTTTATTTATTTTAACCTGAGAAATATTCCATGATAGTTAGACTCCTTGAGAGTAGGGATGGTTTTGTTATTTGTAGTTATATTTTCTAGAACTTATTACAAAACCCAGAAGATAAGGAAGTAGCTGAATGGTGAGTGGATAGAACATGGGATCTAGAGTCAGAAAGACTTCAATATAAATTTTGGATTCAAACACTTAAAATTTGTGTGACTTTGGGCAAGTAATTTAACTTCCATATATCTCAACTTATTCTTTTATAAAATGGCTAACATGTATAGACTTGTTTCTCATAAAACGTAACTTTTATGAAAATGTTGGGTGGGGTAATAGATCTTGGCTTATTTTCATTTTAAGATCATTTCATTCAATTTGGAATCCTTGATTTCTCCATCATACTTTGAATATTTATACTACTTATTATGTTCCTTGAAATATTACATTAATTGTAATTGTACAATATTGCCTTTCCCTCACAACTAAGAAAAAAGCATATAGCATCTGCAGATATATGCAGTACCACAAGAATATGAGGAAATGGAAATAAGAATCTGGTACATGTTGAGGTTTGCAACAAACCTCATTATTTTAGTTTTTATAACATTTGTAATATGAATAATATCAACAGCCATCTAGAGATTGCCTACTCATTCAACTTATCTCCTATTTGATCGCTCACATTACTTAATTAAACTGCAACCAAAAGGGATATTATTGAATATTGGCTATTAAAATAAATTATTTGTTATTGGCCATCAGTTCTACATTATTAGTTATGGATGATCAGTTTATCTGATTTATAACACTGGTTTTTTGATTATTCAACAAATCAGTTAAAACTACTTATTCAGTCCCTACTATATGACAGGCACTGTGCTCCATTCTAGGAATTTAACATTCTTTTGGATGACAAGACATAAATATCTACAGAATAAATAAAAGGTAATTAAATTTAAGTTGGTGAGGGAAGACAGTTAAAAGATCTAAAAAGTCATAATGGAGAAAGTAAGAAAGTCACTTTATAAATAACAAATAGAATAAATATTTAGGTGTTTGAAGAGTATCTTGATGGAAATGATTCAATGAGGTAAGAAGTATATATGAGTCATGTGGGATGACCAATACAAAGACACAAAGGGAGATGGACCAATTTCAGAGAGCCATAAAGAATAGGCAGATTTGGCTGTAAAGTGTAAGAATAGAATTGATGCATAATGATGTTGGAGAGATGCACTGAAGTCAAGTTGTTAAGGACTTTGAAAGCCAAGTAGAGAACTTCACAGTTTTATTTGAGGGGCAATATAGGGAACTATTGGAGTATATTGAATTGAGGAGTGTCAGAGTCAGATTTGTAATAAGGAAAATCATTTTAATACCATTAAAATGATGGAGGATGAATTAGAAAGGGGACAAAACTTTTTTATTAATACTTTTTATTTGCAAAACATATGTATGGGTAATTCCTAAACATTAACCCTTACAAAGCTTTCTGTTACAAATTTTTCCCCCCTACTCCCCACCCCTCTCCTAGATGGCAGGATATCCACTACATGATAATTATGTTAGAATACTTAAGAAATCGAATATATGTATAGTTATTGCCACACATTTTTTTTTGCAGGAGAAATCGTATCTACAGGAAAGAATAATCCAATAAAGGAAATATAATGCAAGCAAACCTCAATAGAGAACATGAAAATGCTATGTTGTGGTCCACATTTCACATCCCTCGCTCTGGGTGTATATGGCTCTCTTCACCGAACAATTGGAGCTGGTTTGAAGCATTTCATTGTTGAAGAGAGTCATGTCCATTAGAACTGATCCTCATATAGTATTGTTGTTGCCGTGAATAATGATCTCCTGGTTCTGCTCATTTCACTCAGCATCAGTTCATGCAAGTCTCCCCAGGCCTCTCTGAAATCGTCCTGCTGGTCGTTTCTTACAGAGCAATAATATTCCATAACATTCATATACCATAATTTATTCAGCCATTCTCCAATTGATGGGCATCCATTCAGTTTCCAGTTTCTAGCCACTACAAAAAGAGCTGCCACGGGGACAAAACTTGAGAGAGGTAGGAAGGCCTTTGCAAATTGTCCAGATCATTAACACCCTGAACTAGGCTGGAAGCCATATTAGAATAGAGAAGATCTAAGATACTTGTAAAGGTAGAAATGAAAAAATGTGACAACAGACTTGATTTGAGGAATGAGAAAAAGTGAAAGATAATGTCATTGTTGAGAACCTGGGTGACTGGAAGGATAGTGGTGTCCTCCACAAAAATAAAGAAGCTTGGTAGAAGAGAGGATGTAGAAAGGAAAGATACTGAGTTTTGGTTTGGACTTAGAAAGATTGAGATGTCTTCCAAATATCCAAATAGAAATGTCTAATAAGCAGCTTGGGATGTGGAACTTGTAATTTAACATTATAAGAAATCTGTGAGTCATTTTCTTGGAGATAAAACATGGGAGCTGATGAAGTCACTGAGAGAGAAAGTAAAAGAGGACCCAGGACTGAGCCCACAAATTAGGGAATATGATACAGTTTAGGATGAAAGGCAGACAAGTAAGAAGAAACGGAGAGAGGAATATTTATCTTAAACACACACACACACACACACACACACACACACACACACACCACACCACACCATACCACACCGAAGAGAGAAAAGCCTATCTAAAAGTGACTGATCAAAGTCTGAGGAGAGAAATCAAAAAGGATAAGAACTGAAAAAATGCTATCAGATTTCAGTTTTGAGATTATTGGTAACTTGGAATATCATTGAATCTTTGTGTAATAACTCAATAATTATTGGATATTTATTTTGTCTTATGTTGATAATGATTTTCCTTATGCTTCCCTACAAATTGTAAACCAGTATGTTCCAAAGTCTTTTTTCATTAAAATCAACAATATTATGCCTGGATTCCAGTAAGAAACTGGCTGAAATAATTAGCATATATCATAAATATCATATGTTTTCAATTACTGTAAGATATCATTAAGAATCAGACATGACTAAAATGATTCAACACCACCAACAGTAAAAGACATCATTGTTGAATGTTAAAGACTTTCATCTACTTGCCTATAATTTCTACTTTAAGCTGATAAAAAGAAAAATGGCCCAGAAGTACAATGAGAAAAGACCTCAACAGGTTATCCTGGATTATCAGTACTGCTTTTAAATGTAACATCTTTCAATCTTGAATCCATATGTCTCATTTTAAAGGCTCTTTTTTGCTCCAAAATTTAATATTAAAATAGTACAAAGAGCTTGTTCTAATAAACTCTTCCTTATCCAAGAATGAAATAAAAATAATCCCTACAATCAAAAAGATATTAAGATATCTTTGGTAATCTTAACAAGTGAATTTCTGGTTTTGTGTGAACCTATATCACTTCTTTGTGAAATTTTACAATGTCAGTAACTTATTTTTGTGGCTGTCAACTTGTATCACTGATATTTGCTTTGAAATATGTGAATGACATATTGAATACAACATAATTATAAGGTTATGCTGGAAGCACTGAAGAAAAAGTAGTAAAGGTATTTAAATACTATTGATGATTCAGTAATTGCCAAAGTTATCTCAAAATTAATAAAGAGAAAAGCCTGTAGTATAGAGAGGCCTACCTTATACAAGGGTTGTTATTGTATGGCTTAAAAAGAGGTCAGAATAGACATCTCCACATTTCTCCAATTCTTGCCAAGAAGGGAAGGCAGAAGCTGGGACCAAAGATCATTCTGCTTTCCTCAGAAAGAATACTAGGTTAGAATTAAATCCATCTGCTCCTTCAAATGTTGTATGATCAGATTCAATATAACTTCTGTTCGATGGGTAATTACTGGAAGGAAGCAAGACTTCAGGGTTTGATTCTTTTCCCATCAAATATTACAATGAACACACAGTGACTAGAAAAAATCATAACAAAACTGAAATCAGAGAAGTTACATACACATAGAAGATAAACAGCAATGGGAGTAAGAAAACTCAATTCAACTGTAAGAGAGAGAGAGAGTGTGTCCTAGATTATGCCCAAGGTGAAACTCCCCACAGTTTCTACAAGCTGAAGATAGTGAAATGATGAAGAGTCTTTTCCTTCCATCTTTCCTCTTAAAGCTGGAAGTCAGAAACACTCGAATCTTGAAGAGTCTCAAAGAGAAATGGCAAAGACTGGAGCTTTCCTACTCTTGCCAACTCTTCACATAGCCCAAGGCATTCATCTCCACCAGTAAGGAAAGAGTATCAAATCAATGGACTTTAGGGCAGGGATTATATTTACCTAATTATGTATTGTGTGACAGCTACAAAACTTTTCTCAGTGTCTTGTGCTATTATTGCCTTAAATGATGATAACATCCTGCTTTAATTGTAAACAGGGGAATTTACTGCATGAGGTAAAATCTCTTTGCATTGTAGTATTTTGTTTAGCTATGTTCTCATTTTGATCCACTGAATAGGAAGAACATTGTATAGAGTAGCATTGTAAGGATGATCAACTGTGGAAAGAGTTAGCTACTCTGATCAAGATAATGATCTAAAACAATTTGAAAGGACCCATGATGAAAGATGCTATCCATCTCCAGGGAGCAAACTGATGAACTCTGAATGCAGAATGAAGTATATTTTTTACTCTTCATTTTTATTGACGTATTTTGTTTGTGTATTCTTTTTCAACATGATTAATGTGGAAACATATTTTGCATGACTCCATGAGTATAATTGATATCAAATCGTTTGCTTTCTCCAAGAGAGGGGAGGAGTAAGAAGAGAAAAAAATTGGGAACTCAATTTTTTTTAAAAGAATACTAAATTTTTTGCATCTAATTTGAAAATATAACCAAATACATAAAATATTTTTAAAAAGATATATCATTTAGGCATCTTGTTTTTAATAGCATTTTTCAATAGTATTTTATTTTTCCAAATGCATGCAAAGATAGTTTTAAACATTGACCTCTGCAAAACCTTGTGTTCCAAATTTTTCTCCCTCCTTCCTCCACCCCATCCTTCTCCCCAAGACAGCAAGCAATCCAATTTAAGTTAAACATGAACAATTCTTCTAAACATTATTTCCATATTTGAAAATTACATCTTGTTGCTGTGTATTTTTCCCATATCTAACTCACTGACAAAATACAGTGGCATAAACTACATCAGGAAGTCATCCATCCCCAGAGGCAAGATCAGCTCCTTAACTCTTAACTAGGCAGATGTTTTATTAGAGAGAAAAGAGTATATTCTCTCAATCTATAAGCTAAAAGCCAGCACAATATAGTCAAATGAGTTCTGCTTCTCTTTTCTGGAGACTGGAATTCAAGTTCTCACTTCTTTATCTTTAAAACCTCAATAATGTTTCTATTACCTACTTCATAATATTGTGGTGGGAGAAGCATCTAATATACCATATAAATATGAATTGTGATTATTGTTAGACTTTACTTTTTCTTTTAATTATTCTTGACTATGCAAAATACTTATTTCTATATTAGAAACATAAAACTGTAAACCACATGAGAGTTGGAAGCTGCCATTTATTACGAGATTATTCATTCTTTTCTTAGTTCAAAGTTTAAAAGTTGAGTTTTCAAGTAGAGATGATTTTTTGTTGATTATGTTTCATATTGATTGACTATGCTCTGAAAGAGATAGGTTTTAGTCATCATTAGTGATCCACTCTCAGTCTCTGTTTCTTCATCCTTAAAATGAAGGTATTGAACATGATCCAATACCAGATCTTAATACTGAATGGGAAAGCCATGGAAAAAGTCATTTTTCCAAACCATATCAGCTTAGAAATTTAGAGAGGTGTGTGAACACTAGTGTGGGGGCTGATCAGGAGTGTAGTGCAGCAGCAGAAGCACTATTGGGCTGTGGCAGCAGCTCTTGTGTTTAAGAGATAGTAAGGGATTGAACACCTGGGCAGAAAAAGATCCCAGGGGATTCCTATACTAATACTGAGAGATAGAATAGGTGCCGTGTAGGAGTTACCCAATAACTAGCTCAAGACCACAGCTCCAGGTAGAAGAGGAATGGTCACAATCATGATAGAGCAAGTGTGCTACTTGTGTAAGGAGCAGAGAACCAACTAAAGGGAGAGTAAAGAGACTTATTCCTGGATAACACCACACTGGAAACGTTGAAAATTTAGAGGCTACCAGAATGAGCTGTGAAAGTAGCTTAAGAACATAATTAACAGAAGCTCAGGCCCAACTCAGGCCCCATTTTAGTTTGAGTAAACCAAAAAAAAAAAAAAAAACCTACCTCATCAAAAAAAAAATCAGCTGTATCTTGAACCTCTCATTCTTTGTGATCTTCTCTTTTATAATGTTTTTATCCCTGCATCTTGGAACTTATATCCAAGCAGCCCAATGTCATGAATCATTAACCTCTCAGACTATACCACAGCCTCATACTCTCCTCATTTAGCTTCCCAGCAAGCCACAATTTTTATAAAATCATAAATTTAGAAATGAAAGGGACATGTGGTCCCACCCTTTCATTTTATAAATGAGAAAACTAAGACTTTGGAGAGGATAAATGATTTCCCTCCCAGGCCACATAGCTAGTAAATAGAAAGGCTAGTATTTCAAACGTAGGTTCCTTGCATCCAAATTAAGCATTCTTTCTACTACACCAGCCTTTCATGATTCCTTCCCAAGGTCTTTTTCTTTAGGATCATAAACCTACTTCCTAAATATGACTTTCTACAATCTTATTCCTATGGTTATGAAAGGCATTGTCACAATTCCTAGTACCATGAAATAATAACAACAATTAGCATTTATATAGCACTTCAAGGCTTTCAGAGAGATTTACAAATGTTTTCTCATTTGCTGATCATAAAACTGTAAGGTATGTACTATTATCATCTCCATTCTACAGATAAAGAAATTGAAGCTAAAAGAGGTTAAGTAATAGCCAGGACCACATGGCCAGGATTGAAGTCAGATTTTCATAATTCCTAATCCAGTATCTCTTAGCTGCTCAAAGAAACAATGTAAATCATCCAAGAAGAGTTAAACCATACAACCCTTTGAATATAAATATCGGGTCTGAAAGATAGTTGAAGGAATGACTAATTCAGGGAATCAAATAGCATTACCATTTCAATATATTTTTTTTTTCCTTGAGAGGTAATTGGGATTAAGTGACTTGCCCAGGGTCACACAACTATTAAATGTTAAGTGTCTCAGACCAGATTTGAACTCAGGTACTTCTGACTCCAGGACTGGTGCTCTATCCAAGGTACCATCTAGCTACCCTTCCATATATATTTTAAATTAAAAAATTATGTAGTCAAAACTCACCTCCTCAGTTTCCTAACATCTACCTCATCCCAGAACATAAGAAAAACAAAACCCATTACAAAAATGCATAGCTAAATAAAACAAAATTCCACATTGGCCAGGTCTAAAATATTTTTTTCTCTTTCTACATTCTGAATCCTTCACTTGTGTATCAGGCGGTGGATAACATGTTTCATTATTAATCTTCTGAAATAGTGGTTTTTTTCATTAAGTCAATAAGAATTCAGCACAATAGTATTCCATAACATGTCATAATTTGTCATAATTCAAGGGCCTTAGATTCCCATTCTTTGTCACCTTAAAAAGAGCTATAATTTTGTATGTATTTGGAATTTTTTTTACTTAGGACACAATCCCTCCCTTAATTCCTCTAATTCCCTTCTTCCTAAATCTTCTCACTTTTCCCTCCTATTTCTCTGTTGAGTAAAATATATTTCTGTACATATATATGTATATGTGTATATGTGTGTGTGTGTGTGTGTGTGTATGTGTGTGTGCGCTTATTACTCCTTTTTTGACCAGTTCACATGGGAGTGAGGTTCAAATGTCAACTGCTTTCCTTTGCAGCTTAATCCTTGTTTGCAGAGTTTATTTTTTTATACTTTGATTATAGTTTTTTTTTATCAAAAATCAATAAACATTTATTAAGTATCTGCTCTGTGCCAGGCACTGTGTTAAGCAATGGGGTTATCAAAAAAGTTTTAACATAGTTCCTGTCTTCAAGGAGCTAACAGTCTAATGGGAGAAAACAATATATTTTTTAAAAAGCTGAAAGGGAGGAGGAGAACCTTGCTTGGGAATATGATGAAGGGTGAGAAATTATCTGAGTGAGAGTGAGTTGATTTTGTTTTGCAGAATTTCTGGAGATCATGAGATCCAGATCAGCCAAGTGAGAACTGATAGGACTAGTTCACTGAGCTGCCCCTTTTAAATGGTGGAGAATCAAGAAGGAGCTCTAAAATTACCAACTTCTACTTTTTTCTAAATGGGAGAAGGATTCCCAGAGGCAAGTAGTACTGAAGAGGGGTTAGTATCTGAGCTGATTTCATCCTGCAGAATTATGAGTTTCTAGTGATCTCTAGATTTGGAGATCCTAAGAGTACCCAAGCTAAGTAGATCCAGCTCTGGAGGATGGTTGTTGTGATTGTTTTTATTGTTGTTTTTACTGAATCATTTCAGTCATGTTTTACTCTTCATTATTTAATATTTTATTTTATCCTCACATACATATAAAACAATTTCTAACATTTGTTTTTAAAACTTTGAGTTCCAGATATACCTTGATAATTGAGAGAATTTCCTCTAATTGAGAGAATTTCCTCTAAACGTCTTTTCCTTTCCCCTCAATGTATTCTTCTTCCTCTCTATTTCACTGTATTCTTAAGATCATCAAAATATAGTAGAACTACTTCCAAGCCTTGTTTAATTAGACTCCTTCTATGAACTCTGATAATGGTAAAGTTCAGTGGGGACACATATTATCTTCCCATATTGAATGCAAGTTTATTCTCATTTAGTACTTTACCATTGTTCATTAATGTTTACCTTTTTTATGTTTCTCTTCATGCCTGTTTGACCTTTAAAGTTTCTACATAACTGGTATTTTCACAGGAATACTTAAAAGTTTCCTATTTCATGAAAGGTTCATTTTTCTCCCTGTAGAATTATACTTTGTTTTGCTGACTAAGTTATTCTTGGTTGTAAACCTATATCTTTTGCCTTCTGGAATATCATATTCCAAGTTCTTTGGTTGTTTGTGGTGGGGGCTGCTAAATTATGTATAATCCCGAGCCCCTCAGTATTTGAATTTTTTCTTTCTGATTGCTTGCAGTATTTTTTCTTTGATCTGGAATCTTTGAATTTTAGCTATAAGGTTCCTAAAAGTTTTCATTTCAGGTTTTCTTTCAAGCCATGATTGGTGTATTCTATCTATTTCTATTTTCCCTTGATTCTGAACAGTTTTCTTTGAATATTTCTTGAAATACAATATCTAAGCTCTTCATTTTTTGGCCAGTTTTTTTTTTTTATCATTCAATGACTCCTAACTTTTTTTTGCTCTCCTCAGTTTTCTAGGTCAATTATTTTTGCTATGAGATTCTTTACATTTTCTTCTATTTTTTTCAGCCTTTGACTTTGTCTTAAAATTTCTTGCTGCTTCATGCAATCACTGGATTCTATTTGATTCTTTCATATTTTTAGAAGATTTGTTGGTTTTGTACCTCTTATTCCCAGCTGTCAATTTCCCTTTACAATTCTTTCTTCCATTTTTCCCTCAAGTGCTTATTCTGTTTATTAAGAAAAAAATCTTTTAAACTCTTTTTTAAAAACTCCTGCTTTATCTTTTCTAGCAATTCTATCTGAATTTTACTCTGAGGATTAGTTTGCAGATGTTTTGGAGACATTCCCCAATTCTTCTTAGTTGTATCTTTAGCATCCCTGATATCATAATAGCTCTATATAGTGGAATTCTTTTCTTGTTTGCTCATTCTTCTAGACTACTTTCTGCCTTTGAACTTTATGGTAGGGCTAGACTCTACCAACCTCTAAAAAGAAAATCTAGGCTGGTCCTGTTTCTGCCTTCTGAGGGGATTAAATGTTGTCTTATTCCAGGATCAGGACAGGCTGGAGAGCTGCAAACTCTCAAAGCTTCCTGAAATGGTTTGATCAAAGACACAATTTGATTGTGCCTCCTTGGTCTAAGCTCTGCAAATTCCTTATCTGGGATTGTGTCTCAGCAAGAGTAGTCTGCTTACTGTACTCATTCCCCTATCAGCAAATGGAAAGTTGTCTTGTCTCAAAGCCATAGAACTATAGGCTTTCCTTTGGACTGAGGTTCCTGCTAGGGTTATTCTTCTGCATGTTGGGCAAAGATTTGAGATCCTACACTGTTTCTGGGGTCTAACCATGTTTCTACTGCTGCTTTGGCTTCTAAGCTTCTTTCTTTCTCAATATACCACCCAGGGATTCTATTCTTGGGAATATCACTTTTGTGCTGAAGTCTCCTTCTTAGGCTGTACTGAATCTGTGACCTGGAAAAGAAAAAATTGTGACCTGAGCAACAGAATTGAAGTCACACCTGTACCCATCACAGTAGCCCAGAATGTACATGGGGATAATAATCTGGGACATCCTCTCACTTTGGTACACAGCCTTTCCCTAGATTCTTAAATGCTTGCAGAGGGCATCTTCTAAATCCAACCTGTAGTTTGTGTAGACTTCCCTATGTCTCTCTTTCAATGCCAAGTTGGGCTAGGCAAATGACTCATTGTGACTTTTCCTGGATTTCTCCATCAGGATTCACCTTTTTCTTTTTTGATCTGTTTTGAAGGAATTTTTTCAAGGGGAGCTTTTCATACTTTTCCTATCACTCTGCCTCCTTGGCTCCACCTATCCAGGAGTTGCTGCCATCTGTGAGAGACATGTGAATGACACAATCTTCAGAGATACCCAGACTCATCTGCTTTTAGTCATTAACTAGACTGGAGTGTTTGCTGAAGTATTGAATGGTGCTGAAATAAAAATAGACAATTTTCGCCCTACAGCATAAAATCAGAAATAAAGAGTATTAGAATGAGAAGGAACCTAAGAGTTTGGCTAGTCCTGCCATCTCATTTTACAAAAGTAAGGAGAATTTAGCAGTAGATAAGAAAAATAGATTGATGGAACAGATTGGGTACACAATATAAAGAAGCAAATGAGCACACTAGGTGTGTTTGATTGACCCAAAGATACCAGCTATTAGGGCAAGAACTCACTG
Source organism: Myrmecobius fasciatus (assembly GCA_023553655.1). Lineage (NCBI taxonomy): Eukaryota > Metazoa > Chordata > Mammalia > Dasyuromorphia > Myrmecobiidae > Myrmecobius > Myrmecobius fasciatus. The sequence continues at coordinate 182,476 of JAJPUD010002797.1, forward strand.
ATTAAAAACTGCTGAGAAAACTGGAGAGTAACATGCCAGAAACTGGGCATAGATCAATTTCTCACACTGTAAACCAAGATAAGCTCAAAATGGGTACATGAACTTAGACACAAAGGATGTTATCATAAGCACATTAGTGGAGCATGGAAGAAATTACCTTATCAGATCTATGGACAAGGAAAGTGTTCATAACCAAAAGAGAGGTTCATGGGAGGTAAAATGGACAATTTTGATTACATGAATTTAGACCTAGCATATTGACTTAGTTGTTTTTAAAGAGAAAAGTAGAAAATGTAACTATTCATCATGTCTTTTTATCTATCTCCTCTTTTTTATCTCATGCCCACTAGATTTAGAGAGAGTTCTATTTTTCAAGTCTAAATGTATGAGAAATAAATATTCATATGTGTGATTTATGAAGGTTACTCCACAGACCTCTGGATAAATTCCCAAATACTTTCAGAGTTTGCCAAATCCTCTTTTCAATCCCAATAGTTCAACTCCATTTCTTTACTACAACTAAAAGTACTATATTCCCTTTCTACTACCCTCCAAGACTGTCCCATTTGCTCTACTCCTAGTTAGTTTTAGAACTCGAAGATAATGGGCCAAATAAGTAAAATGGCTTTAAGTGGGATATAATTAATAAGTAGCATGATTTAGATTCAAACTAGAACACTTGATTTCCAACCTAGTTGTTTGTCTAAAGAATTGATTCTAAGAAAACAGATGGAAGAAGGGAAGATGAAGAAATTCCTCTATATAGAAATGTAAACTGAACTATGTGCTAGGAAAGGGAAAATTTTGTTTAGATGACTTCAGTAGGTAAGAAACCTTTGTGTTGACACTAGCATGATGTCAAGAACCTGAACAAGCAGGTAAGGGCAGCCAAACAAGCACTTTGCTTCTTAGGAATCTAGGGAATGACAAAATCATTTAGTCAAGGTTCAGGTCACTGCAAAAGAATAGTTTCAGCCAGAAACTAACAGCTGATCAACCCAGGTATCTGAGCTAGAAAGAGTGTTCAGTGGGCTAGTAGTCAAATCCACAGTAATAACTTGTTGAGAACTTGATATAATGAATTAAGTAGAGGAAACTAAGTAGAGATTTTGAAACTAATCTATTTTTTTCCAGTTAACAAAAATCTGTTTTATCTCTCTATTCCCTCCCTTGATTGAAAAAAAAAAGTCCTTATAATACATATAGTCAAGCAAAACAAATTCCTGCATTGGTCATGAACAAAAAATTATGTCTCAGTCTGCACTCTGAATTCATTACCTCCTTCTCAGGAGGTGGGCAGCATGCTCCATGAGTCCTCTGGAACTGTGGGTGTGACTGTGTCAGATAAGAATTCTCAACTTCTTCAAAGATGCCCATCTCTACAATACTCTTGTCACTATAAAAATTGTTTCCCAGATTCTGCTCACTCCATTGTATATCAGTTCATACAAGTTCTCCCAGACCTTTTTGAAATTGTCCCCTTCATCATTTCCATTGACATGATCTGTGTCCACTTGGTGCTTCCCAACCTTCCTCTGAGCGTTCCCTAGCTATATCTTTCCTAAAATTTTGTGCAGAATTGAACCTAAAAATACAGATGTGGTGTGATCAGGACAAAGCACAATAGGACTATCATATTCCTTCTTCTTAATGCTGTACCTCTCTCATTAAGGAAACTGAAGCCCAAAGAAATGAAATGCATTTCTTAAGGTTATATCATTAATCAATGCCCAAACCTAAACTGGAATTTGTGTTTCCTGACTCCCAGCTGAAGCTCTTTCCACTTCAACAAAGAGAGAGGAATATTTCCTACTAATGCTCTGACTTAAGTAAGCCATTAACCTACTGCTACCCAAAGCAGCATTGGTGACAGAAAGGAGAGTGTTAAAATATTTTAAATATATAGGGTCCTCTCTGCATTCTCTTTTCTTAAAGAAAATCATAAGGACATGGCTCCCAAGATCTTTGAAAGGAAGTCATCATTTACAATGTATTTCACAGAACTGAGCTCTCTTAGGGAATTGAAATAGCCTGTCTGGCTCACACCATGGGATATCATTCATGGTCTCTTGGTGATTGCAGATGCTGAGTTAGTTTTTACACTGACGTCAATGAACTAACCAGAGGCCAGAGAGGAATCCACTGTGGTAATAATGTTGCTAATAATTCCACCTGAGTTGCACTGAGGATACAATATAAATATTGGTCATTGAGACAACCTTTTATTTCCCCACATAAAGTACATAAAATACAAAGGAATTACATGTGCATTGAACAAGTACAGGAAACAATACACTCAAATGGTCCATTGCACCCATTAGAAGGTAAAGACTCGTAAAATTACTGAGCCTTAAACCTGCATTACAGAACAATTCACAGAAATTTCATGAAGAGTTGGTCAGATCCAAATCTCCTGAGCATGACTTTAGTTCTCTATCTTCAAGATTCCTTTAATGTTAATCCTCTTTTCCTCTGAGAAGCATACTGATATGAAAATCTTCTGAGCTCCCATGATTCAATTCTTAAACTCAGGAATTGCCAATAAGAATATAAATTCAAAACTAGAAGTGTCCATTTTCAATGGTAGAGACATTTCATAGTTCATACTTGTAGGTCATAAGGGGGATAATTCCTCAGTCATGAACCAGAGCCTCAGTTAACAAATATTCAGAAAACAGCACTAAGAAATGAGGGTCAATCAGAGGAGTCCCTTGTGTTCCCTCAGCAAGAGACTATGGCATATGTTTAGATAATGGGCCTTACTCTATAATCTCATTAAATTGATTGTGTGAATCACCAAATTGATGAAGGGTTCCTCTAATCACCCAGAAAGAGGGATGGTCTGGAGTCAGAAGATAAATTCAACTCAAGCCTTGCCACTTAGGTCACTGGGCAAATTACTTAGCCTTTTTAAGCCTGTTTCCTCCTATATGTATAAGCTACTTCATTTAATAACAAGGAAAGCAAATTGTAAGCCTTAAAGAACTAGGTAAATGTGAATTAATGCTGTTATTAGTAAATTGGGCCTTGAATTTGGAGTTAAGACCTAGTTAAAATTTCACTATGGGTACTTACCAGCTGTTAGAAATTAGGGATGTCACTTAGCCTCTCTGGGTCTGTTTCCTCGGTTATAAAATGAAAAGATTGGATCTGGACTCCAAGGTCACTTCTAGCTCTAAAACTATGAGTTCAAGTATTATTTTAATATAAGTAACTAAGAGGCATCATGATATATGGATAGGAAGTCAGACTTAAAGCAAAGACCATGTGGCTTCAGATCCCACTTCTGACAATTATTAGCTGTGGGAACAAGTTTCTGAGACTCAAACTACTATCAAAGGCTATCATTTATAATCTTATAAGGAATGATCTGCCTCAAGGAGAGAGGAAGCAAAAAGAAGTTAATAAATTACTCAGGATCACACAGCTTGTGAATGTCTGAGACAGAATTTGAAATCAGGTCTTCCTGACTCAAAGGACAACTATGCTATCCAGATACCTTTTAAATTCATCTTGAGTTTAAGATTCTATGGTATAATACAGAGGTGAGGTCCAGGAAAGCAACTAGAGCTGGATGTATAAATGTTGGTGTTATCTTCATAGATTGTATTGAGAGAGAGTAAAAAATATCCATGAGATACACACTCAATGAGTGGATTGCTATGAATAATGAACTAGCACAGAAAACTAAGGAAGAGCAATAAAAATTCTGACATCATTGGTAATTTTGAAATAGTTTTGGACATTAAAAAATTCTACATTTAAAAAATAGCTAACATTGGTATAAGCATTTACTATATGCCAGTACTTTGCTAAATACTTTACAAACATTACCTTATTTGATCTTTACAACAAGCCTGGGGGGTAGATGCTATTATCATCATCTTCATTTACAAATAGGAAAACTGAGGTAGAAGTTAAGTGACTTGTCCAGTATCACACACCATTTGAATTCAGTTAATGCTCTATCTACTGTGTTACCTAGTTGCCTCTCTTTTCACAAAATATAAGACAAAGTCTTTGGCTGAGAGAGAGCAGGAGTTGATAGAATTGTGTCCACATTTCCCTGAGAAATATGACATAGAGTATTGAGAGAATGTTCTTACAAAACCACCTTAAAACCTAATTAAAAATCTATCTGATAACCATCGGGGGCAGCTAGATGGTTTAGTGGATAGAGTACAACCCTGAAGTCAGGACCTGAGTTCAAATCTGACCTCAGATACTTACCACTTCCTAGCTGTATGACCCTAGGCAAGTCACTTAACCCCAATTGCCTCAGCAAAAAAAAAAACAAAAAAAAAAAACCTAGAATTGATAACCATTGGCATGGTGGGAGTACATGAACAATCTAATAATAGAAAAGATATTTCCATAGGGTTAATTCTATGTCCCCTGAAGGGACAGAGAAGCTATACTCCAGAGATCTGACTTTTCAGAGCTAGTGGGAGTTGAGATAGTTCCCTAAAAGATTATAAGCTATAGTTGATATCTGCCCTAGATCATCTCTTCCAGTTAGATATTATTAGTTCCTTCAAGTGATATTCATATAGAATGAACTTGAGACCCTTCACAATCCTGGTTGCCCTCCTTCAGATGCTCTCAATTTATCAATGTCCTTCGGAAAATGACCTAAATATGGTATATGTGCCAAAGAAAGCAAGACAATTACTCCTCTCCCTCCCCAAACAAGTGTGTGCATGCTTTTATCCACCTAGTTTAGTATACAACATCTCTCTTATTGGATCCTAAGATTTCAATAACCTTTTAAACTTTCAACTCATAGTATACTTGTAGGCCAATAAGAATCTCCAGATCTTTTTCAAATGAATTGTTGAGTGTCTCTTCCCTTTTATGCTTGTAAATTGATTAATTTTTAAACTTGGGTTTCATTTTTATTCTTAATAGGTTTCATCCTACTAATTTTAGCCTAATTGTAGTTATCCAAGGCCATTTTGGACCTTGACTTTGATATACAATTTATCAACTCTAGTTTTTGTTCAGCCAAAGAAAATAATCTTTGAATTAGAAAGCACAGCACAACAATGGACAATAGGATAGTGATATCCAAGATAAGTAGAGAGAACACTGTAGTTGCTACTAGGAGTCTCTTCACCAAAGCCAAATAAATTACATCCAAGGGTATTAAGAGAAACTGGAGGTGTGATTGCTCAATTAGCTTTGAAAGTTGAAAAAATGAAGAATACTGACTAAAAACAAATGTCTAATTACAAAACAAAACAGAAGAATCACCAACCTTGAGGCCACAATGCTTGACTTCAAAACCTAGCAAAATTCTATATATTATTAAAGGAATAGTTTGCAAGCAACTAGAAAAAGAAATCATTTTCCCAGTAAACTAATATGGCTTCATTAAGTGTACACTACTTGTTTCTTACTTTCTTTTTTCTTTTCTTCCCTTCTTCTTTCCTTTCTTTCTTATTGTGAATGAGATAGAACAGGTAGGAGAATCCAGAACTCATTGAATTAAAACTCAAAAAGAAGCTGAAGAACATGTGAGTGGCTGAATGGATCAAGTATCAGATTTGAGTCAAGATAACCTAGGCTAAAGCCAAGTATCTGAGAGGACATTTAGAAGCATTATGATTCTGAGAAAGTCACTTAATTTTTCTCAGACTCAGTTATCTCATCAACAAAATGGAAATATTAATAGTTCCTGCTAACAAGTTCATTATGAGGATCAGATGGCATAATTATGGAAGACATTTGCAAACCCTGAATCACAATATAAATGCAAGATTTTATTATTATTGGTGACTTCGATAAAGGCACATATACTATGTTTTGTGTCACCTGAAAATTTGATAAGCATGTTTTGTAGGCCTTCATCTAAGACAGTAATAAAAATGTTTTACGGTTTTAAATACACTAATTTCTACTAACAGTCAATAACAATAAACATTTATTACATACCTGCTATGTTCTAGGCACTGAATTAAGTGTTGGGGATGCAAAAAGAATCCAGAAGTCCCTGCTATCAAGGAGGTTATAGTCCAAAGAGGGAGAAAATAAACAAAGATGTAGAAACAAATTACACACAATATAAATAGGAAGCAAAGTAAGATAAATGACTACTTAACTATGAGAAAAAAATTGGTAGATTTAAACAACTAAATAATGGGGAAGAAAGAATAAGGAATTAATAACTTACTTAAGACATCAAAACTAGAAATGCAGTGTTAAATTGGGGGTGGGGTGGGAATTGAAAGGATTTCAGGATAGAGGACAGAGAGTTAGGGGGGGGAAATTTACCTTGAAGTGGATTTAGTAAAAACAAGAGACTTTAAAGAGTATTGTCTTTACAGAAGAACCTCCCAAAAATCCTAATTCAGAAAAAAAGAGAGACAAATGGAGGTTTTGGAGTCATTCTTTCTGGGTTTTTACCTTGGGTGAGCCTGTCACCATAATACCTCTTTGCAGGAAGTTTTTTAAAATTTTTTTACTCATTCTTCCAGTCTCACTTTCTCAATTGGAATTTTGTTAGTCAACTACCATTTATTAAGCACTTATGTGCTGGACACTATGCTAAATTCTAGAGATTCAAAGAAAGAAAGAAAGAAAAAACCTGAACAATTTTTATAGATGGGACTCAGCTCTGGGATCAAAACATGAGAGCTGCTATTTGGCTACTGTTACTGCTTTTCTCTACAGCATCAGATCCATCCTTGCATAAGTGCACTAAGTACTGCCAAATTTAATCCCTTCCCCAATAAGCTCTACTCAGAGCCCTCTTGGCTACACTCTCATCCTAGGGTCCACACACTTCTGTCTGTCTCCCTATGTTGATCTAGCCTTCTAAAATGATTCATTGTGATTTTCTTTGGATTTCCTAATCAGGATTTGATCTTTGGTTCTTTCAAAGTCTTGGACCTATATAAGAGACCTGGGTTGTATTGCTTCTTTGTACTCTAACTGATCTCTTCACAAACACTAGAATTTAAGTAACCTGAATATAAATATGTTTTTCAAGGTTTTGACCAGGGCCTGTATTTTATTTAATTGAATTTTATAATTTATTATTTTACAACCATAATTTTCCAAATTATTGAAATAAATGGCTATTAGCCATAAATTCTGTATATCTGATCTGCAGGTCAAATTATGAATGTTTTAAAAATCTATCCACAAATTACACAACATTATACATAGTTATTTTCATGTTGTCTCCCTATTTGAAAGTAAGGTCCTTGTAAGAAAGAACAGTTTTTTGTTTTTGTTTTGTTTTGTCTTTCTTTGTATCTTCTGTGCTAAATATAGTGCATAGAATATAATGGGTACCTAATAAATGCTTATTGTATCAACACAGTGCCAGACATATAGTAAAATGCTTGTTGACTAACTGCTTAATGGCCTTAGGGAACCAGCCTTTAAAAATATTTCATCAATAAATTCTGATGGAGGTGGCATTTTTCAACAATGAGGTAATTCAGGTCAATTCCAATAGACTTGTGATGGAAAGAGCTATCTGCATCCAGAGAGAGGATTATGGGGACTGAATGTGGATCACATCATAATATTTTCACCTTTTTGTTGTTGCTTTCTTGCTTTTTGTTTTCTTTCTCATTTTTTTTCCTTTTTGACCTAATTTTTCTTGTGTAGCATGATAAATGTGGAAATATATATTAAAGAATTGCATATGCTTAATATATACTTGTGTCTATATGAGGGAAAAAATTTAGAATGCAAAATTTTGCAAGGTTGAACCTTGAAAACTATCTTTGCATACATTTTGAAAATAAAAAGCTATTATTAAAAAAGGCAAAGAAAAAATATTCTATGAATGCTGAAATCATAACTATCCTGGATCATCAAATTAGCTCATCTACCTGGAAGCACAGCTACCTGTAGCACATCTATAAGCCATAATTTCCCAACTTAGATGATTTTTTTTGAGAAAAATTTCTACCTTTTATTTTCATCATTGTGGATTTGGTGATGCATGGTGATAATGTTTAAATTTACCAATAATCACTTGGGTATCTCCTACAATGATCAGAGGAATTCATTATGAAAAAGAAGAAGTTTCTTATAATGAATATAACCTGAATGTCAAAACCATTTTTTGGGACTCTTCTCATTGGGGGAGATTGATTATTCAATATTCAATGCCTGTATAAGTGATAAAGTTGGTGAGAATTTGAGAAAGGAGAAATTCTGGTCTTTTGGCTTCCAGTTTTGAAAGAAGACATGGAATTCCAACCTCCCTTCAACCTAAAGGGAAAAAGACTCTAGGAAGACATGTAAAAGAGTCAGCATTTCAGTCATGTCCTTATATTTCTCATTTCCACTTGGAGAGCTCATTCACTCACAGAAAATTATCTGGTATATTTCCTCTGATTTCTATTTTAGATAAATGGAATTATTTGCCACTGCTATGTGTTTTCATTGTGGAATTTGCATTTGGTGGGATCATACCTTGTATATATAGCTTGGAGTACTCCTCCTTTAAGGGATAGTCATCAGGTATACTTAAACCTAATAATTATTTCCCCTCAACTAACAAAATCTATGTTAATAGATAGAGATGTTAGTCTGGTATCCTGTCTCTCTGAAAAAACAAACAAACAAACAAAAAAACAAGGCAGCCAATTTCTGTCCCAACTTGCCACTAACGAATCAAATATTCCCTTGGAGAAATGTGAGGAATGAAAACTTTAGAGATCTATTTTTGCCTCTCCATGAGACACATATAGGCAGATTCACATGAATACACATAACCTACATGGGCAAAACTACATAGCCCACTATACTCCCTTATACAACATTGGATTTATGTCAGATCTAGGCTAAAAGTCATAAATTGACTTTTCATAGATATGCTAGAATAAAACTTCCTCTGTTCTGAATCATTCTGGGTAAAGGTCACAAAAGTTTATTTTATACTTTGGTTTAATGGGTGAGAAACATTTCCACTTAATAGGGGAAAGGCAGAAGAATGGGGATGGGTCAAGGGATCCAGCCACTATCTTCTTACAACTATGTCCCTAGTCTACCAGTAATTAGTCCCTTGGCATCTTCCTCTTAAGAATGGGTTGCTGATGCATTAACATTAATATCTTATAGTCATACACATCCAGAGAGAGGCTTGAGGGAACTAAGTATGAACCACAACACAGCATTCTAACGCTTTCTGTGAATATTCCCATGCATTTTGTTTTCCTTCTTAGGTTGTTTTTTTTTTTTCTCTCTTTCTAGATCTGATGTTTCTTGTGCAGTAAGATAAGTGTATAGATATGTACACATATATTGGATTTGTCATATAATTTATCATATTTAGCATGTATTAGATTACCTGTCATCTAGGAGTGGGGGTGGGGAGAAGGAGGGGAAAAGCTTGGAACAAAAAAAAAGTTTTGCAAAGGTCAATGTAGAAAAATCACTCATATGTTTTGTAAATAAAAAGCTTTTAATAATAAAAAAATTAATATCTTAATTAATTGTTGCTACATACATGGGAGGGGGAAAGGATAAGTATATTTTCTCACATAATCAGAAACAAGAAAACATTTATATAAACCAGGAGGAGCAAATTGATGGAGCAGACTCTTGAACCTTACTCTCATCTGAACTGGCCATACACACACACACACACACACACACTTGAGTACAGAAATGCATTTCAGTCAGTAGAGAAATATAAGGGTAAGGAGAAAAAAAATGGGAAGAATTATAGGAAAAGTAGGTTGAGGAAACCATAAGTTCTGGCAAATAAACTCTACCTAAGAATTTACAAAAATATTTACAACTCTTTTTGATGTAACAAAGAATGCTCAATTAAAAAAATAAATTAATTAATAAGCAATTGAAAAAACAAAAAGCACATACAGGCCCAAGAGGTTCTATCTCAAGTGTCAGGCATCAGCAGAAATCTTCCTAATCACTTTCCCATCACAATCTCTGCTTCTTACCCCTGCATGCATTTGAGAACAAAAGAAAAACAAAATCCCTGGTAAAACATGTATGTTGATGACACTAAGTGAAATAGGCAGAACTAATAAAACATTGTACACAAGATTATGTGACTATCAACTCTGATGTACTTGGCTCTGTTCAACAATGAGATGATTCAAGGCAATTCCAACAGACTGTGATGGAGAGAGCCATCTGCATCTGCAAAGAGGATTGTAGGGTCTGAATGTGGATCAAAACATAGTATTTTCACCTTTTTTGTTTGTTTGCTTGGTTTTTTTTCTTTGTGTTTTTTCCCTTTTGATACAATTTTTCTTGCACAGAATAACAAATATGGAAATATGTTTTAGAAGAATTACACATTTAACCTATATCAGATTGCCTGCTGTCTAAGGGAAGGTGGAAGAGAAAGGAAGAAAAATTTGAAGAATAAGATTTTGCAAAAGTGAAGGTTGAAAGCTATCTTTACATGTATTTGGAAAAATGAAATACTGTTTTTAACAAAACATGTATGTTGAAGCAAAACAAACCATATTGGCTATGTTCCAAAAAAAAGTATCATTCTGTGCTTTGAGGCCCTCAATTCTCTATCAGGAGGTGGTGGTATGTTTCACCATTAATCCTATGGAATCATAGTTGGTCATTATGATGATCAGAGTTCTGAATTCTTTTAAAGTTATTTGCTTTTATCATATTGTTGTTTTTATAAAATTGTGATCCTGGATCTGTTCACTTCATTGTACATCAGTTCATATGAGTCTTCCTAGGTATTCCTGAAATTTGTTCCATCAGTACTATTCAATCACAATTCTATACTATAGCTTATTCATCATTCCCCAATTATGGGATCTCTCACAGATTAGAATTCTTTGTTACATCAAAAAGAGCTGTAAATATTTTTGTAAATTCTTAGGTAGAGTTTATTTTGCCAGAACTAAAGGTTTCCTTAACCTACTTTTCCTATAATTTTCTCTTCCCTTTTTTTTTCTCCTTGCCCTTCTATTTCTTTATTGACTGAAATGCATCTGTGTGTGTGTGGGATGTGTGTGTGTGTGTGTGTGTGTGTGTGTGTGAGTGTGTGTGTGTGGCCAGTTCAGATGAGAGTAAGGTTCAAGAGTGTGCTCCATCAATTTGCTCCTCCTGGTTTATATAAATGTTTTCTTGTTTCTGATTACGTGAGAAAATATACTTATCCTTCTTTCCCCTCCCATATATGTAGCAACAAAATTCCCAAATCTTGTCTAATTGGACTCCCTCTAGGATGATAATGATAAAAGGGTTTAGCTTAATGATAATAGGATTTAGCTCCAGGAACACATACATCACATTCACAAATTTGAATGTAAGCAGTTTACCCTTGTTTAATGCTTCACTCCTGTATTTCAACTGAATTCTTGCAAGAACTTTATTTTGTTTAATGTTCTCTCTGGCATTATCCTTAATTTTGCTGAGTAAGTTATTCTTGGCTGAAAGCCTAGATCCTTTGCATTCTGAATTTATATTCCAAGTTCTCTGTTCATTTATTGTGGGGGGCTGCTGAATCATATGTGATCCTGAATATGGCTCCTCAGTATTTGAATTCTTTCTTTCTGGCTGCTTGTAGTATTTTTTTCTTTGACTTTGAAGCTCTAGATTTTGGCTATGATATCACCCAGGGTGTTTATTTCAGGAGATAACTTGTGAATTCTATTTCCATTTTTCTCTCTGATATTAAGAGATCTGAGCAGTTCTCTTTGAACATTTCTTGAAATACAATATCCTGGTTCTTTTTTTTTAGGGGGGAAAGGGGGAATGGCTTTCAGATGATTCAAAGTTTTTTTTTCCTTCCTTGATCTGTTTTCTTAAGTCAATTCCTTTTACTGTAAAATACTTTACATTTTCTTAGATTTTTTTCAACCTTTTAACTGTCTTAATATTTCTTGTTGCATCATGGACTAAACTGGCTTCTTTTTCCAGTGAGTTTGTTGTTTACATTTTATTTATATGCCATTTGTCTTTCATTTGTGTGTTTTTTGTACTTTTAAGGAGTCTGTTGTTTGGCAAAGTTTTATACCCTTGCCAATTTGTTAATTCTCTTTCCAAATTTCATTTCTTTTTCATTTTTTACACAAAGTATTCTCGTTTCATTTATAAAAACATTTAAATGTTTTTAGATATATTGTTTCATCTCTTCTAGGAATTGTACTTGAACCCATGCCCAAATTGTATTTTTTTTTCTCTAAGGCTTTGCTTGTGGGTATTCTGAAGGTATTATTTTCTTCTAAGTTTGCATCTTTTTTTAAATTAAATTTTATTTCACTTTATTTTCAAATAAGAATCAGCCTACACTTCTTTTCCCTCATTAAGAATGCAAGCAAAACAAAATTCTTGTTATAAGCATGTATAGTAAAGCAAAATAAAATCTGTTATTGGGCATGTCTTTAAAAAATATGTTTCAATCTATCCTCTGAATACATTACCTCTCTGTCAGCAATTGAGGTTAGTTATAGTTCTGGTTAGAGTTCTCAAGTTTTCATTTTTTTAATCAATATTTTGTCTTATCATCCAAGTTCCATCTTCTTCACCTTAACTCTATATCTCCTCTTTGAGAACACACACACACACACATTGAGAACATACACATACACAAACACATGCACACACATTTACCATTACTATATTGATTGGTTGTCTGCAAACATTTTTGTACATACGGGTTCTTTTTCCTCCTTTATGATTTCCTTGGAATAGAGACCCTGTATTCCAAGGTAGCACTGCTTGGTTAAAAGGTTTGCACAGTTTTATAATCCTTTGGGCATAGTTCCAGATTGGTCTTCAGAATGATTGGATCAGTTCACAATTCCACCAAAGATGTATTAGAAGAATTGCAAGGGTGAATGTTGAAAATTATCTATGAATATGTTTTTAATTAAAACTTTTTATTTTCAAAACATATGCATTATTTTCAACATTCACCCTTGCAAAACTTTGTATTCCAAATTTTTACCCTTCCTTCCCCCCCACCTCTGCCCCTAGACTGCAAGCAATCCAATAAATGCTAAACAAGCACAGTTCTTCCATACATATTTCCACAATTATGCTGAATGAGAAAAATCAGATCAAAAAGGAAAAATATTGAGAAAGAAAACAAAATGCAAACAAACAGCAATAAAGAAAATAGTGAAAATACTATGTTGTGAGCCATACTCAGTCCCATAGTCCTCTCTCTGGGTGCATATGGTTCTCTTCATCACAAGACCATTGGAACTGTTCTGAATCATCTCACTGTGGAAAAGATCCATGTCCATCAGAACTGATTTTCATATAATCTTGGCTGTTGCCATGTACAATGTTCTCCTGCTCCTGCTCACTTAATTTAGCATCAGTTCATGTAAGTCTCTCCAGTATGCATATGTTTTGAAAATGAGAAGCTTTAATAAAAAAAAAAGACAATTCAAAAGGAAGCAATTCAGTTTTCTGGCATAGCACTGGTATATGTTCAGATTTCACAGGTATACAAAATCAGCACAAAGGCTGATCATTTCTTTTAGAACAATAATATTCCATAATATTCATATACCATAACTTACTGACATTTTCCAATTGATGAGCATTCACTTAGTTTCCAGTTGCTTGCAGCTACAAAAAGGACTGCTACAAACATTTTTGCACATGTGGGTCCTTTTCCCTTTTTTATGATTTCCTTGGGATAAAGACTTAGTAGAAATACTGCTTAGTAGAAATAGTAGAATATTATTGTTCTGTAAGAAACAATGGTTTCAGAAAGGCCTGGAGAGAATTAAATGAATTGATGCTAAGTGAAGTAAGTAGAACCAAGAGAACATTGTACACAGCAACAAGATTATGTGATGATCAACTCTGATGGGCATGGCTTTTATCAACAATGAGGTGATTCAGGCCAATTCCAATAGACTTGTGATGGAGAGAGCCATCTGCATCCAGAAAAAGGACTGTGGGGACTGAATGTGGATCATAACATAGTATTTCATCTTTTTTGTTATTTGCTTGCTTTTATTTCCTTTCTCACTTTTTTCCTTTTTGATCTGATTTTTCTCATGCATGATAATTATGGAAATACATACAGAAGAATTTCACATGTTTAAAATATATTGGACTGCCTGCCATCTAGGGGAGGCAATAAGGGAAGGAAAGGGAAAATACAGTGGCCCCCCTGCCTTGTAAATCTCAGCTAGAATAAAATCAGCACTAGGTACTTTGCCACAGCAGAGAAGCCAAGTGACATTCAAAACCTCCTCTCAAGTTAGGAGTTTGGCTAGAGAGGAGTTGACTTCAACCTGATGTATACAGTCACTGGCTTCAGCATTGATTGATTATGGTCTATTAAGAGCACAATGGAAGTGTTTTCAAGCCATTTCTCTAGTTTCATGTCCTTATCACTAATCAGTGTGGCTCCATTAGCACAGAGTAGTTGAAATGCACCATAAGTATTTGGCCCATAAATGGCCTTCAGGTTATCAAAAAAGAATTTTGGATTGTTCCTCTCAGCATTTTATCTGCCGTCTTACTGAGCCAAGAATCCTGCACCTCTCTAAGTCTTACATGCACTTTACTTTTGATGGAATTAAACATTGCCCTCTTAAAGGCAGATGAACTATCCTGCTGGTAAACCCCATGGAGTTCTCATTTATTTGTTTAGCAGCTTCTGAACTTCCCCATCATTTTCATCAAATCAATCTTGATGATTCTAAGTGTTGTGACCCAGATGCAGTGCTGTTTACCATATCTCTCAAAGCTGCTCACTCCTTTTTTGCTACACTGTTGCCAACTGTGTGCTGGCTCCGCTTTTCCTCCAAGTGAGCAACAAACTGTTCCTGCTTGGAAAAGCTCTTAATCTGTTGACATTAAATCTTCTGGTAGTCACCTTCCTTGGAGCCTCACTTTTGTTAAATACAAGTATTTAGCTTGGAGAGGATGTCTATGATCAGTCCAGAACTCTGTGCCACACATTGATTTTCTCACAGTCTGTCTCTTCTCCTTACAATGACATAGACTATTAAATGCCAATGTTTGCTGCAAGGGTGTATACATGAAGTTTTATTGCCCTTAGGTAAATGGAAGACAATGTTATTGAGGAGACAGTAATGAGATGCACAAGTCTTCAGCTGTCTTTGGCTGTTTTCATTTCCTTCCAAGAACTCCTGGCTATGTCTGTCTAGTAATCAATGTCTACTTTTATATTAAAATAACCAAGAATTATAAACATGTCCTCATTTGGAACATTGATGTTAAGGGTCTGCAGTTCTTTATCAATTTTTTCTTTGACTTCCATCAGGTTCGTCATGGTGGGAACTGATGATGGCATTGTGGTACTTTCCAACAAATGGCAATTGTGTTGTTATGAATCTGCCATTCACTCCTTTCGGTAGGCATACAATCTTGTTGACTAGATTTGTTTTGATTGCAAAACCTCTGCCAATTTCACAGTACTCCCTTTCACTACAGTCACTCCAGAAAAACATGTATCGACTTCCAACTTCAATAATTTAGTCTTCATTTGTCAGCCTTATTTCACTAGGGCTGCTATTTGGATGTGATACATGCTGAGATCTCTTGCAACAAGAGCTGTTTGTCTTTCAGGTCTACTGGATTTCTTTTTTTTCTTTAATATTTTATTTTTCCCATTTACATGCAAAAACAATTTTAACATTATTTATTATCAAAATTTGTTTTTGAGTTCCAAATTCTCTCCCCCTTTCCCCTCTTTCTCATTGAGAAGGCAAGCAATTTGACAGGTTATACATGTGCAGTCATGTAAAACACATTTCCATGTAAGTCATTCTATGAAAGAAAACACAGACCAAAAAAAAAACCAAGAAAAAGTTTCTTTGATTTACTTTCTACTGGATTTCTTATTGTCCATATGAATGCACACATTCCATGTACTAATGGTGAGTAGAGTCAACTGCAAAAATTTTTGTACAATTTTTTTTATGTTTTGACCACAAAGTGGACCCTTGCTTATTATAGTAAACAAGCCAGGATTGGATGAAGTAGACAATTTTAAGAGCACTTTTTCCAGCCCCTTTCTCATACCAAGAAGTGATTACTACAATTCTTTCAAAAGGCTGTCCAGACAAGCAGGGGGGTGCCAAATCCTCCTGCTACTTCAGTCCACTGAGAAGACGACCCTGTGGCTTGGGCAAGCTCCATGCGGGATTGTGACTACAGCTTGCAGTGTATCCACACTTGCTGCTTTGCCACTTGACTGTCACCATAGGATTTTGAGGAAGGTAAAATG
Source organism: Myrmecobius fasciatus (assembly GCA_023553655.1). Taxonomy (NCBI): domain Eukaryota; kingdom Metazoa; phylum Chordata; class Mammalia; order Dasyuromorphia; family Myrmecobiidae; genus Myrmecobius; species Myrmecobius fasciatus. The sequence continues at coordinate 198,665 of JAJPUD010002797.1, forward strand.
GTAAAATAGTATGAGTGATGTCCTTTGATTCACAAATAAATTTGGAATTTAAGAGAGGCAGATTTGTGGGAAGTCATTGGTCTCACTCTTTCAATCATTGAAATCTAGTAGCAAGACAAAGACAAGGCAACTGGTGATGTCTCAAGATGGATAAATTTGGCATCTTTGATGTCCAACGAAGTTTTAAATACTCCACAGCACCTGCTTCAGCCACTTTCATGGCTGTTGGAACAAATTGTTCTCATTTGTTCATTCCATCAGGGTAAATCTTTACATGTTTGGGGTAAATAGGGTTTGAGACCCCTTAGTTCCTTTCAGCTGCTGAATGAATGAATAACCACTGCACATACTACAGCTTCTTGGAGCCAGAGGTGAAAGTTGGGTGAATTGGGTGGACACGCCCCTAAATATACCCAATTTCCTCTGTGATTAGTCAATCAAAACAAATATCCACATTGACCATGTCCTTAAAAATATTTGTCTCATTTTATGATCTGAGTCTTTCATTTCTTTATCAGGAGGTGAATAGCACATTTCATGATTAGTCACTCAGAATTCTAATTATTACACTGATAGAGTTCAACACAATAGTATTCCATCATATTTGTATCGTATCACTTGTTCATATATTCCCTAGTTTATGCATACCTTTCCGAGATTCCCATTCTTTACCATATCAAAAAGAATTAGAAAATTTTTTGAATCCTTAAAATTTGTTTTGCTTAGCACTAATCTCTCCCTTAATCTTGTCTTCCTTTAAACTCCCTCCCCCTTTCTGCCCTTCCCCACCTATTTTTTAGTTAAATGTTTCTATACTCAACTGTGTGTTTATGTACATTCTTTCATATTTTGGCTAGTTCAAATGAGAGTGAAGTTTAAGTGGCAGCCACTGCCCATTTTCTTTTCAATTGGCAGCCCACCTTCCTCGTTTATATGGATGTCTATTTGTGCACTCTCACTATGTGAGATCATTTTCCCTACCCTTTCTGTCCCTTCATCATAATATATTCCTCTTCTCATCTCTTTCCATTCTTTTCTTAAGATCATTAAGATATAATAGAATTATTCCAAGGCCTAGATTCCTACTATGAATCTTGATGATGACAGATTTTAGAAGGGGCAATGATAGATTTTAAAAGGGACATGTGCATCTTATCCCACTTTTTGAATGTAAATAGTTTATTGTTTAGTACTTTATCATTGTTCATTATTTTTACCTTAAAATGTTTGTCTGTTTTTGCTGAGGCAATTGGGGTTAAGTGACTTGCCCAGGATCACATTGCTAGGAAATGTTATGTGTCTGAGGTCATATTTGAACTCAAGTCCTCCTGACTTCAGGGCTGGTGCTCTATCCACTGCGTCACCTAGCTGCCCCCAATTTTTTTTTTTAATCTTTGTTTGAACTTCAAAGTTTCTATACTACTCTGGTCTTTTTATAAGTAAAGCTTGGAATCCTCTTTGTAGCATTATATTTAGCTTTAGTGAATAAGTTATTCTTGTCTATAAGTCCTTATCTTTTGACTTCAGTCCCAAATTCTGTCATTCTTTTTAATGGCTATATGTGTTATCCTCTTTGGTACTTAAATTCTTTTTTTCTGGTTATTTGCAGTATTTTTTTTCTTTGATTTGGAAGCTCTGGTTTTTTACTATGATCTTCCTCAGGGTTTCCATTTTAAGGTTTCTTTCAGGAAGTGACTGGGAGGATTTTTCTTTTTCTGCTCTGCCCTGTGATTCTGAGAGATCTGAGCAGTTTTCTCTGAATATTACTTGAAATGCAATTTCTAGAACAAGACGGAGAATTAGAAATCTTCTCCGATACACACAATCTCTCAATCCTCTCCAAAACAGAAATTATGCACCAAAAAAAAAAAAAAAAAGAAAAAGAAAGTTCAGCACTTTCTCTGGTCTAGGACACCAAGGAGTCAGGAAATGAAAGATATAGAAAATAAGAGGAAAGGAAGATTAAAATTACCAAAGAGTTTATGAAGAAGAAAATTCAAAGACCTTAAATATAAACAGATATATCAACATGAAAAAAAAATAGCAACATTAGGAAATATGCCCTCCAGATCTAGTAAACAAGTTCAGGTATGTCTGAATGAATACTTCAAAAGGAGGAAAAATGATCCAATATTTGATAATCCCGGGGACTCTGGAATTTGAGAACATAAAATTGCAAAATACTTAAGTGGTTTAAAAGAGAAATAAGGGTATCTAAGTAGTGCAGTGGAGAGAGCACAGCACTGGAGCCAGGAAGACCTAAGTTCAAATCCTGCCTCAAACACTTGACATTTACTAGCCGCATGATGCTATGCAAGTCACTTAACCCTGATTGCCTCACAAAATAATGTTAATAATAACATTAAGACATTTGTATAGAAAAGAGAATTCTGAGTGCCAAATGTATGTCTTGCATAAAAAAATAATAATAATGAGAATAGAAAAACTTGTATCTGTTATATTAAGCCTCACCAAAAGAACAAAAAGGAGAACAATAGATTGGGAATGCAAATACACAGAACTGAGACAAACAAGAAAAGAAGCAAAAAATAATATTAAAGAAAATACATGCTCACTATGAAGGCATATAGAGCTTACTATGTGCCAGGCAGTATATAATTATTATTTGATCCTAGCAACAATTCTGAAAAGTAGGTGATTTTACAGATAATAAAACTTAAGCAGAGATTAAGTGTCTTACCCAGGGTCCCACCAACTAGTAAGTATCTGAGGCCAGTTTTCAATTCACGTTTTCCTGATTCCAGCTCAGCATTGTACCTACTGTACCATTTAGTACTGCCTCATGGTAGGGCATGCTTCCTACCATGTATCTCATTATTTAGCCCACTCCTGATCTATCTAATAATAAACCTTCTTCTGTAAATGAGACATAATAGAAAAGGGGAATCCATGGGACAAGTCGTACAAAGTAGTGGTAGTGCCCAGAGACAAAACCCTAGAATGACTACTTCAGAAGCTTAGATGGCGTGAAGAATCCAGAAAAGAAAGAGCCCAAGTAATTAATTATAGGAATCATGAATTAGAACATGAGATCTAGAGTAAATAGAAAGAGAAAATGGATAATGAAGTAATTGAGAAAAATTGATTTTGGAAAGGGGTGCTAAAAATGAAATTAAAAACTAGAGAACAGGACTAGCTAAAGGGTAGAAGTGAAAGAGGGAATAGCAAATAGGAAGAGGATATTAAGAGTGAAAAGATATGAGCCAGTGGGAAGAAACCCATCTTAAAAACACATACACACACACACATACACGTGTGTATGTGTGTAAATGTAAAGTAACTGAGGAATATAATGCTGTGTTTATAACAGAACAGGGAACTTGAAACTGAAAAACTTCTTCAGAGATACTCATGCATCTAGGGTGAAAAGGGAAGTGGTCAAATGGGAAAAAAAAAAAAGGTTTGTATCAATAGCTGATAAAATCTTGGTATCCAAGATATATAAACAACAAATACGTATGACTAAAAACCATTCTTCAACTGATCTAAAGACAGGAACAAATAGTTCTCAAAAGAACTGCGAAGTATTCACAACCACATTTTAAAAAATGTTCCAAATCACTAATAATAAAAGAAATACAAATCAAAACAAGCAGAAGCTTTATTTCACAACCTGCAGACTGGCAAAGATGACAAATAAAATGGCAACACTAAACAATGGAGGAATTGTGGAGATAAGCACACCAATATACTGTTGGTGGAGCTATGAAATGGTAAATATCTATATGCTTTGCACAGCCCACCCTCACTTTGATCCAACTCACAGCATCTCCTCCCACAATGTGATAGTTCTCTTCAAAAATGAAGGACAAAAAAACAACAGCAATAATATGAAAAACAGAAAATATCAATAAAACTTTTTTTTAAAGAAATACAATGTATAGGATCATTTTGGGAGGGGGTTGTAGCATTCAGATAATCCAGTGACTCTTACATTTTTTCTCTCCAATCTGTTCATTTTTGCTATGAGATAACTTTCATTTTGTTTTATATTTCCCCTTTTGGCTTTGTTTTAATATATCTTGTTGCTTCATGAAGTTATTGTCCCATTCTAATTTTCAGGGAGTTTGTTGCTTGGGAAAAGTTTTGTGCCTTTTTTTTGCCAAACTATTAATTCTTCTTTCAATTCTTTCTTCCATAGTTCTCATTTCTTTTCCAATTTTTTCTTCAAGCCCTTATTTCATGTATAAAGACTTAAAAAAAAAACCCTCTTTAAAAAAAACCCTCTCGATTCATCTTTTCCAAGACTTCTAGTTGAGTTTATACTCAAACTGTATTTTCCTCTGAGGCATTGCTTGTATATGTTATGAAGACAATCTCTTATGCTTCTGCCAAGTCTTGAGCATCACTGCCACCATAATAGTTCTTTAGGGTGGGATTTAAAAAAATTTTTTTGCTCATTCTTTCGTCCTGCTTCTAGATTTTGGAGTTGATGTTAAGGTTAAGTTCTGTGACACTTCTGGAGGTAAGGATTGGTCCTGTTGTTGTTTTCTTGGAGCATTGAGTGTTGTGATTCCAGAAATGGAATCAACAGTCTTTCATTGCTCCTAAAGTAGTCTGATTGCTAATTTCTTGGTCTGAACTCTGCAAGTTCCTGCATTGAATCTGGGTCTGAAAAAATATAGACTGATGCTGGATTCTATTCCTATGAGCCCAATGGAAAATTCTGTTGCCTCGGAGTAGCAGATAATAGGTTCCCCTTTGGTCTAGTTTTTTTGTGTTGGTTATTTCTTTGTAAGCTAGGCTAGACATTGAAAGTGAGATCTTACTTTGCATCGGAGGCCTGAGTCACACCACTGCTGCTTTTTCTACTAATTTATTAACTTCCCTTTTTCTCTGTATACTACCCATCCTCCCTAGTCAGAATTCTACTACCAGGGACATTGGTACTCCTCTTGCCCTGTTGTACAGTCTCTCCTTGGGTGCTAAAGTGTTCCATTCATGGATATAACCTGACTCTGTCTCCAGGGTTTGAAAATCTCCCTGTCTGTCTCCCTGTCATGCCAGGCTAGACAAAGAATTGAATTCAACTTTTTCTAAATTTCCCCATCAGGATTCAGTCTGGTTCATTTTCTACATCTGTAAAGAGGGGTGTGTGGAGAGAAGCACACTGTTTTGATTCCTATTACTCTGACATTTGGATATAATTGTCTTTTCTAGGGTTTGTGTCTTAAGTATGCCTGTCATCATTATGAATCTTTACGGCTGAATTCTTTTTTTTTTTCTTCTCACCATTCTAGCTTGTTTCTTGACTTGGACTTGATGGGCACTATGCATTTCTGGAAGAAAGGTCCTGGATTGGTTCTGGGGCAACTTTCTTGGACTACTAAATATTGCTTTTCCAACATCTCAAACACAGGTTGGGAATCTTTCAGTGTTCCCAAAGTAGTTTGATGCAGAGTAAAGTCTGAATGTTCCACTTTTGATCTGAGCTCTCCAAATTACTGACACGTGTTTGAGTCTTAGCAACAGTATAATGCAGGGCAGCTAGGTGGTGCAGTGGATAGAGCACCAGCCCTGAAGTCAGGAGGACCTGAGTTTAAATCTGGTCTCAGATACTTAACACTGCCTAGCTGTGTGACCCTGGGCAAGTCACTTCACCCCAATTGCCTCAGAAAAAAAAAGGGGGGGAAAAACAGTATAATGCTGGTGGACTCAGCTAATTACAGACATCTTGAAAACTCTGTTGTTTCTGAATGAAAGAATTATGATCTCTAAGTGTGGACCACAACATAACATTTCCATGCTCTCTATTGATGTTTGCTTGCATTTTGTTTTCCTTCTCAGGTTTTTTTTTCTTGTAGATCCGATTTTTTATGTACAGCAAAATAACTGTATAAATATGTATACATATATTCAATTTGTCATATATTTTAACATAATTAACATGTATTAGACTTCCTGCCATCTAGGGGAGGGGATGGAGGGAAGGAAGGAAAAATTTGTAACAGAAAGCTTTGCAAGGGTCAATATTGAAAAATTACCCATACCTATGTTTTGCAAATAAAAAGCTTTAATAAAAAATAAATTTATTCTACATTAAAAAAGTATTATATATCTGGGATTCCTGACACAATTATTGTTTTACAGATTTCAGATTGAGCTAGATGCTAGAACTGAGTCCCCATTCTAACTCTGAGCTAAGAATCATACCATTGCTTTTACTGTTCTTTGAACCACCTCCTTTCTAGCTATACACCCTAATGCCACTTCACTTCACAAGTCCCTTTCTCCATCTGCTGTGGATCTATGACCTGCAACTGGATAGTGAATAACAAAGCTGCCATTGGCACTTTTTCCTGTATCCTGTATATGGTACCCACTATCGATCAGGGACCTCCTCTCACCCTAATGCACAGCTTCTTCCTGATACTGCAGTGCTCCATGCATAGTTTGCTCCTGACCAGACTCCATCACCAGTCTGTTTCCTTATGCTGGCCTGGCACCAAAGTAATGTAAGCAAAATTTATTATAGTATTCACTTAAAAATATAAGAGGACCCAAAGAAAAGTAACATGAAAGAAATGAATGGAGGAAAAGCTAAGTCTAATAATTATTAGTCTTAAATTTGTGAATAGATTTAATAATCCAATAAGGAAATGACAGAATGAATAAGAAAACATTTGTTGCATAAGAGAAACACATGAAAAAAATGGAACATAAAATGGATTTACTATTCATTAGGTAAATCCAAAAAAGCAGGATTTACAGTCATTGTATCATATAAAGCAAAATAAAATTCATAATAATAGGTAAACTTTAATATGCTACAAGGGTAAACAAAATAAATGGGGCAGCTGGGTGGCACAGTGGAAAGAGTACTGGTCCTAGAATCAGGAAGACTTGTTTCCCTGAGTTCAAATCTAGCTTCGGACACTTACAAACTCTGTGACCCTGAGTAAGTCATTTAAATCTGTTTGCCTCAGTTTCCTCATCTGTAAAATGACCTGGACAAAAAAATTAGTAAACTACTTCAGTATCTTTTTCAGGAAAATCCCAAATAGGGATACAATGAGTTGGACATGACTGAAATGATCATAGAACAACAACAGACTATATAATATTTAACATATATGTACCAACTGGCATAACATCTAAATTCATAGAAGAAAAGTTAGCTGAAAAAGGAAAAGTTGCTTCATTTTCAAAAAGGACCAATGACATCATGGGTAGTGTCTTGACTATTCATGAATTGGATTTTGAGGCAGAGCTGTGCAAAGTCATTATCCCCCTCTCTTCCACAGTCATTGAAGTTCAGAGGCAGAACAAAAATCAAGACAACTGGTGATGGCTTAGGATTCAGTGAATGAGTCTTCAATATATCTAATCAAGCTCAAAGCATTCCATAAGCACCAGCTGTAGATGTCTTCATGGCTATTGGGACAAATTGTTCTCATCTGTCCATTCTGCCAGAAGAAGTCTTCATATTCTTTGGGTAGACATATTCCTAACTCACTGATGAGTTTCAGGCTTGTTGGTTACTCTTTACTTGGTTTACCTTGTATGCAGAGACAGTTTTACTGAAGTGAGGCCTGTGTGCATGTTTTGGCTTTTAAGAACCACAGGTGAGAGTTGAGTGACAGGTAGACACCAAAGGTAGATAAGCAGTCCTGAAAAGGACTCAAAAAGGTGCTAGTCCTCCTTGAATATCCCATATATCCCTATAGACAGTAACACAATAATTGTATATTTTAATGTCTCTTCATTGGAGCTAGACAGAACTAACAAAGATCAACAAAAGAGAAACTATAGAACAGAATAAACTATTGGAAAGTTTAAAGCTAAAAGATGAATGGGATCTTCAGAATAGGAATATAAAAGAATATACATATTTCCCAACAACATGCAGTATTTTTACAAAAATATAACGTGATAAGAGTACAAAGTAATTATGCATCAATTTTTAAAAGCAGAAAATTTTAATTTATTCAATTTATATTTAAAACAAATATCTATCAACATAATACAATGAAGTTTCTTCTGAATAAGTCACACATAATAAATAACAAACAGAATATAGAATACAAATTCTGTATTCATATATAAATATCTATGATATAAAAATAATAGCAATACTTACGACTGCAAAAAAATAAAAGTTATCACTTCTTAGTTAAAAGAAGAAAACTAAAATAATTATGCCCTGTTAAAATAGTATATAAAAAAGAAAGATAAAGAAATCAATGATCCTTCGTGTGTGTGTATGTGTATACTCCTTCTGTATATTGTTTCACACATTGAGATAGATAGATAGATAGATAGATATCCCTGATCTACCTGTGTTTCATATAATTAGTTTTCCCTTTAGACTGTAATACCTCTGGTTGATTTTTAGTTTAGATAACACAGACTCATTGTCTAGATCTCAACCTCCAATATCTTCTGTAATCATTTTATTGTCAGACTCTGCATTCCTACATCAAATGTTGATCCGTTTTTTGCCAGCTCTGGGTAATTTAAAATCTTGAAAATTAGAAGAGAGATAGCTAAGATAAAAAACAAAAGTCTAAAAAATTAATCAACAAAATTAAAAGTTAATTCTTTGAAGAGATTAATGAAAAGACATTTCCCCAATGAATAAGTAGGAAAAAGATAAGAATGAACAAATAGTTCTTAAAGGATTTGCAAACTATTAGCAAAAAAGATTGCTCCAAAACACTAATAACAAAAGAAATTAAAGTCAAACCAATTCTGGGTTTTCACTCCATGCTCAACAAAATGTCAAAAATGACAAAAGACATATACAATCAATTTTAGGTGTTTCAAGAATACAGATTGTTGGTGAAACTAGGAATTTGTCCGACTTTTCTGGAAAAGAATTTGGAATTCTTTTATCAAAGTAACTTAAACATCCAATGTAGATCCCATTAGTAAACATATACCCCAAAGAGATCAAATGTAGGAGAAAAAAAATTCAAAAAAACTTTTTTTGTAGTAACTAAAAACTAAAAACCAAATATATAGAATGGAGAAACAAACTGTGATACATGAATGTGATGTAATAATACCAAATTTTAAAGAATAATGAATATGAAGAATTCAAAGAAGCGTGAAAGACCTGCAACAATACAGAATATAAGTAGAACTAGGAAAATAATATGTACACTGACCACAACATAAACAGAAAAAATAAAATGAAAACAAAAGCAAAACCACAGAAAAGTTATAATTATTAGCTTAGCCCAAAAAGAGATGAGAAACTGTTCCTTCCTGTCTTTTTTTTCAGAGGTACGTTATTTAAGATATGGGACATTGCATATAATGTCATCTTTATTTGATGTAGTAGTAAATTTCATTGAATAGCTTTTTTTCCTACTTTTTAAAACAATTTTTTGTTACAAGGTGTCAGGATCCCTGTGCCAGGACCACCTCTCTCTTTTTACTATTAGAAATATTCTTTTTTTTTCTAGAACGTAGGCCCAGCAAGCAAACTGTGCCCTGTGTTTGGCATAATAACAATCCTTTCTGCTACCTTCTGGATAAACTCAGACACAACAAAATCCCAGAATTATTTGAGCTGTCTCTATCCCTGTCTCTGTCCCTGTTTCTTTCCTCCCTGTCCCTCTCCCTGTACTATACTCTCTCTCTCTCTCTCTCTCTCTCTCTCTCTCTCTCTCTCTCTCTCTGTCTCTCTCTCTCTCTCTCTCTCTCCCCTCTCTTTCCCTCTCTTTCCTCCCCCCCCTCTCTCTTTCTTTCTGCCTCTCCTTCTCCTTTTCTATTTTACAGTAATATAGATAGATTGAGACAAATAGATTTAACACATCATTTTGAAAACTATTACCCAAGATTAACTATAATCATCAAGGTGAGGTTAAAACATACTAGCTGAAAAACCCAGGTGGAGGTGGGGAGATAGAGTTGGGTCTCAGAAGCTATTCTAGTGAGAAGTTTTAAAATTCAATCACTTTAATAAACAGAACCTTCCTTAGAACTACTGAAAACAATAACCATAGGCTGATATGTGTGAAGGAATTAGCCTCTACGCTCTCACACAAACCACTTTCTCCTTCAGAGACTGACAGCCCTGAGGTTTTTTCCTGCCAGATGAATAAAATTTTCCAAACAGTCACGCTTTTCCTGCTGTTTGACTATCTAGGTTTTGATGCCCTTTTATGGTTGTTTTGACTTGGGTACTCATGGATCATTGCTCTTCTTACATTAGAACCTTATGTAACAAATAAGCTCAGAATCTTCCAAGAGGAACCCCTTCCAAAAAAAAGCACAAAACCCAGCCCTGCCAGAAATTTTAAAAGTTATGGACAAACCTTACTAGATGTAGTTTGCAAAGGTCATTTGGCCTTCAACATTGTCTTTGTCCACATTTACTGCTACTTCCCCCACTGTTCCCTGTAATACCTGCTTCTGGTAGAAAACAAATATTTCCCCAGGAAACCACATTAAGAACTCAAGAAAAGAGGTCTCACTGAAATAAATTTCTAATGTAGTCCATGCTGATTTTTTGATACCTACTCCTGGATATATGAATTTGAACTAATTTTTTCCTCTATTTTTTTGCCTTCTAACCTTCTCTAGCCCCTTGTATCCTGCAGAGTCACAGTTAACTAGCCCTAGATAAGTAAGAATTTATCCTATTAATAAAGACCTCCAGAAAAAAGAATATTTGGGTAATGCATTACAGAGTTACAAGCTTTCTAAGACGCAAAGATGGGATAATCACCTCCCAAAATAGTCCAAAAGTATATATAAAGCAGCTCATTCAGAGGAAGACGTAAGACCTAAAATGCTATAACCCAGAACACAAGGATATAAGGGCACAGGAAAAAGAAAAATGGCTTCAAGACAAAGATTATACTCCTGTCTGAATTAACAGAAGGAAGGGGTAAAATTGCATCTCAGGCTCTGGAGTGAGATGGTAGAGAGAGGGTCAACTTAGCCTTAGTTGGGATAATGGTCAGGCCACAGCAAGAGGAGAAAGATACTAATAGAAGCTTCTCAGAGACTTGGTTTCCCCAAGCTATTATTATAAGAGAAATGTCTCTTCTATAAATTCATGTGTTAGGTAACTGTTGCCATAATATATTTATCATAATGCAAAAACCATAGAGGTTAAAAAACAGCAACAACTATTAAGTTCATTATGTTCCAGAATAGGTTCAGGCCTCAGAGAAAACAATAAATCAGAACCATTAGGATCCTAACAAGCCCTCTTATAAACAAAATTACCAGAGTGATAGAGAAATAATTTTTTTACAAATTACAATCTTATACATTTCTCTTGGGTTACATAAATTAAAGAAAAGACAGATTCATGATAGCATCCTTACTTAAATGTCATAAAAGTTGAAAAAAATGTAATAAAACAGTCATAATTTTATATATCCCCTAAGTAAACAAACTTCATTAAACAAATTCTATAGGTAAATTAAGTCAGGTTACACATTAAGCTACATTTAGAGGATTCACAAATGGGCTAAAAGGATGGAAGATATAAGAACTAATATTCTTATTCGGGCTTCTTATTTAAGGAATATTTAAGACAATTTTTACATCCCATAGTTCAGGTTTTGGTCAGGTGAGGTTAATATTAATAGAAGGAAAGCTTTCAGTTAACTAAAAGTTGTAGGAGATGTAATAGGAATTTAAATTTTTCCATTACACTCTCATCACTCCTAGTGATAGGTAGGAAAACTGATTCATTTATCATCTCCATACCAAGGCAGCATTCTGACTCAAGTAATGCACAAGTATTTGAGAGTCATTAGGGGTTGGGAGGAGGTTCTTACTCAGAAGGGTCTGATTGATTTTGCCTTACTTATGTCACATAAAAAGGATTTTAAGACTGAGCAAATAGCTAGACAGACAGATAGACAGAGAGATGAGTAAAGATATATAAATAAATAGATAGATGAGCTATGAACTCTCTGAGGGCAGGAACTTTATCCTATCTAAAATATTTTTCTACTCCAGACATTTAATCACTATTGAAATGAATTGTTACATTAAATGCATTCCTCAGAATTCATATCTGCAACTAAGAGAATGTGAGCTCTTTTAAGAAGATTATTCATTTTTGCCTTGGTATCTTTCCCTCCCCTCCCCATTCCCAGCAGTGTCTGGCACATAGTAGATATTTAATAAATATGTGTTGAATTGAATTGCATTGCATTACATTGAATTGAATTGAACTAAATTTCTGGCTACAGACTTTCACAAGACTACTTAGAGCATCAAAAGAGTCTCCTTGTACAATTTTTTATTCTAAAGAAGCCTGGCATCAAGATTTGTGCTAATAGTAGGCTTTCTTTTTTAAAATACTGCAATCCCTTAAGGAAAAGCATTACCTTTTAGTTAATTTTTTTTTCTAGCATAGTGTAACAAGGACACGATATCAATCCAGGAGCTGAAACTAGAGATTAACATTTGGATGTAGCTCTTTCTAATTGATCTCAATCCTAGGAACAACCAAGACTTAGTTACATACATGTTCAGCTGCATTTGTGAAATATGTTCCCTGTTTGTCCTACTAGCTTTGCCAGGAAATTAGAGCTTTCCATTTCCTGTACACTATAGCTCCTGTGTTCTTTTGTATTCTCCCAAATAGGAAGTCCTCCTGTAACCCTTTTGCCAAATACATGGAAACATTATTTTATTTTAAAAAGCCAAGATTAATGGGCAGGAAGTGTTATTACAAAAACGAACTGACAAGCCAATAAGTTATGCAAATAGCCTGAAAGTAAAGACCATCATTTATGACCTTTATGGGTCATTCAGCTTTATCCAAGGAGTGATTGTTAAGAATTCTAATTATTTTCATTCTGATCTCCTAACTCCCACACTTTGCCACACTTTTTAGCTCTCACTTGCTATAATGAGAACCAAACATCTCTCCTCCTGCATACTCTCTCTTCCTCTGGGTTTTTCTCTCTATTAGTTCTCTGACCTGTCTGACCCCTCCTTGTCAGACTTCTTTGCAGAATTATCATCCATAACATGTCCCTAACTTTAGGTGTATCCAAGGTCTGTGTCCTGGGCTCTCTTTTCTTCAGTCTATATTCACTTACTTGGTAACCTCATCAGTTCCCATAGGCTTAATTATAATCTCAATGTAAATGATTCATGATAGGCTCTCTCTATATAGGATGTATTTATATTTATATATTTGCATAATATATATATATACATATATATGTATGTATGTGTTATGTAAACATAAAATTGCATATGTATGTGTTTGCACATTTAGATCATTATTCTCTTTCCTGGGTTCCAAATTACCAACTAAGTACACTTCCATCTTTTATTTATTCTCCATATAGCTGCTAAAGTGATTTTATTACTTTATTTCTCAATTCAATAAACTCTACTGGCTCTCCATTTCCTCTAGGATCAAATGTAAAATTCCTCTTTTTGGCACTTAAATTTCTTCACAAGTTGGCCCCAATCTACCTTTTCAGTTTTATTATAGATTATTTTCCTTCACACTTTATGAGACAGCCAAACTAGTCACTTAAAGTTCCTCATATCCACAGTCCATTTTCTGTCTCCATAGCTTTAAATTCCCTCATCACTTCCCTTTTTAGAATTCCTAATTTCTTTCAAAACTCAGGTCAATTTTGACTTTTTACATGAAGCCTTTCCTGGATTTACCCAGCTACATGTGTCTTCTCCTTAAATATTAACTTTTATTCATTTGCATATAATTTTTTCATTATTATTTTATTTGAACTGGGATGTGTGAGTTTTCGAGAAGGACCAGAACTTCTGAGGAGGGCAACCCTTTTCAGTGGTTTTATTCACCTTTGGTGTCTACTTGGCAGTCAACTCTCCCCTGTGGCTCCAAGAAGCCATAATATGTATGGTGGCAAAACAGTGGTAAGCCATTTCCACAGATGGGGTAAATCAGATTAAGGATAAGGGATTTTCCATGTTCTCTTTTGACTCTTCAAAGACTATGTAACAGTTCAAAAGTTAGAGGTACTCTAGGCTCAAAGCAATTATGGAAAGGGACCCATAAATCAGAGGGCAGTTTCTCTCATCACCCCTTCATCAATTAGGTCATCTAGAAGTAAAGCTACTTGTTCAGAAGAAGACACTGATCTAATTAGGGAATCAGTTTGAGAGAGTTCAAGTCAGACATACTGTCCAGGCAGACACAGATGCAGAAAGAGTGTTTCAAGAATACTGATTTCTGGGGGCAGCTAGGTGGCGCAGTGGATAGAGCACCAGCCCTGAAGTCAGGAGGACCTGGGTTCAAATCTGGTCTCAGACACTTAACATTCCCTAGCTGTGTGACCCTGGGCAAGTCACTTAACCTCAATTGCCTCAGCAAAAAGCAAAAAAAAAAAAAAAAAAAAAAAAAAAAAAAAGAATACTGATTTCTGGAAACAAAGAAAAGAGCCAGTGATGAATTCAAGAGAGAACTAGCCCTGGCAATCAACAACTGGGCTACAGAGAACAGCAGACCCTTGGAACCCAGGTGAGCAACTCACACATTAGAAACATTGTGCCTAAGGTGAGAGGGAAGTATTTCCTGAGGAGAGAAAGGACATTGAAATCTGTCATTCTGGAGTTGTCATATGCATTCCTTATGTGTGTACCTTCTTACATTATACTTTAAGTTCTTATTCTTCTCATGGATGGTATGTGTATTTGTAGAAAAATATATCCCAGGTTTAGGGGGAACCAATGTTTTGCAGTCACTGCTCTTAATGCCATTTTAATAAATGTCTGGCTATTCTACCATCTTTTTGCAAAGGATTTTTATATGATGCAAATTTGCCCAAGGTTGTGGGGAAAGGTAGAAGGAAAAGAGGTAGAAATGGGACTGTACACTTGTGATGGGAGGAGACAAGTACAAGATTCAAGGACATGTGGTGGCCAGGAACAGAGAAGCAAAAGCAGCAGGAAGAGAAAAACCCATGATGGAAACCAGCTCATAGGGATCTGGCCAAAATCTAGAGGATGAACATAGTGAGGACAGGATGGAAGGACAGACACATGGGGGCCCAACATGGATGAAAATAGGAGAAGGCAGGTAACTCTTGGGGGACAGAATGGGAAAACAAATATGCTGAGTAAACACACAGGAAGAAACTGGGAAAGGGTCTGTACAGCCAAAATTATTGTTTTTCTTGTAGCAACTACATATCTATGAGAATTGGAACGTTCAGGGTTGGAGAAGACTTTCGAGGGACTTTTGGAAACCAAGGAGATCCAATCAGTGAATATTTAAATTAATTCAGACAGTTCCCTGGAAGGTCAAATACTAAACTGAAGCTTAAACACCTTGACCACACAATAAAAAGATGGGATTCATTAGAAAATGATGTTGGGAATAATTGAAAGCAAAAGAGGAAAGAGATGGCAGAGGATGAAATGGATGGATAGTATAGAACAACAGACATGAATCTGGCCAGACTTTGACAGATGTAGAGGACAGAAGGGCCTGATATGCTATGATCCATGGAGTCACAAAGAGTTGGATATGATAGAGCAACTGAACAACAAACCTCAGTGACCTTTGGAGAACTCATTTAACATCTCTGGACCTGAGTTTGCTCATCTGGAAAATGCAGGAATAGTGATCTCTAAATTCCCTTTCAGTTCTAAGTCCTTTGCTCCTATTTTACAAGTTTCATGTTTCATTCAAGTTCATAAAAAATTCCTTAAATAACCACTCATACAGTTTCATATTAAGCACAATTCTAATTAGGTTTTTTTAGGCAGCTAGGTAGTACAGTAGATGTAGTGCTGGTCTGGAGACAGGGAGTTCAAATCTGGCCTCAGAAACTTAACAGGCAAATCAATTAACCCTTTTTGTCTCAATTTCTTCATCTGTAAAATGATGTGGAGAATGAAACCATTTCACGATCTTTGCTAAGAAAATTCCAAATGAGATTACCAAGAGTTGGACACAACTGAAATGACAACAACAAAAAGTTTTTCCTAGCCCATCTGATTTCCTAGCTCATCTCAAGTAGAAGTAACAGATTAAGAGATAGGGAGGTCAAATGACCATAGCAAGAAGTAGCAGCTGACCATTTTTTGTGATCTCCCCAGTTGCTAGGGCTCTTCCCAAAATTATTTTTGCACATATTTTGCATTTGCTCATTTGACTACATGTTATTTCTCTTGAAAGAATGTTACCTCTTTGAAGGCAGGGAGTGCTTCTTTTTTGTCATTGTATCCCTAGTGCCTATTAGTGTGTGTATATATATGTATAATATATATAACAGGAATTAAATAAATAAATGTTTACCAATTATTGATTCAATAGTGAGAAAATAGGACTCAGAGGAGAAACAAGAATGCAAAAGCATAGCAGTCTGATATATGTCTCATTTTCAAAAAATGATCAAGAAACCATGTTCAACACATTATGATTACAAAGGCAGGGGAAATATCAAAGTGTAAATGTTTTCATGAAAAAATAAGTAAAATACAAAACATTTTGACACATATAATGGTATTCACTTATTTGTAACAGCTCATTTTTATTTTCTTTAGGAAAAGAACTTGTCCTGTGATTTCATTGATATTAGTAATTCCCTTCATGAATGCAGGTCCATACCTTCTCTGAAACTTATACTCTTGAAGAGTTTCCATTAGCAACAAAAACTTAACATAGCCACTGTGATATGAACAGCAGCATTTTTCTCATCCAATTTACTTCAGCCTCAGCTTTCCTGACAGACTTAGCTTTCCTAAAATAGCTTGTTGATCTAGGGGCGTAAAAAGCCCAGTCTTGCTTTTCCAGCTTCTTGGGTGCCTGATACCTTTTAAGTCATCATATTTTGATAACTTCTTGGCCAGACTTGTTTCTAGATGGAGATGGGAGCCACAGCCAAAGAAGCAAAGGACCACAATAGCCTTATTACATATTTTACTATGTTAGGGCTAAGTAAAACTCCTTTGATAAATATTCAGAGACTAGTGAGTTCTTAATTTCATCCTAACATTGAACCTGAACTAAGAGGGTATTGTCACTAAAACTATGCCTACAACATTTGGAATAGTCTTGACAGGTTGGGACAAGAAGAGACGGCTTCCTGACTCACATCACATTTGAGTTGAGAGAAGAGCTATGACAACATGGAAGAAAAGGAGGGCTGTGTGATAGGATAATGGAAGCCTACCTGTCTCCTTTCACTAGAGCCTTCCTGATTTTATATAAGAACTCCTCTCTGTGGGACTTAGCAGCAAGTTCCCATTCTGGAAAAGGGAGGTGTTGGAGGAGAACTGCCCAGAAGGGTAAAGAGAATGTCAAGGTCAGCATTCCCTTGAGGTTTTTGATGATGAATAATTAATTGCACTGACAGGGTAGTTATACTGAAAGTAAACTGGGTTGGCTGCAGCTAGAAACAGAGTTCTCAGCTTTTAAGGACTGCAATGAAAGTAGAGGAGTGGCTAATGGAGTTGGTGACTATGAAGGTAAAGAGATCTCTTCTAATATGTATAGGGATTAAGGGACCCCAGTCAGAAGTTTAACCTACGGTTTCTAACCCAAAGGTTCTAGATCCTGCTGAGGTAGAAGCCATGAGACTGGAGGAGCCATAGTGAAGAAATTGGGAAGTCTTATATGCCGTCCAAGTGATGAAAGCTTCAGGCTTATCCCGTCACTACTCCCAGGAAGAATACCTTGATTCCCTAACTTGAGGGAGAAGGCTATGGGTGGGTCTCTTCTACCAAGAAGCTAAGGAAGTTGCAGAAGTTCAAGAGAAACTTGAGGAGTCCTGGCTATTGTTCTAATGGAACCAAAGCTGGAAGATTCTTTGTTATGGACTTTCATAGATGGGGGAAATATCTCAGGATCTCCTTTTAGAAAGCCAGTGAAATTTATTGGGACCTCCAGAAAGAGAATGCTCACAGTTCCCTTTTTAGGTGGCTGAGATGGGGAATTATTTGTACCTAGCCTTGTAAAGATGAAAGTCCCCTTGCAGCCAGCTTGCAGGTGCAGAGCTATAAGGGGAGATATGCAGTTTCTAAAGGAAATATGCTTAATAAATTGGATTTATGTCCCCCTGCCCAAGACCTACAACACATTACCCCTGAGTTTTAAGAGCAATTAGATCCCACCTTTTGTACAGATCTGTGTTGTGGCTCTCATGTTCTTGATGCTTCTCTGGTTCATCATTATTATTCTTTTTTTATTTTCAAAACATAAACATGGATAATTTTTCAACACTGAATTTTCAAAAACATTTTCCCTCTTCCCCCACTCCCTCCCCTAGATGACAAGTAATCCAATATATGTTAAACATGTTAAATCCAATATATGTATACATATTTATACAATTATCTTGTTGCACAAGAAAAATCAGATCAAAAAGGAAAAAAATGAGAAAAAGGAAAATGCAAGCAACCAACAACAAAAAGAGTGAAAATGTTATGTTGTGATCCACACTCAGTTCCCACAGACCTCTCTCTGGGTGTAAATGGTTCTCTTCATCATAAGATCATTGGAACTGGCTTCAATCATCTCATTGCTGAAAAGAGTCACGTCCATCAGAATCGATCATTGTATAATCTAGTTGTTGTTGTATATGGTTTCCTGTTGTATATGGTCTCCTGGTTCTCCTCACTTCACTTAACATCAGTTCAGGTAAGTCTCTCCAGACCTCTGTGAAATCATCCTCCTGATCATTTCTTATAGAAGAATAAAATTCCATAACATTCATATACCATTACTTAGCCATTTTCCAACTGATGGGCATCCATTCAGTTTCCAGTTTCTTGCCACTACAAAAAGGGCTGCTACAAACATTTTTTTGCATATATGGGTCCCTTTCCCTCCTTTAAAATCTTTTTGTGATACAAACCCAGTAGAAATATTGCTGGATATTGCTGCACAGTTTGATAGCCCTTTGGGCGTAGTTCCAAATTTCTCTCCAGAACGGTTAGATCAGTTTTCAACTTCACCAACAATGAATTAGTATCCCAGTTTTCCCACATCCCCTCCAACATTTGTCATTATCTTTTCCTGTCATCTTAGCCAATCTCAGAGGTGTGTAGTGGTACCTCAGAGAGTTGTCTTAATTTGCATTTCTCTGGTCAATAGTGACTTAGAGCACCTTTTCATACATCATTATTATTCTTGAACCATCATGAACTCCAAAGATGTTGCATCACCCATCACATGAACAAGACAGTGAGATTCTGAGAATTAGTTTATCAAAAAGAGTAAGGAAAGGCTTAGGATTTCCTGACTTTTGTACCTCTTTACATTTTTTGTTTTGTTTTGGTTCCTCTTTTTTCCTTAGTTCTGGCCACATGAGGAATATTGTTCAGTAAAAATCTTGAGACTTGGTCCTTCAGAAGGAGGAAAGGAAAAGCCTAGAATTTCTGACTTTTGTTTTCTATATTTCTATTATGTTTTGTTTTGTTTCCTTTTCCTTTTTTTTTCTTTTAGTGATATGACTCATGAAAAGAGGACTATTTGGTATAAACAAAAAAAACTACAAGCCTGGTAGAAGGTTCTCTAGAAGATCCTTAAGCTACCAAAACTCCTGCTATGTGATAACATCAGCATTTCTCCCATGCTACTTTCTTCAGCTGCAGCTTGTCTAATAACTCCAGCTTCCCTGACAGAGTTCTCTTGTCTAAGAATAAAAACCCATCTCTCATTCTTTATAAATACTTGAGACTACATGAGTTACCATAGCCCAATAACTTATTGACTGACATTTCCATATATTTATTCCGAGTTAGGGCAGTCTCGATGTTCAATGATTTGAGAGTACCCCATTTTGTTCCGACATTGAAATTGAACCTGAAGCAAGCTTGAGTTAGAGCTGCACCCACAATAGCCAATATACATCAGAGGTAGACCTGAATATAAGTTTTCCTGGTTTTGAGGATGTTATACCATCCTCTCCACAGAAGATCCAAAAGAGTAGAGAATAATGCTAGAAGAATAGTATATTCTTTCATTACTCTGATGCTTTTATATATCAGTTTATTATAGTTATCAATATGCTTAATTCTTCCTAGCATCCTCACAGAGAACTACAAGAAAACAATAATTATTCCCTTTCTAAATTATCTGTCTTCTTTAGTGCTCCCTATATTTTCTGAGGTTCAATTCCCTAATCTTGAATTTGCAGCTTCCTAAGAGTGTCTGGGATCCCTATAAGAATTACTAAAGTTCCAATTCTTAAGGCACTTAAGGACAGCATTCCAACAACAATATAACATTAGTCTAACACATCTGTGAGTATGCTTGTGAAAGAATGACCCAAGGAATCACAAGGAATATTTAGAAAAAAAACAGGAATTTACCATAGAAGAAATAGAAGAAGTTTGATGGGCTGAATGAGCAAAAGTATTACAGGTATACATGACACCCCTGGGTGACAGAAGACAAGTATGAAGAAACAAAGAAAACAGCTTTCATTATCCTTCCTAGAGACTTAAAGCTGAAATAGCACAGAGAAGCAGGGCAGTTGATCTGTGAGAATATGGAAGGCAACAACTGCAGTTAGTTAATAAAAGCAAGGGGACTCAAAACCTTTATTTATATTAATGTTCTTAGGCAGTTCTTATGTGATAAGTTATGAGTTGATCATCTTAACAGAAGGGCAGAAGAGTTGAGCTACAAGAAATGAGTAGGGCAAAGAAAGTAGAATGGATAGTTCCTACGAGTTTGTAGAATGTTCCTACGTGACTCCTGGGCAAGTCTTGGGCTGGTCAGAGGTTGCATGATCCTTACAAAGGTAAAAGGACTCTAAGAGATTATGGAATTTTGTCCCAAGATATAATTTATACAGATTACATTGTACTTATGTGGTATTAAGGCAAGGACTATTATATAAGTGGTGATCAGAGATGACTTTTTTTTTTCCTTAATCACAAAGGATCTTTCAAAGAATTGAAAATGTGGGCGAGAGGGATAGGCAGTTTGTATTGCAGATTGCTAGTAATTTAGGAATAAATTAGTGAAAGCAATATAATAGAACTACAAACTAGTTAGAGTCATAGCAAAAGATTCTGGAGGGAAGGGAATAGAAAGAAAAAGAGGAAATGAGCAGTCATTTATCAGGTCTTACTTGCAAGGATTGGAAATATAAATTTTAGGTAATCTGATATGAAGGAAATTACAACCTGATGAATATATTTCAGGAAGTGCATGAACTAATTTATTTGACAAAGACAATATCAAAGAACTTTGTCTTTTAAAAGTGAAAGGAGAGGGGATTTTTCAAAAATTCTGTGACATTTACCAATGATAAAATAAGAAGCAACAATGTATCCCACCTGATATATGTGAGAACAGTTTGAAGCACAGAGGGAATGAAAGGCAATTTTTCAGTCAAGGTCTATTAAGACCATCATAATAATAATTGACATTTATATAGCACTTGAAAGTTTGCAAAGCACTTATATACATAATTACATTTGGGCCTCATAACAACTATGTAAGTTAGATACTATAGATATTGCTATCATCATTTTACAGGTGAGAAAACTAATTGACATTTATATAGCACTTGAAAGTTTGCAAAGCACTTATATACATAGTTACATTTGGGCCTCATAATAACCATGTAAGTTAGATACTATAGATATTGCTATCACCATTTTACAGATAAGAAAACTAAGGCTCAAAAAAATTAAAGTTTCTTTTTTTTATTAAAAGCTTTTTATTTACAAAACATATGAGTGGTTTTTCTACATTGACCTTTGCAAAAGCTTTTTTTTTTGTTCCAAGTTTTTCCCCTCCTTCCCCCACCCCCACCCCTAGATGACAGGTAATCTAATACATGCTAAATAGGATAAATTATATGACAAATCCAATATATGTATACATATCTATACAGTTATCTTACTGCACAAGAAACATCAGATCTAGAAAGAGAGAAGAAAAAAAAAAACAACCTAAGAAGGAAAACAAAATGCATGGAAATATTCACAGAAAGCATTAAAATGCTGTGCTGTGGTTCACATTCAGTTCCCACAGGCCTCTCTCTGGATGTATATGACTATCTTCATCACTGAACAATAGGAACTGGTTTGAATCACATCATTGTTGAAGAGAACCATGTCCATCAGAATTGATCATCGTATAGTTTTGTTGCTGTGCATAATGTTCTCCTGGTTCTGCTGATTTCACTCAGCATCAGTCCATGCAAGTCTCTCCAGGCCTCTCTGAAATCATCCTGCTGGTCGTTTCTTACAGAACAATAATATTCCATAACATTCATATACCATAATTTATTCAGCCATTCTTCAATTGATGGGCATCCACTCAGTTTCCAGTTTCTTATCACTACAAAAAGGGCTGCTACAAACATTTTTGTACATGTGGGTCCCTTTCCCTCCTCTAAGATCTCTTTGGGATATAAGCTCAGTAGAAACACTGCTAGGTCAAAGGGTATGCACAGTTTGATAACTTTTTGAGCATAGTTCCAGATTGCTCTCCAAAAAAAATTAAAGTTTCTTGTTCTAAGTTATATAGCTAATAAGTTTTCAAAAGTGAGATTTAAACTCAGTTGTTGTTTTTTAACTTTAAGTAAAGTATTCTAATCACTATACCATACTCCTACTCTAGGCAAAAGTGAAGATAGTGCAACATTTATTACTGAAATAAGAAACCAATTTTATTTAACAAAAACAGAGTACTGTGATATTAAATCACTTTCCTAGGGAAGGAAAGGAAGGAAAAGATGAATTCAGACCAGAGAAGGAATGTTATAATCATTGAATTCAGATACTCAATTTAATAGAGTCTGAGGGAGTGTGCATGTATGTGCATATGTATGTGTGTGTGTGTGATTAAGAAAGCAAACCCCAGAGTTTCAAGAAAATAGTTTTCATTTGTTTTCTCTAAATCTCTAAAAACAGGAAAGAGATTCAGTCATACAATGTTCCTTCATGCTGGAAGGGGCTAAGCATGGTAATGATTTACGTATCTTCAACAGAAGCCTATCTTTAACAGGAAGAAGCAATGAACAAAATGATTTCCCTCTCCATGTTGAGATTCCATCAGGATTTCATAATATGTGACATCATGTTGTTGGGCTTAAGAGAACAGAAAGGAACAAGTTATCCCAAGAAAGAAAAGGACATGCAGATATAAGGGGCAGAGAAATCTTCCATGAAAAGGGAAAATCTAAAATAATATTGGTAAGGTCCAAATTGTGTTAGATGTTTGTAGAAAAAGAAAATATTCCACTCTGATGAATATTAGAATAAGAAAGAGGCAGACCCAAATACCAGAAGAAAATAAATGACTTACATCAGTAAGGAATTAGTCACAGATTGAGTAACAATAATGAACAATGACTGAGCCTCAAGACCTGGCAAGGCACTACATCAAACAGGTTTGTACAAAGCCACACTTTTTTATGATCTGAAAAGAGCAGGAAGCTGGGACTCTTTGGATAATTGATTGTGTGATTGCTGATGGGTTGCTATCTATTTAGATTTATTTCCCCTTCTATAAAATCAAGATATTGAACATGGTAATAGCTAAGTCCCATAGTAGCTCAAATAGTACACACACACACACACACACACACACACACACAC
>JAJPUD010002797.1:222182-236798 GCA_023553655.1 Myrmecobius fasciatus
GAGAGAGAGAGAGAGAGAGAGAGAGAGAGAGAGAGAGAGAGAGAGAGATTATACTAAATCCTGGTCAAACAAAAACCCTATTCCTCCCTCCCCATCTCTCATTCTCATAACTTGCCAACATCACCCTCTAAAAAAGTAGCTCTGGACTGGGAGCTTAGATTACCTACCTTTAATTCTGACTCATATTAAATTGCTACCACTCAGGGGCTCATTTTCCCTATTTATAAAATGATGGAGTTGGGTTGAATAATCTTTCAAATGTAAAAAGTAATAGCTAATTTTTTTTATGTTTCCAGAGTCTCATGATCTTAAAGCAACTTATAAATAAAAAGTATACTGCCTCTGCCAGGGCCTGACCACCATTTGACAGAGGTATTAATGTAGCCTGCAGTTAACAAGATTCTCAAACTTTATCATATAATTTGTCCTTAAGCAAATTTCTTTATATATATACACAGGACCTCTCATCTTTGCAGACAAATCTAAATAGGAAAAGAAAATTCCCACCTGTTCCTTATGGTAGTAACACCCATGCCCTAAATAACTAACAACATTTCTGCTTCATCCTACAAGCTTCAACTTGTGGGGGTGTAAAATATCTCAGCTCTATCAGGGAACATTCTTCAGATGGGAGGGTTGTTCTCTTTTTCTCAGAGCCCTATACAGTGTCTTCTAAATTCCCCTGAAGCATCAGAGTTCCCACCCTGGGCGGGTTCCTCAGACTGTGGTATTGCTTTGCTCTATGCCAAGGAAATAAACATATACCGTTTCTAAGGAAGTGAGAATTTCTGGAGAAATGTTCTGCTAGCACTGAACTACAGCTGAGTCCCACAGCATGTTCCTTTTGCTGTAAATACTTTCTCTTTGTACCCATGCAAGTACACGTGCTCATTTTCAGAGCCCAGTCTTTGTAAGTTGGTGTGTATAAGTGACTAGGCTATTTTTCAGAGGGGGGTGGAAATATTTTTCAGTCCGTAAACAGACAGAACTTATGTTTTATTGCTATGGTATATTTTATTGCTATAGTTTAATCAGAAAAAAAACAATTGACATAAAATATGAAAAATTAAAGGAGAGCCCTAACAAATAAAGGCAAGTTTCTCTAGTTCATATCACTACATGTGAAGTTTTCCCTAGTTACTAGCCAAATATAGACACTTCCCTCTAGGATGACAAATTAGAGTAATTCAATTAAACACTTAAGTGCCTCCAATGTACACAGGACAGTGATAGGTAAACATAAAATCAGGCATAGTTCTTGCCCTCAAAGAATTTACAATGTAATAAGCAGGTTCTTTTAAGAACTACCCTCCCAATCCCTACCAACACCACCGCCAAATGCCATTTAGCACAGTGCCTATCACCTAAGTCCTTAATGTATACATATGTGTTGCTTGGTAAAAAGGATAGGCATTCTTTTTCTCTGTCATGTCTTGGTATATGCCCTAGGAAGGCCTCTTTATTATTGTGATTATTCTACAAGTAGCTACCTAAGCTCTCCTGAAGCAGAGAATCACCAGCCACTTCTAACCTTTGATTCTTCTTCTGATCTTTGGGTGACTGATCTGTTACCTAAAAGCTTCTATAGTCTTAATTGCCATTCTTTGAAGAGGGCGCATCAGTGCTATCTTTTATAGTGTGCCATCTAATGTAAAAACTTTCTGCAAAATCTTTATTTAGGATAATTCATTAATTTTTAAAAGAATATTTTATTGTTAGATTATGAACTCTTTTTCATATTGATCAGAAATCTACCTTCTTGCGACTTCTACTTGCTAATCCTAGTACCACACGTGGAGCAGGAAGCCAAGTCTCTTCCACATGTTTGCCCTTCAAATATTTGAAGGCTGGAAACATATTCCCCTCAAAGACAATGTAGAAAGATCTGTCAGAATACATAGATTCTGATCTTAGCTCTCACTAGCTCTATGACTTCAAACAAGTTATTTATCCTTCCTGTGTAAGGATTCCTTATTTGAAAGGATTGTACTCCTAACTTTAGTGTTTCTAACAATCTGTGATTAAATTCTCTTTTCAGGGCAAACAGCATCAGTTCCTTCAAATGATCCTCATATGACACAAGCGTCTAGTCCCCCTCACCATGTTGGGTTTGTATTTCATCATTCTGAATTGGCAAAGTATGCTGAGATATGGAGATAATTAGTAGTCATATGACCAGCAAGATAGAGAATTAGTCATTTATTCTGGACCCCTTCTCTAACCTTCCAGAAACAACAGAGGTAGACAAAAGGCAGCTCAAACTAGGAGGCAAAGAGGAGATTTCAACTAGTTAAGATTCTTAAAAATTAATACCTGAGAATTCTAATTTTCAGAGATTGAAAATGTGCCAACATCAGGGGGGCCTAATTCATGGCCTTATGTCTGGGGTCCATCATGGGATCCTCTTATCTTGCCCCTGCTGAGAAAATCTGCTAGAACTCCATCTTTCCCCACTACATATACACATAGCCATCTCTGCCCAGCCACATCTAGCCAAAAGAGTAAGAGAGGAAAGCCTGAAAACATGCTGCCTTAACTGCCAACTCTGGTAACCAAAGAGTCACAGTAGTTTTGTAAGCACTGTTAACTCCAAAAATACCAAAGAGCTCACACAAGTTTTTAAAAAAGGCTTTTTTTATTCCATTGGGGGAGAGAAATTAAGCACATGTCAGGATCTCCTTTAATAGAAGATCTGAAGTAGTAGGGCTAAACTTTTATTTATATATTTGTGGCTAGATAAAGAATCAAACAGTGTAGTATAGCAACAGGGGTGAGGCCCAACAGCAACAGTGAGGGAAGTTTGTCTAGTGACAAAAGTCCATTCTTAGCAAGGCTTCATGTCTGAGCCTGTCGGTGCTTACCCACTCTCAGGGACCATCAGTTCTGTGATTTAGTTGCAACAAAGGTCGTCCAGAGCACAAAGGATTGTTGTTATGCCAAGTTCAGGATACAGCTTGCTTATTGGGATTTAGCCCTGGAAAACAGGGTGTCTAACAGGAGAGAGATGGTCTTGGATCTTGGCATAACTGAGCCCAGCCTAGTTTAGGGACCTCAAAGATTTCAGAGACACTGTTCAGAACCCCTCTATACCCTCTTTTTATCTTGAAAAAATGGCAAATGCTGATTTTGTACAATTAGAAAAAATGATTTCAGAGAAGAATTGAAGCAGAGGATGAGAGTGCATTGCTGCAAAAGTCCTGAAAAGAAGCAAATTGAAATTTGGCTGGAACCAGCCCTGTCCCTGTCTTAAGACATTCAGAATAGGAACAAAGATCAGTGAGTCCTTCATCCTTCTCAGAAAGAATATTGTGTTTGCATGGCCATCCTGACTCAAGAGAAGGGATGTGTGTTCTCTTGGGACCAGCTGCCAATTCAGAAGGTTCAGAAGAATATTATAGGCCAGTTCTGACTCAAATCAGTCCATTGGTCCAAGTTTAGGAAAACAAAATGATATATTCATAAAAAATTTACCTGTCTACAGAAGGAAGTTGACAGTCATAGAATGTAAAGAATATTCAGTCTGGATAAAACATTAATTTATGCCTCTTCATTCACTATGTTGGGACAATAATATCAAACCTGTAAGAGGAGCTCCTGACTCCATATGTACTGGCTTTTGTTTTTAGGTCACCAGTTAGGAAGTTACATCAGTAGACTGAGCCTTCACTTCTTTGGTCAATTAATTCTCAAGGATAGTTTCGATACTTTAAACAACAACAACTAATGTAGCCTTCATGGGATAGGGCCTTAGGAAAATCTAGCCCAACCTAATGTCAAGGACCATATTTATCCTACCACAGGGATATATGTTCAAAAATGAGATAGCTTTGGGAACCAATAGGAAGAAAAAAATTAATAAGGACAAGGGGTAAAATGGGACCACACATTTTGGGTGACAGAGTAATTTCTAATATACAGAGTTACTTCTATTTAACTTTACTTCTGTCATGAATTGATAATTCTAATTATAAGGCATAGAAGGAAAAAAGAAAGATGAGAAAAAAGTCATAAAAGCAAAAATATAGAAAGTGATTAGAAGAGGGAGCCTACACCCAGTATTTCAGGAGTTTTATTCCCCTTAGAGAACGTGTAAAGATTATAGAAGGAAGAAATAAGAAGGTAGACCATAAATGAGAGAGAAAATTTTCATAAAAGACAAGAAGGAAAAAAAAGCAAAGAAAAACTTCTTTTAAAAGGGTACAAATGATAATTGTGGAAATATATATAGAAGAATTATACATATTTAACATGTATTGGATTGCTTACTGTCTAGGGGAGGGGTGGGGGAAAAAAGGAGAAAAAAATTGGAATACAAGATTTTTCAAGGGTGAATGTTGAAAACTATCTTTGCATAGACTTTGAAAATAAAAAGCTATTTTAAGGGTGCAAAAAAAACCCAATAATAAACACAAAAATTTGGAAGGAAAAGGAAAAAGATTTTAAACTAGTCATTTAAAGGGGAAAGAGAAAAAGTAAACAGGGGATAAATAGATCACTAAACAAATAAAAGAATTCATAATTTAAGTTAAACCTATAAAGCTAGGGAGAAAGTAGACAATTGAAAGCAGGGAAAATAGGGAGAAGAAAGCCTGTGGGAACAGAGTTGTATCAAAATAGTTTAAGAAAAACAAATTTCAAGGGCAAATTATTAATTTAAAAGAAGAATGAATAAAAAAATTTAACACTAAAGCAATGGAAAAAATAATATGAATGGACTAAACAATACAATAAAATTAAAAGGTCAGAATGGATAAGAAAATAAAGCCTCACAATTTGTTATATATGAAAAACACATCTAAAAAGTAAAAACAGAAATGAAATCAAAATGACAGGCTAAAACAAAATTTCCTACACATCAGATTAATTCAAAAATGCAAAAATTATAATCATGGTATTAAAAAAAATAAAAATTCACAATATCTAGAGATGAACAAGGAAGTCATAATTAAAGAAAATAATGAAACACATGACAGTATCTGACAAAGTATCAATTAACACAGTTAATTGAATTATATAAAGGCAGATAGCAACAGAATTACAGGAGATTAATGTTTCTCTCTGAGAAATGGACAAATATAAAAGAAAAATAAACAAAAATGAAAAATAAATATACCTGAACAAACTTAGAGAATTTAGAACCCAAAAATTTATGGCTACTTTTGAATGGAAATATTAAGAACATGCATATTTCTCATCACTCTATAGCATCCTAACAAAAAAATAACAATAAACCTATGCACTCAAATTCAAAGCATCTTTGTGCTCCAAGCCATCCATTTTGTTCCCACCCAAATATCTTGGATATAGAAATAGAGTAAACTATTCTCTAACCATTCTTTAGAAGTCTGTCTGACTACGTACTTACTTATCCACCCCTCTTGATCCTAACATATTTATTCAAATTGTAACTACTATTATCACTGTAAAATGTAGAGTTGGCTGGCCAGCATTCAATCCTTTTTGTTCCATCTTCCTTGATAGAGAGGGACAGAGTTGAACCCCACATAGGCATTTCTTACCTCCTCCAAAGCTTAGGGTGTGTGTGATCTTTTCTCTAGCCAATGCCCTCTTCTCCCTACCCCTTTTTTCTCTGAAGATTTAATCAACCACATACCCTTTTAGAATAATTACCTCACTTTCAAGCTGAGGGAAATGTAACAGTTCTCAAGTCTGAAGTCTCTTTCTCCACTTTAACATGTTTATATCAAATGATAAGTTATTTATATACTCACAAACTTGAAGCTTCAAAAAGTCCTAACATCTCAACAAAGTTTTGATCATCTGCTCTAATTAAAAGCTCTCACTTACTCTGCCTTGCCGCTTATACAGGCTGGACCTTCATCTCCATTATTAAGGAGAGTCTCATCCAAATGGGCTTTTGAATTGGGGCTATGTTTATAAAGTATCCTTTTAATGGTTTGATTAGAATATTATTAAAACAGTAAATTTATTTGGTAGTATTGTCATTGTCACGATAAAACACTTTGCAATTGACTTCATACCAATTTTTTGCGTACTTTGGTAAAGTAACTCCCAAATATTTGTTTTGTGGTTATTTTGAAAAGGATTCTATCTTTCTATCATTGTCTCCTAGGTTCTATTATTATTATACAGAAATGCTATCAATTTTTATAGGTTTATTTTGCAGCCTTCAACTTTGCTGAAGTTTATACCTTTAATTTCTTTTTTCCTTGTCTTATTGCTATACTAGCATTTTTAGAACTATATAAATAATAGCAAGGAGAGTGCACATCCTTACTAATAACAAATTGTGTTTTTATAAAACTGCTTAAGTAAAATTCTAAAGTTAACTTCCCAACAATGGTCCCAGTCCCACAAAGGCAAAATCAAGTTGTTAGATAAACTCTGGATTGACACATTTTGTAAGCCCCAATATATTTCCAGCATATTCAAAGAGAAGAGTTGCTGGAAACATATACAGCTCTCAAATTGGAACAAGATGCTAAGACAAATGGGTGCAACGATCATTTGTTCTAGGAACCCTATGAATATTTAAGAACTGGTTTGTGATAGAGGTAGTTAAAAACACTGAAAAGATACCCCCACACATATAGGTACATTTCAGATATAGACCTTTAAAAAGTAATAGAGGGGCAGATAGTTGATACATTGGAAAGAGTACTGGCCCTGGAATCAGGACGATATGAATTCAAATACAGCCTCACACACTTAACACTTACTAGCTGAAAGACCCTAGGCAAGTCACTTAACCCTGATTGCCATGAGCAAAGAAAAGTAATACAGTCGACCCTCTATACTCAAATGTTTAAATATTGTGAAATATCCCTGTAGTACAGGTGCTAAGCTCACCCTCCCAACTCACATTTGGACTAGGAGTTTGGGTCCCCAGAATTTGGATGTTTCTCTTCTCTGGGTTCCAGAGTTAACTTTGATGGGTTTGGTGGCTGGTTGGAAAGTATTCTGTCCAGTGCATCTCCCTTCATATTTTTTGACCAATTAAAATCAACTCAATATGACTTAAACAGCACTTAATTTTTACAAAGAGCTATTGGCTGTGAAAGTACAGCAAAAACCTAAGAACAACAATATCCCAAAACAAAAAGACATTGTTCCTTGACACTTTAATACTTGGGGAGAGTGGATACAAAACTGCTAAAAAAAAACAAAAAACAAAAAACAAAAAAAAAACACTTCCCTAACAAATTTACTTCTTAATGTGGCATAGTTGATGGGAAAATTATTCCTTCAGCTGTAGAATAGAGTTTCTTGGTTTCTGGGTTGATTCATCCCTGGTCTTAGTCAAAACAGTCATCTCTTAGGACTGGCTCCTTACTAGGCTTGGCTGTTCTATCTCCCATCAGACTATTATTGTCTCCAAGTGACAGAACTCTGATGGCATTTCTGACTTTTTGAAGCTCAGAGCATGTAACATGGTCTCTTCTTTCTCTAATATTCTCTATTTCTCTAATATTCAGTCATTTTAAATCAAGAAAGAAGAACAGAGACAAAAGAAACAGTGGTGCCATGTTTTCATAGCCACATGTCAACCAAATGGGGAGATAAGGCAGTTGTGGGCAGGAAGTAGGCTATTACTGCCACCAATCCTCTACCAGTAGGTTTACATCAGTTTTTGACTTGCTCAATAACAGGGAAGAAAAAGTACATTCACTTCCAGTTTATCAGTCGATTAAAATGATTTTTGGCTTATACAGTAAGCCAGCAAGAAATAGTTACAGCACATGCTCTAAAGCAGAGAAGAAAAGGGCCCTGCATTTCCAAGCAGGGTCATCAAGCCTCCATGTGGATATTGTACACATGCAAAGGACTAGACTTTCATTGATTACTCCCATAATTATACCTAGAATAATTTATAACTATCACATCTTCATGTGAGTTTAAAAGACAAAGAGATAAATGACAAAGTCATTTTAGATTAGAAATAGATTATCTAAATCATGTTTCTGGCAGATTAAAATTTTTGTAAGAGAAAAAGGAAAACCTCTAAATGTTTTACTCAGTGTTCTAAGAACCAAAGATCTTTGCATATATTCTCTTTTTTGTACAGCTCCACCAATTTCCTGAGGAATATAAAAATTTTTTCTGTTCCAGAGGACTTTAAGCTGGTTTAGCACTGAAATAATATACAGAATGTAAATATGCATCTTTGGTTATTAGTAGGGTGTATAGCATACCTCAGAGTGCAGGAAGCTGAGGCTAAGGGCCAAATATAATGAAGCTCCCACTTCAGAGCTAACAGAATGAACTAAGTGCTGATAATTTCCACTTCCTCCTGTAAATCTCTAGGATGGTGTAATGGTGAGGGTAGAAGGGGAAGGTAATGAGGGAGTTTCCTTAGATTGCTTTGGCAAGAGTGCATCTCTCTTCATGTTCCATTTATTTCATTCCATTTCTCTTAAATGGAATTTAAAACATCTCTTTTCTTCAATCTTTAATTTCTATCTATTTGTTTCTTCTTTAATTCCTACAAACATACCCAGTCTTCCTCATTTTTGTAAAACCCTAATTCAGTTCTCAAGCTATTGGAGAAAATGCTCGAGAATTACTTTCCCAAGCCCCACCCATATTGGCAAAGAACCCCCTAAATGCACGCTGTTTCACTCCCAATCAGGACTCTAGTGGCAATCCTGAAGGTGAGGGATGGTTTTTCTAATGATATTGCATAAAAACTTCCACCTGTGTGTTTCTGCCGATAATGATCAGTTTATATCACTTAGACTGAATTAGAGGTATGTACTTAAATAGTAGGCATTTCAGTGGATAAAGCACAGGGCCTAAAAGCAGGAAGACATCTTCAAATCCAGCCTCAGATACTTACTGGCTGTGTGACCCTAGGCAGGTCACTTAATCCTGTTTGTTCCTCATGTGTAAAATGAGATGAAGAAAGAAATGGCAAACCACTCCAGTATCTTTATCAAGAAAACTCCAAATGAGATCACAAAGAGTAGGGCATGATGGAAACTACTGAACAACAAAAACAAGTATAGTAACTGTTGATTAAATCACACACACATACATATACACACACCACAAAGTCTGACATAGAGTCCAAGTGAAAGGGGGTTCAAGCTTAAAGAATGAATGCATTAAAGTTACCTCACAGCTCCTGATTGCCAGAAGGCCTCTTCTCTTCTTTATGGACTATCTATGAAGTTCTCCTTAGATATGATATGGTTTATATTAGATCCACTCTTGAATCTACCTTTCACCTTGTACCCAGTACACTTTGATCAACAGCTAAAACCTCATCATCCTCAGGGAGACTTGATGTGGGAATACCAAATCATTATCCATTTAGAGGCTTTTGAAGGATTGCCTGCTTCCTCTGAAGCAGATGAATAGACTCTTTCACAATCTTCTGTTACCAGAAAATAAACTTCCCAACAATGCTATTGTCATCCAAGTCCTCTTTAGGAATAAGATAGGGTCCTACTTGCAATGTGGAAGAATACCATCAGTTCCAGATTCCACTAAAAAAAGGGCTTTGCTGGGTCTGCCTTTGCATTCTGCTACTGGATCATGTGATAATAGCCACTTCTGCTTACAATTTCCTGATGTCTGTGTACCTTAGCACCTACCTCACAGGATTGTTGTAAGAATCAAATGAGATATTTGCAAAATACTTAGCCCAGTGCCAAATACTATGGATACATACACACGTGTGCATGTATACACATACACACAAATGGAATTCAAACAATTATGTCAACTGGATCTACTTATTAGTAACTCATTTATTGTTCCTTTGCTGACTTTATCACCCTCTTACATTTTCCTCAGCAGTTATTCAAAATTTTCTCCTTTCTCTCCTCAAGGGTCCTTTTAAAAGGACCTTTTACCTTTTAAAAGATAATAGTATGTATATTTATCGATAGATAACCATATTAACAAACCTACCAATCTCCTAATTTTTATTAAAAAACAACAAATACATTAGAAAACAAATACAGAATTAAAATATTCAATGTCCCTAAATAAGAAAGTTACCAAAACATTTCAATAATCAACTGTTACTATTTTTTAAATGACTACAATCACTTAAAGGGGACTTGTTTTTGCTTTTATACATATATATGTATATACATACATATACACACACACACCTACATACACATACACACACTAGACACCCAAGGAAAATGCTGACCTATGAGGTACAGAGGTATTTCATTTTCCATTTTTAGGTGGTATCATATTTATTGGAAAACTAAAGGTTTAATGAAAACTTAATCAAATTTAAAGAATTTGAGAAATAACATTTTCAAGATGTTCAGATATCCAGAAACAATTCAAGAAATGAGCAAGATATGCCTTCTTGAGATGCCTTTGACAGAATCACAGAACTATTTTTAGATGTTTATATTCTGCCAAAAGGAATTTAATCCAGACACATGTAAGTTTATGTCCTTCTCTAGTCATTTATATTTTACCATGTGGAAAATATAGTTACAGCATAATAAATGAAAAGTAAAAGAGTGAAAGAGGAGGAAAGGATCAAAAACAATGACATATATACAACCAAAATATCTCATTTTCTAAGCATCTCTACATTTCAAACTCTAAGACTTTAAAATCTTCTAAGAGTTCTTGAGCCAGTGTCCGGAGGTTGAAATTTTGACTCTTAGATGTAGTTATGATATGCTGAAAGAGCATGGAGTCACGGAATTGTGATGCTAATTTGGAGAAGACTTCTGTTTCCAGAACCACAGACTGGATAAGTCGAAGAACATGAAGACACACTTCTGCATCTGGATCTAAATAAAATTTAAAAAGTTCAAACTTCTGATTTGACACAAGTTCTCATGCAACCTTATGTAAGTTTCTATCACTAAAAACATAGTCTTTTTTTCCTATAAAAGAAAGATTTACATGAACTGACACTGAGCAAAACAAGCAGAATCAGGGAAACATTGTACACAGCAACAGCAAGATTGTGTGATGATGAACTATGACAGATTTGGTTCTCCTCAATGGCTCAGTGATCCAAGGCAATCCCAATAAACTTTGGATGGAAAACATTATCCATGTCCAGAGAGAAAACTATGGAGACTGAATGTAAATTAACACATGCTGTGTTCACTTTTTCTTTCTTTTTCTTCAGTTTCTTTCAGTTCCATTTGTTCTGATTTTTCTCTCCTCACATGATTCATAAGGAAATTTGTAAATAAATAAATAAAATGTACATATATACCAAAAAAGTTTTTGTTTTTACATGTAACTGGAAGAAATAAAAATCTGAAAAAGAAAGATTAATTCCATAATCAATAATGCAAGTTTTGAGAAATAAGAAAAAAACCTTTACTATATTCTGAATAGTAATCAGTTGTATCACCACAAGTTAATGATCATGTAATTTCCAAATGCTGAACTCAAAAATCATTTTACATCTTTGAGTTTACTATAATTTTTTCCACTAGCATCCATTTTTTTTAAAGATAACATATTGCATCAGTACTCTTACTTCACACCCAAATATCACATAGATGACAAAAGACAGAAAAAAACACTTTATGAAGCAAGAAACTCTCACAACTAAATTCATTATCTGGAATAAAACCAAATTTTTTTTTCTTGACTGCAACTCTCTAATTCACTTACAATATATTATTGTGCATTACAACTATATGTCCTCTACTAAAATACAATTTCATTGCTTTAATGTACTATGAAGAAAATTGTGGGTAAGAGCAAAGACTATAAATTCTAATAGATCTCAAGAAACTGGAAAATATTTTGAGTATAGGCTTAATGATAATGGACAATATCCAAGGACCAGCCCAACTAAATTTAAAAAGGTTCACGATTAATTCAGCATTAGGCTGATAGATTTTTCTACTACCAAAACTTA
This sequence comes from Myrmecobius fasciatus, assembly GCA_023553655.1. Taxonomy (NCBI): domain Eukaryota; kingdom Metazoa; phylum Chordata; class Mammalia; order Dasyuromorphia; family Myrmecobiidae; genus Myrmecobius; species Myrmecobius fasciatus. The sequence continues at coordinate 234,031 of JAJPUD010002797.1, forward strand.
GAATTTTAAATGCAGAGCTGGAAGAGACCTCAGAGGTTAACTAGTTCAATCTCTTTATTGGATCATCAGATTAGGAAACTGAGATCTAGAGAGACTGATTAATTTATCCAAAATAATATAGATAGAATCAGAGGTAGCATCTAGATTCAGTTCCTCTAAAACTTTATAAACTCTTATCTATGAAATCATAGATATTGAAGTATTGAAGTTATTTGATACCTATCTTTTTGTCCCTTTAGAGTACAAACTACAGGTTTACAGTATAACACACACACACAGTTGGGAAGACACCCAAACCCGGAAGTAGATCATGAATTTACGATTTAGCACAATATTTCCTACAAATATTGGCTATGCTCTGGTTCCCTTCTCAGCTTCTCTCTTGTTCATGAGATGTCACTTAGGCCTTTCACTCTTAGAATTGGAGGGTAGGATTTATTAGTCAAATTTGGCTGCATCAGTCCAAGGAAAGGACTAATTCTTGAGAACTCAATGACAAAAATGCTGAAAGATTCTAGCAAGTATCCATCTCCACAATTCCTATCTCCCTGGCAACTCTAAGGAGCATTATATATATAACTATGACCCCAAATATCCCATGCTAGTATGAATTTATGTGTGTATAATTTTATAGTCTTGCCTGGGACACAAAATTAGCTAGCTAGAGTTCTGTTAATTATAGTGGGCAACATCTGATTTCTCTACTTAATGTGAAAAGAGATTATTCACAGCACTCGAGTTAAAAAATTGAGAAATTTTAATGCTGCTGCTGATATATGTTAATCTTACATAAATCAGTAATCCACTTGTTCATGATAATTATATTTATATTCATTTTTGTGAATACTCTTAACAATTACAAACAATACCCTTTGAAAGCCTTTTGCTTATCAACTTGATTTATTAAAACAACATAAAATAAACCATAATATACTACTTATGTTTTTTAGTATTTCAAATTAGGCCTTCCAGATAAATTAAAAGATATTTTTTCATAAAAATCAAATTCTATCTCACCAAAAGCCTGAACTAGTTATAATGAAAATCACAATATCCTTCTATGAAAGGGAACTGAGAAGAAATGGTCAATCAGGGGCAGGGAAGAGTCTATATCAAATATACTTAACATTTATAATGTTATAATGTTACAATGAAAGTATTTACATTGTATTAAGCTTATATTTATTATTATGTAAAGTATAATAGTCCTCAAAATAAGTTATCATTTGCAGCAGCACTCAGCTAAACAATTGAATAATTTATGATCCTCCTAGGCTTCATTTTAGGAAAAACACATTTTTTTTCTTTTTATTCTTAAGATTTGGATATTATAATGCAGAAATACTAATAAGATCACCACATTAAACAATATTTATAACTTCATGTTCATGTTATGTTTTGATTGACCAATCTGTCAAATGTCAGAACTGGCAAAGTTTTTTATTGTCAGAAATGCTTGTGATCATTATAATCCTTATTCCTTGTCAAGTTCTTTGTGAATCTTGTAACCATTTATGTGGCCAGTTTACTAGCAAATTAACTGCTCAGTCAATGATTCCAAGTCTGTAATTCTGAAGGGGAAAAATAATATAGTTTCCTGCCTAGGTTAATGATTTTGAATAGTGGGTACAATAGAATTTTACAATTACAAAAAATTGATGTAATTTTAACAATGAAATGAAAGAGTTTCATTGCACAGAATGCTCTCTGCTCAGCTAACACTATCATTTGGTATTACTAACAAAAGTCTCTGATAAAGCAAGCAGATTCACAGTCACATTTGTCATTTGCAACATGGCTCTCAGGCAAATAGTTAAAGCTTAAGTAATTGCATTACATCAGGGCTAAACAGCTTACATAGGACTGATTCTACAAGCAGAACCAACTCAAATCATATGTGCCCACAACATTCCCTGGCCACCTGGACAAAGAATTTATTGTTGCCAAATGATTTATAACAGTGAGAACAGTGAAATTATTTATAGTTTTTAAGTTTTTGTTTTGATTATGGTGGATAGCAATAAATCCAGAATAGAAAATTAGAGTATCAATATCCTTCAATAAAATAATTTCTATTAAAAAAAATTACCTCCTTTGTATGAGTTACAGATTTCAATTTTTCAAGACTGTCAGTGAAGGCTCCTGTTTCCTCATAGGTCTTAGAGTAGCTTCTTCACATGCAAAAAAGCTAATGTTGACTTACTGATACTTACAAAGTTCATGAGAATGGCAATATGGCCTTTCTCCAGAGGCCTGGAATTGGAGTCAAGAAACTCTACATTTGACTTCTAATTCAGACACTAGCTATTTGACCTTGAGTAAGTTAAACCTTTGTAATTCTCAGTTTCCTCATTTGTAAAGTGAGATTAATAAGAGCACCTCCTTCATAGAGTTATTGTGAAGATTTATATAACGTGCTTTACAAACGTTAAAGTACTATATAAATATCAAATATTGTTATAATTATTACTACTATTACCAACAACCCTTCTGATGTCTAGAAACATTTATCTTTAGGTAGAAAGGAAGGCTCACACATATACACACAAAAAAAATTCCTTTCAACAATTCCCATCATAATTATCAGACTAATTTTTTGTTGATTCAGACCAAAGGATATGGCTTTCAGACAGACCAAAGGATTTGGCTATAGCATTGAGACACTTTGATTTCATTTTCTATGTGCTGTACCATGGATTCATAATTCAATACCATATTCAAACCATAATTCAATAAAAATTACACTCAATAAAAAGCCTCAAAAGCAG
>JAJPUD010002797.1:241798-292831 GCA_023553655.1 Myrmecobius fasciatus
TCATATATACATATATATAAGAATTCAAGCCACTCTTCAATAGATAAGTGGTCAAAGGATATGAACAGACAATTTTCAGATGATGAAATTAAAACCATCTCTAGTCATATGAAAAGTTGCTCCAAATCACTATTGATCAGAAAAATGCAAATTAAGACAACTCTGAGGTACCACTACACACCTGTCAGATTGGCTAAAATGACAGGAAAAGATAACGATGAATGTTCGAGGGGATGTGGGAAAACTGGGACACTAATACATTGTTGGTGGAACTGTGAACAGATCCAACCATTCTGGAGAGCAATTTGGAGCTATGCTCATAAAGTTGTCAAACTGTGCATACCCTTTGACCCAGCAGTGTTTCTACTGGGCCTATATCCCAAAGAGATCTTAGAGGAGGGAAAGGGACCCACCTGTGCAAGAATGTTTGTGGCAGCCCTTTTTGTAGTGGCTAGAAACTGGAAACTGAAGGGATGCCCATCAATTGGAGAGTGGCTGAATAAATTATGGTATATGTATATTATGGAATATTATTGCTCTGTAAGAAACGACCAGCAGGACGATTTCAGAGAGGCCTGGAGGGACTTGCATGAACTGATGCTGAGTGAAACGAGCAGAACCAGGAGATCATCATACACAGCAACAACAGTATTACATGATGATCAATTCTGATGGACATGGCTCTCTGCAACAAAGAATTGTCTCAAACCAGTTCCAATTGTTCACTGAAGAAAACCATATACACCCAGAGAGAGGGAAATGAAATATGGACCACAATTTATCCTTTTTCTTGTCTCTATTGACATTTGCTTGCATTGTGTTGCCTTTCTCTGATTCTTTTTTTTTTCTTGTAGATAGGATTTTTCTTGCATAACTTCTCAAGCATTTCAACATTATTAACATGTAGTGGACTTCCTGCCATCTAGGGGAGGGGAGGGGACTGGGGGTAAAATTTGTAATGGAAAGCTTTGTAAAGATCATTGTTGGGGAACTACCCATACATATGTTATACAAATAAAAGGCTTTAATAAAAAAAAAATCCTAGGGCCATCTTCCTACTGTGACAAGTTATCAGAGTGGTCAGTAAATCAATAAAAATTTATTAAGTGCTCTGATCTATGCTTAGTGCTAAGCATTAGGGATCTAAAGAAAGACAAAAAGGTAATCATTGTCCTTAAGACCCTCACAGTCTAATGTGGGGAGATAACATGCAATTACATTCAAATAAGCTATTGAAATAATAGGAAACAACCTTCCTTCCAGTTACCCAGATTTGTAATTTTGCTGTTATCTTCTACTCTTCATTCTCTCATCCCATATACCTAATCAGCTACCAAGCCATCCCATTTCTACATCTACAACGTCTCTCACAACTTCTCTCTATGCACATGGTCAACCACTATGGTGTAGGCCCTCATCACCTCTCACCTGGACAGTTCTCTGCTATAGCCTTCAAAATTGTCTCCTTGCTTCGTCTCTCTTCACTTCAATATATCCTCTACACAACTGTTGAAATGATTTTCCTAAAGGATTATAGTGCTCCAATTCAACAAATTAAAATGGCTCCCTTTTTGTGGCTCTGATCCAATATAAGCTCCCTATTTAGATTTTAAAACATGTGACCCTTTATCTACCTTTCCAAACTTACTATGTATGAGTCCCCAACCTAAATGCTATAGATCCAGTCAAACAGGCCTTGCTGTTTGCCACACATAACACATATAACATATAGCACAACTCCCATCTCTATATCTTTGCAGCAACAGTCCCCCTAAGACTGAAATGTATTACCCCCCTCATCTCCAGGGAATCACTTGTTTCCTTTAAAACACAAATCAAGCACCAGTTTCTGCATGAAGTTTTTATTGATTCCTCTAGTTATTTTGTGTATATTTATATATGTGCATGTTGTCTCCCCAAATATAAGATCCTTGAAGGGACACACTATATTGTTTTGGTTTTTTAGTATTCCTAGGGCTTAGCACAATACCTGGCACTTTAGTAGCCATTTAATCAATACTTATTATCTTTCTGAGATAGCTTGTTATCACTGGTAGCTGGAAAACAATAGATAATGATGTTGACTTTTTTTTTTTTTTTTTTTTTTTGCGCTGAGGCAATTGGGGTTAAGTGACTTGCCCAGGGTCACACAGCTGTTACGTGTCTGAGACCAGATTTGAACTCAGGTCCTCCTGACTTCAGGGCTGGTGCTCTATCCACTGCGCCACCTAGCTGCCCCATGTTGATTTTTTTTTTACAATACCTAACAGTTTTTATGATATTACTAAGAAAACAAACTGCTATATTTTCCTATGTAATTTTCCTTCATCATTAATTTTCTCTTCCACAATTTTAGGGAATAAAATTAATTCCCATTCTATAAAACTATGCTGCTTCCATTAGAATCCTGGTCCTATATTTCAGTGTGGTTTGGAGATGACCTTGAAATCTTAAGAGTTATGCCACTGGAAGACAAGTTCTGTTAGGTTCTCACCAAAGCTGCAGAGATATGCCTACTAAAGAGAAGAATGCCATGAATAGAAAAACCATCAAGTTCTGAGGGTAGAAAAAGAGCATTACCTTTGTATTCTCTTGTAATCAGGGTTTTCAGCTATAAATCTGTCTTCATGGGGGAATGGTTTAATGCCATTATGAGTCGTATTAATATATTTATAACTACTTTAGTGTGCATATTCCTCCCTCTAATATGAAAGGAAAATACATTGATAACTTAGTAAAATATTTTTCAGAATTGCTGATGAAAATCTTTACACCATACTGCCAATCTTGTGCTGAGTTGCTCTCAACTTAGCTAGCATCACCATCACTGGATCCATATGTGAGCTATTTACATTGTGCATTTAGTGCCACGAAGTACAAAAAACTCAAAATATACTGGGCTTGTGTCATTATAACCTTTAGCTGTCATAAATCCATTTCTTTTCAATGGTTTGCCCAAGCAAAGAAAAAAAATTTTTATTGATAGTAATTGTTGCTGTCCCTGTCATTCAGTCATTCAGTTATATCCAAGTCTTCATGCTGTGAATGATGGCATGCCAATACTATCTATAGGATTTTTCTTGATAAAGATACTGGAGTGGTTTGCCATTCCTTCTCCAATAGATTATAACAAACAGAGAAAATGACTTGACCAGAGTCACACAACTAGTAAGTGTCTAACACTGGATTTGAATTCAGGTTTTCCTGATGCCAAGCCCAGTATTCTATCCACTGAGCTACCTAGCTGCTTCATTAATAATAATAATGCTCTTGATAAAAATAAAATATTACCATTAAAAATAGGTCACAATTGATTTAAGTTATAATGTCATCAAGAAACAGGATAAATGCATATACATATACCTGTCACTGAAGGTGACCATCAATATGGAGGAGGAGATATTTCCTCTGATACTAACAAACTCTCGAAATTATACTAAATAAGAATTAAGTGCAACAGAAAAAGCAAATACAGCTCTCTCCACAGAGTGAGACACTAAGAACCATAAGGAGATAAAAACATGATAAACGGACATCAGAGGAAATTAATTTCCAATTTTTAAGTGGGCACTTATTACCCCTTTCCCCAACAGTGCCAATACTCTGAGAAGCTTGGAAAATGTGGCCCATTGACTTGCACTCTGAAATCTTCTCAGCAATTCTCTTGCCATTGATAAGTAAACAAGAGAGGCAACTAGAGTAGAATGCTAGTTTATATAGGGGGCTGCACCCAGTGTGAAGGATTGGGGACTGACATCCATCCAGGGGCCAATTCTATTTCTTCAAAAGTCATTTTGGCTAGATTAAGGCTGGTGAAAAATGAATTGTCCAGAATGGAGGAAACAGATCGCTTTAAGGTCTAACCTGCAGGAAAACTGATATCAAAAGGAAAAGTGTCAGAAACTGAGCAATAGGGAAATATAAGGAAAAAAGACTAATATTATCAAATATTTCAGGAAGAAAATTCAGTTTAAAAAAACAAAACAAAAATCCTTGAACCCAAGAAGATAAATCAACAGGAAAATTATTATGTTATTAACATAATAGGAGATGGCCTGCCAGATATTTAATGATGTGGGTTTTTTTGTTTTGTTTTTTTGCTGAGGCAATTGGGGTTGAGTGACTTGCCCAGGGTCACACAGCTAGGAAGTGTTAAGGGTCTGAGGCCAGATTTGAACTCAGTCTTCCTAACTTCAGGGCTGGTGCTTTATCCACTGTGCCACGTAGCTGCCCCCAACTGCCGGATATTTAAATGAAAATTTCAAAATATATATATAAAACAAAGGAAAATGAATCAACATTCAGTAAGGCAGATGACACCATGGATTCCCAAAAGAGAATGAAACCATAATAGGATATTAATGAATGGTTCAAGAAAGAAATAAAAATGATGAAGGCAGAATTTATGGCCTATAGAAAAGAAATAATTGAAGGATAGAACAAGTTGAATGTATGATGTCAGGTCTCTCAAGAGAAACAAAAGACAGAACAACTGATTGAGTGTACAAATAAATAGAAATAAAATCAATTTGGGAGAAGAAAAGCAAAAAGCAATCACATTAAAAGAAAACATATTCTCCATACAAACAAAACAAATTGATCTCATAAGGAGGATCCATAGATCTAAGATCATAGGTCTTCAAAAAAGAACATGAAAAGCATAAAATACAAGAAATCATGCCAAAAAAGAATCCAGAACTTCTAAACACAGAAAACAATATATCAATAGAAAGGACTCATTATTCACTTTTAGAAAATAAAATCAAATGCTGGAACCTCAGAACATATAATAATTAAATTGAAGAATTCCAATGACAAGCAAAAAATTCTGTAAGGGAGAGGGAAAAGATCTTCAAATATAAAGAAAAGAAAAGTCATATAATACAAGACTATTCTGTACCCAAAAGAAAATACAGAAGAGAAATGGGGCCCAAAATGCAACTTAAGGCAGAATAGCCTGCAAACCTGAACCTAATCATCAAAAAAAGGATAGGTGTTCAATTAAAAAAAAAAAGAAGAAGAAGAAGTCTTCCTAGAAAGAAACCAAATATACTCTGATTATTTGCTTTAGAACATCCCAGACAATAGAAACAAAAGAAAGTGAAACAAATACAAAAACCAAGGAAGGCACAAATAATAAAAACAAATTATCCAGAAAGAGAGGAGAAAAAAAACAAAAGAAAAAGAAAGACACTTATGAGGTCAAACAACAACAATAAGAAAGAGACATTAAAAGATTCTTTCTAAAAGTACACAAGGAGATATGGATCATGGACTAACCCCAGCAAGACCAAGCCTAAAGGTGAATCAGTGCTTTTTGTGGTAAAAACTACAACGTGGGAAGGTACATTTTAAAAAGGAAGAATAGAGAAACAGATAGGAGAGAATACATGATGTACCATAATCAGATCGCTAGTAAGTAATGAAGGGAAAATAACTCTTTAGTCGCTTAAGAAGAAGGCCTTTGGGAGAATGGCTGAAACAGAAAAAAAAAAAAAAGTAGGAGGAGTAGAAGGAGGAGGGAAGGAAATTCTACTGAAGAACACTATCATGGAGGGGAAAAGAATCCATAATGGGAGATATGAACATTAATGTTTATAATCTGCAGTGATCTGATGCTCAGAGAAACCACTTCTCAGAGAATTATGCCTTCATTGAAAGTATTCTGTCTTGGAAGAAGAGGAATAAGAACTCCTTTTCCTTTTACTTTTTCTTTACTCCTAACTTGTATAATCATCACAGAGTGAAGTCAAGAATTACCTAGATCATAAAAAGCCAAGATGGATATAGAAATCATATTCCCATTTTTATCACATTGATTACCAAACAGGAAGAGGGAAAGATAAGAAAGAAGGACTAAACTAAAGGATTCAAAATATAAAGCAATAAATTTCCATTTCAAGAAAGCTTATATAATAAATACTGTTGTGCTCAAAGCTAAACAGAACTAAAAGGAAACTATGTACAATCTTTAAGGTCAACAACACTGGTTTCTAAAACAAGCATCTTTGATTATCAATTAATAAGTTTTTCTCAACTGTTAGAAAAATAATAAAAATAATATAGCATAATGGACAGCTCTGAGCACAACAGTATTTATTATATAAGCTTTCTTGAAATGGAAATTTATTGCTTTATATTTTGAATCCTTTCTTAAGTTCTGCTGTGCACCTGGCAATTCTTTTTCTTTTGCTATTTTATATTTAAGTTTAACATAAATTTAAAAAATCATCTCTAAGTTATTGAGTGTTTTCAGAACCTACATACAGCTTGTTTTCCTCAGCACAAAGGGACCAGATGTTCTTTTTTTAAGCTTCTTTTACAATTTTTACTAATGCTTTTTGTTAACATAATACATTCATTTTTGTTATTTTTATTTTATTTTATTAATCTGCCCCTACCAATCTTCCCTTCATTGAGCAAAAGGTTTTGAACAATGAAAAGTAAAGCCCTCAATCCATATATATGTATGCAAGAGAGCTTTTACACAGAAATATTTCAAAGGCATAATCAAAAATAAACAAGCATATTTCCCCCACATAGGGGAGACATAATTCTCCTTCCTTCTAAACCACTTCAATCTCTGGGGAAAGAAAGGAAATAAGTTCAGTTCTCATATAGTCCAATCCCAGTTCCAAATCCAAATGTCCCCAGGGACTTGAGTCTCAAGCACCCTGGCTTCTCAGAGTTTCCATTTTGAGATGGCTGACCGCTATACCACCCTGCCAGCAATCCTGGCTTGGACTTTCCATGACTTGAACTTCGTCCTGGTCTTTGAGAATCACTTTTGACACCTGAAACTGACAGCAAGTAACAAAAAGCAAAGACAAATACCTGGAGCCCATTTCTCAGAGGGTGTCAGAACAAAAGAACAGCAAAGGGAAGGGGAAATCCTTCCCCCACCACATTTCTGGTTCATGGAATCCATGTTGGGTATAGCACTAGGATTACAGTTGAAAAGATGGTGAAAAAAGAGAGACCAAATCAGTCTCACAGTTTTAAAAATACAGGCAGCCAACTAAAGAAAATTACATTACCCATGTGGCTGGGGAGGCAGCTATCTTCACATTAGGCAAGCTATGTATTATACTTTCTATATTTTAAATTCATACCTCTTTGATAGGAGGTAAATGGTGTGTTTCATTTTTCATTCTTTTAGGCTCATGGCTTATCCACTGTATTGATCAGAGTTCTAAATTATTTCAAAACTGTTTTTCTACTATCATTGTATAAATTGTCCAACTTCTGCTCATTTGGCTCTGTTTTAGTTTGAAGAGCTCTTCCCAGTTTACTTTGAAACTATTCCTTTCAATACTAATGTATTGTTGATGGAGTTGTGAAATGATCCACCTGTTCTGGAGAACAATTTGGAACTATGCTCAAAGGGCTATAAAATTGTGCATACCCTTTGGTCCAGCTGTCTCACTATTGGATCCCAAAAAGATCATAAGAAAGGGAAAAGGACTCACATTCACAAAGATGTTTGTAGCAGTTCTTTTTGTAGTGGCAAAGAATTGGAAATTGTGTGAATTCCCACCAGTTGGGAAATGGCTGAATAAGGTATGGTATATGAATGTAATAGAATATTATTGTACCATAAGAAATAATTAGCAGGCTGATTTCAGAAAAGCCTGGTAAAACTTACATGAACTGATGCTGAATGAAGAGAACAGAACCAAGAGAACACAATAACAGCAGGATTATGTGATGTTCAACTTGATGGGCTTGGTTGTTCTCATATCATAAAATGCTTAGCACAATGCTTGGCACATGGTAAACATTATTCAAATCTTAGCTATTATTATTATCTCATACCAAATCAGCCTAGCTAAAAAAGCAAAATACCCTGAGGGGAAAGACAGTAGGCAGCATGTGCCAGACAAGTCAAACAGCCACCACCATCTTGTCTTAAAGTTTTATATTTGGGTTAAAAAATTGACTTCACATGGTTAGGCAGCAATGTGTCAGAAAAAAAAAAACTTTCTTGTTTTGTTTTTGGTTTTGTGGCAGCAAGTAGAGAAGCAGGATAGTTCCAATTAACTAACCACCTCCTGAAGAGAAAGCTTTTTATTGTCTGTGAATGTACTCAAAAAAGCCTGAGAGCTTCAGGCTTTTAAAAAAAAAAAAAAAAACATTCCTTTTGCCTCATTCTGGTTCATCAGATGAGCATCTGATAAGAGATCATGTCAAACCTGGGAATGTTGAAAGGTCAGGAACACAAACCACAAGAATCTGGGCATTGGAATTTAGGAGTAAGAGCCTAAGCCAGGTTTCCCCAGACAATGTGACACTGATGTCACAAGGAACAACTTTTGGAAGTGACCTTCAGGCCTATAGTCCAGCAGTAGCTGGCATAGATACTCATCTAGCAATTATACTACCTATCTGGACACAAACCTAATAGGATCATGAGCATATATTAATTACTACAAGTTAAGTTTCAAATCTTCTTTCTCAGACACAGAGGTTTTACAGGGAAGAGTATATCCCTAAGGTGTAGGGAAGAAAAAATATTTGCTTATTTTTCCATGTTATATCTTTGAAGTAAATATTACTTTATAAAAATGAACTGATGTCATATTTGAATAGAAATAGAATGTTAATCAAAGGTTCCTAACAAATGGGGAAAACACAGATATGGGGACATTAGTCAATGACATAAAAAAAATCCCACACCCCCAGATCTTCAGGGTACCTAGAATCTTTGAAGGGTGATATAGTCTGCTTGGTCCTTAGAGAGTGGGACCAGAGTGCACTCACTATACCTAGTATGTGAAACTCTCCGTACCAATGCAGATCAATAACAAGAAGATGACAAATCTTCTTAGAATATCTTTGAATTATCTTTATCTCAAGGAATTTCTTAAAAATCTTAAAGACATAAACTATCCCAACAAATTAAATAAAAAATTTTAATAGCAAAATCTATTTAGTCATCTCACAAGAAGTTTACATAAATAACTTATGCAAAACCCTTACCTTTCAAGAGCCATGACAGTAAAGGGATAAAACCTGGACTTTCACTTATATACTTCAAGCCTTTCAAGTTGATGCTTACATTGTACAGTGTCATCAGCATTAATCTGAAATGTAAAAGAAAATGGAGTTTAAAACACAGTGCAATCTCTTCACTAAAAATATATTTCATTACATTCAATAGGATCTCTAGATATTTGGCAATTTTGTATAAAATAAAATATCAAGAATTTAAAGCTATTTGTGTTAAATGTAATAGAAATCTATGGCAAAGAAAAAAAATTTAATAAAATCAGGGTACAAATAGTATGAAACCTGGATTATTCTAAATTAAGAATCTGATAATGACATTCTACCTCAAATCAAAACCAAAGTTAAAAGATTATAAAGTTATAGGTCTTAAGGTAAATAATAATAGAAAATTATATGTCATTCTTCTCTATTTCTAATGACACTTTTCAGGATATTTTAAGACAGATGCTAAATAAACACCTAGAGTTAACATTTTCAGAAAATTTACTCTTGACAGTCAGATAATGAAAATCAACTATAATTCTGGGCTGGAGAGGAGGAAGACCTACATGTTAGGGAGTATGTTTACACATCTGTGGTTATATTTTTGAAGTAAATATTTCTTTGTGAGAACTAATCCAATTGTTAATGGTTAAACAGAACGAGGACAGGGTGGACCTTCCCTTTCATAATTAGAACACCACCAGTGGGAGCTGGAATCAATGACAGAGAATCTATAACTCCCAAACCGCTTTAACAGTTATAGGAGAACCCTGGGGAAGAAGTAAAATATAACATACATGGCTTTCAGACAATGGAAGCCAACATAATCAGTATTGCATTAGTATTGCAAGTAGGCCTAAGAAAAAAGGGTGGTTGTCTTTTTATTCCAACCTATATCATGGAGCTGTGCAGATAACATTTTCACTGGCTTTTAGTTGTCTCACACAGGCTCTCTGCCTCCAACTCTATCAACTACCCCATCTGTAAATAGAATAGAATGTAGATAGAATGTAGAATAACTATTTCTACTAACAACTATTTGTAAGAGCTCAATAGTCCCCAACAAAATAGTCAAGCTACTACTGCTGATACAGCATTCAAGTAATCAAATTGCTACTGATAAGCAGTTCAAAGGCATAATCATATAGTCTCAGTTCCAAAGGACAAGGGATACTTTCCTTCTGGCGTGGCAACTTAGCAAATGTCATCAGATATTTCCCCACTAGGTCTCCAATTTTGCCTTTAAGGATAAATATAAGCAGGTGTTTTGGGGAGAAATAGACAAGCACATGTAGCTTTGAAGGTATTTGGTTGGTAATATTGCCTTTGGTGATATAGCTGGAAACACTCTGCTTTCTCTACCCCTTGGATTTTTCCAGGACTCACTTGGCACTGACACCAAGAGAGAATTAAAAGGTCTGGGAAACTGCCTTGTGAAAATCAGCAAGTCTGATGGCATTCATGGCTTGTTTCATGTTTTCCATAGATCAAATGAAGGATATTATCTATAGAGCAGCTCACTCCTATGATCTATGATACAGAAAAAGGCAGGCTCCCAAATCCTATTAACGATCATGTAGCAAAAGTAATTAGAGAAATCCTAACTAAAAATGGAATTGGTGAAAGTAGATCATGTAGAATATTTAATCATAGTTAGCACTTTGGCCTTCTGATTCTCAAGCAATTCCTGTTGTCTTTATTTTAGGCCAGATCATGTTTATAGAAGAGCCAGTAAAAACTCTTAGAAATTGAGACTTATGTAGTGGACTTCCTGCCATCTAGGGGAGGGGAAGGGACTGGGGGTAAAAGTTGTAATGGAGAGCTTTGTAAAGATTAGTGCTGGGGAACTACCCATACATATGTTATACAAATAAAAAGCTTTAATAAAAAAATCAAAACAAACAAACAAACAAAAAAAGAAATTGAGACTTATTTACTGTGATCCATTAGTCAAGAAATGACACTAATAGTTTTATTGGTTTGGGGAAAATAAGCTTCTTTGGATCCAAGGATGCAGATTAAACTAAATCATCTAGTTCAAATGCTATTTTATAAGAATCATAAATTTGTGTTAAATATTCATTTTTTAAAAAAAAATCTTTTCTGCCATTTGTACTTAAGCACTGTTATTTTGCACAGCTGATCTGCATATTTACACAACTGAATTTGAATTTATATAACTGATCACAGTTATGATGTATATTGGGCATTTTGCTGTAAAACAATACACAGAACACACACAAAAAAAGAAAATAAGATGATCAACATCAGCGATTTCTTATTTCTCTTCTTATTTATAAATGGGAATGAATGATAAGAAAGAAGGGCATATTATATAAATACATACACATAAAAAATTAGACAAAGAAAATAGACCCTGTGTCAGAACTGCTGACACTTAAAAATGATTACTGAATGAATGAATAAATGTAGACTTTGGTCTAAATGAGGAAAAAAAATGTTATTGTTAACTTCCTATAGCAGAATAAAGCATAAATTTGATTTTCCCCAAGACAAAGTGTCAATTTCTGTTTGGTGGGGGACAGAGTGAGCTGCCATAGTAGACTATATATGATGTTCCCCCTTGATGTATTTTTTTGCTTGCTCAGATCCTCCTTTGGTCTAGCTGAGGACAGTGGCTAGAAAGGCATTAGTCTTTCTAGTGAACAGTCTAATCTTTGGGGAAAAAAACTGGTGATATTCATATGCTAAAGATGAGATCAATGGGAAAGGGATTAAGAACTTTTCTATGTTTTATGGATGTCACATTAGGCTTTCACTCACTCTTTAGGTATCACTATAGCTTTGGTGACAAGACACAAAAATCTACTTTAGTCTTGTAAGATGTTAGTCCACAACTATGAATTTGTTGAATTCATAGTTGGCTTTCAGTCAATAAACATTAATTATCTTCTTTGTCAGGCATTGTGCTAAGCATTTAGGATAAAATGAAAAGTATATTTATTACAAGGATTTTATTTTTCTTTCTGTTTCTTTTTGTTGGTTGGGAAGTAGAAGGGAGAGAAAATAATTTTCTTTTAATTAAAAAAATTAATTTTAAAAATAGAAAGTCAAACTTTACCCCAGAAATAGATTCCTTAAGAACTAAAATAGATCAGTCAGAAATTCACTGATTTCATAAGCCAGCAAGACATATTTTAACAAAATCAAAAGCTTGAAAAAAAAAAGTGAACACAAAAGGTATGATATGAAAAAAAAGAACTGAAAATAGGTCAATGAGAAAAAAAATTTAATTATTAGACTATGGAAATTATGATTTTTTAATCTTAGTTAAAATGAGAAGGGGGCAGCTAGGTGGCACAGTAGATAGAGCACCAGCCCTGAAGTCAGGAGGACCCGAGTTCAAATCTCATCTCAGACACTTAACATTCCCTAGCTGTGTGATCCTGGGCAAGTCACTTAACCCCAATTGCCTCAGCAAAAAATGAGGAGGAAGATTCTGGAAAGATGGCAGAATAAGGCAAGAAATTACTTGAGTCTCCTAAACTCTTCCACAAATAAGAGAGAATTTTGAATGGCAAAAATAATTTAAAGTCAGAGTAAAGCAGTTGTCGGGTAAAACAATTTCTGATGATGTTAGGACAGACAGAAGAAACAATAAAAGAATTGTTGGACTACTAAAAGTTATGATCAAAAAAAAAGAATCTAGTTACCATATTTCAAGAGGTTATTAAGGGAAATTGCTCTGAAGTTTTAAAATGAGAAGGTAAAATAGAAATAGAGAAAATCTACTGATCACCACCTGAAAGACATCTCAAGATGAAAACTCATAGGAACGTCATAGCCAAGTTTCAAAACTTCCAGGTTAAAAATGTAGGAAAAACTTTACCTCTGATAGTGATGGTTTGACCTAACTGAAGTGCAAAAACCTCCAGGCAGATAATGCCAAATCAATAAAAATCAAGCTCTTTAGGCCCTGGTGTAGGCTGCAGC
Source organism: Myrmecobius fasciatus (assembly GCA_023553655.1). Classification (NCBI taxonomy): domain Eukaryota; kingdom Metazoa; phylum Chordata; class Mammalia; order Dasyuromorphia; family Myrmecobiidae; genus Myrmecobius; species Myrmecobius fasciatus. Next base: position 254,744 of record JAJPUD010002797.1, read on the forward strand.
CTTAGCTTAGAAACTTTCCCCTCATACCTTTTCACAGGAAGATTTCAGGGCTCTCATATTGTGCTGAGCACCCAGCTCAGGTATGATCTGAAGTCTTGATCTGAAGTCCTGGGCTGTGGCTATGGGCTAAGAGGAAGGAGCACATGCTGAATGAATGATCAGAGAAGGGAGGGACTGTGCTGGCTGTAGGCACTCATGGAGTCCCTGGTTCTGGTTCCAGAGCAAAATGGTCACAAGCCCCAAAAGATATTTTGGAAGACTTTAAAAGGAGCTTTTAAACTCAAATAAGAGAAATTAAGGAAAAATATGGAGAAAAAAGGAGTAATTCAAGAAAATTATGAAAAAAGTCAACCAATTGGAAAAAGAAATTTTAAAAACTTATGAAAGAAAATAACTTTTTAAAAATTAGAATTGGGCAAACAGAAGCTAAAGACTTCACAAGATACCAAGAAATAAAACAAAATCAAAGGAATGAAAAAATAGAAGAGAACATAAAAAAGTTCATTAGAAAAACAGATGACCAGGAGAAACAATAAAAGAATTGCTAGACTACCTATGGTCTAGATACCATATTTCAAGAGGTTATTAAGTGAATTTTTTTTTAAGTTTTAAAATAAGAGAGTAAAATAGAAATAGAGAAAATCCACTGATCACCACTTGAAAGAGATTCCAAGATGAAAACTTATCAGAGCATCATAGCTAAGTTTCAAAACTTCCAGGTCAAGGAGAAAATACTATAAGCACCTAGGAAAAAATGTTAAATAATGTGGAACTACAATAAATATAATACAAGATGCAACAGCTTCTACATTAAAATACCAAAGGTGATGGAAGAATATATTCTGAAAAGCAAAGAAGCTGGTCTTGCAACCAAGAATAATTTGGTTATTTTTAGCCATCAAAGCTGTGCATTATCCTGAATAAGAAAAAAGAAAATGGATATTTAATGAAGTAAAGGACTTTCAGGTATTTGTGAAGAAAAGACCAAAGCGAAGTGGAAAATATGACTTATTAGATTCAGGATAAACATAAAAGGTAAACATTGAAGACCAATTATAAAGGACTTGACAAAGTCAAAATCTTCACTTCTATGGGAAAATGTTATCTCTAACTCTTAAGAATATTACTATTTCTTGGGTAATTTGAAAAAGAACAGATACACATAAGGCATGGTATTAAGTTGAATGTGACAGAATGATCTTAAAAATAAAAATTGAGTAGGGAGAGGTAAAATGGTATGTGAATAGAAGAACTGCTGCAGTAGAGGCAGGAAGCTGATAGTGTTAGAACATTTTTCTCAACAGAACAAGGTGAAAGGCAACTCTGAGGTACCACTACACACCTGTCAGATTGGCTAAAATGACAGGAAAAGATAATGATGAATGTTGGAGGGGATGTGGGAAAACCGGGACACTAATACATTGTTGGTGGAACAGATCCAACCATTCTGGAGAGCAATTTGGAACTATGCTCAAAAAGTTATCAAACTGCATACCTTTTGACCCAGCAGTGTTTTATTGGGCTTATATCCCAAAGAGATCTTAAAGGAGGGAAAAGGACCCACATGTGCAAGAATGTTTGTGGCAGCCCTTTTTGTAGTGGCTAGAAACTGGAAACTGAATGGATGCCCATCAATTGGAGAGTGGCTGAATAAATTATGGTATATTAATGTTATGGAATATTATTGTTCTGTGAGAAACGACCAGCAGGATGATTTCAGAAAGGTCTGGAGAGATTTGCATGAACTGATGCTGAGTGAAATGAGCAGAACCAGGAGATCAATGTACACAGCAACAACAATACTATATGATGATCAATACTGATGGACATGGCTTTCTTCAACAATGAAATGTCTCAAACCAGTTTCAATTGTTCAGTGAAGAAAGCCATATGCACCCAGAGAGAAGGATATGAAATGTGGAGCACAACATATCACTTCCATGATCTCTATCGATATTTGTTTGCATTGTGTTTCCCTTCTCAGATATTTTTTGTTCACGTAGATACGACTGTTCTTGCACAGCAAGATAAGTATGGAAATATGTATACATATATTCGACTTGTCAAGTATTTTAATATAATTAACATATTGTGGACTTCCTGCCATCTAGGGAAGGGGAGGGGGACTAGGGGGGAAAATTTGTAACAGAAAGCTTTGTAAGGATCAATGTTGAGAAACCACCCATACATATGTTATGCAAATAAAAAGCTTTAATTAAAAAAGAACAGGGTCAAAGAGAAAATAGCATACACCTCTAGAAGGATATTAAATAGGAGAATGATGGGATAGAAGAAAAGATGGATTCTTAGAAGGGTATGCAAATCAAGAAATAGAAGGGTAAGAGGAGAGTAAAAGGAGACAATTCTTACAAGGGTGAGAAAATTAAGGAATAGGAAAAGATAAGGGAGGCATTCTTTTTTCATTGTACTGTATTTCTATTTATTTTGTAAACATTCCAATTACATTTTAATGGTATTTTATTTTTCCAAATATTGGCAAAGATACTTTTCAACATTCATCTTTGCAAAAGCTTTTGTACCAAATTTTTCTCCTCTTCCCCCTCCAAAGACAACATACAATCTAATTAATATAAATTAAACATGTGGAATTCTTCCAAACATATTTCCATATTCATCATGCTACACAAGAAAAAAATCAAATCAAAAGGGAAAAAAAACATGAGAAAGAAAAAAATCAAGAAAACAAACAAAAAACAACAACAAAACAAGTGAAAATACTATGCTCTGATCCATATTTGGTCTCCATAGTTCTCTCTCAGGATACAGACGGCACTTTCCATCATAAGTCTATTGGAATTGCCTTGAATCACCTCATTGTTGAAAAGAGGCAAGTCCTCACAGTTGATCATCCCAAAATCTTGTTGTTACTATGTACAATATTCTCTTGGTTCTACTCACTTCACTTAGAATCAGCTCGTGTAAGTTTCTTCAGGCTTTTCTGAAATCAGCCTGTTCATCATTTCTTATAGAATAATAATCACATTCATATATCATAATATATTCAGCCATTCCCCAACTTATGGACACCCACTTAATTTCCAGTTCCTTACACTAAAAGGGCTGCTACAAACATTTTTGCACATTTGGGTTAAGGGAAACATTCTTAAGCAGTAGTTAGTTAATTAGATGTTTGAGAAGAGACTGGGTAAAAAGAGAGGAAGACAATAAAAAGCAATGAAAAACAGGATGAGGAAAATGCACACAACTAGTAATTATAATTTTGAATGTGAATGAGATGGATTCACCCATAAAATGGAAATGGATAACAGAATGGAATAAAAATCCAAGAATATGTTGTTTACAAGAATATATTTTAAAATAAGAGTATAGATACATCCTATAGAGTATACATACAGATACAAAGAGATACATTTTTACATAGAGTAAAAATAAAGGGCGAGTAGAATTTATTATGTTTCAGCTGATGCAAAAAAAAAAGCAAAGATATGAATCATTATCTAAGACAAAGTTAAAGGTAAAATAGGCTTAATTAAAAGAGAAAAGCAGGGAAACTACATTATGATAAAATATGTAATAGGTAAAGTAATATCAATACTAACATCCAAATTTTTAAAGGAAAAGCTAAATGGAATTACAGATGGAAATAGCAAAAGTATAATAGTGGGAGACTTTAATCTTCCCTGCTTAGAACTCAATAAACTAACTCAATAAAACTAACCAAAAAAAATAGTAAGTCAAGGAAATGAATAGAATATTAGATAAGCTAAATATGGTAGCTATCTAGAGAGAATTGAATGGGAATAGAAAAGAATACACTTAAAAACATTTTTACAAAAATTGACTAAATATTAGGGCAAAACTTCAATTCAGAAAAGCAGAATATTAAATGCATCCTTTTCAGATCATAATGCAACAAAAATTATATTTAATGAGGTACCATGAAAACACAGATTAAAAATTAATTGGAAACTAAATAATCTAAATCATAAATAATCTAATCTTAAAGAATAAATGTGTTAAAGAATAAGCCATAGAAAGAAAAAAATAATTTTATTAAAGAGAATGATAACAATGCAAGAACATATCAAAAACTGTGGGATACAGCAAAAGCAATAATTGGGAGAGAATTTAGATCTCCAAACCCTCTAAATTGAGAAAGAACAGATCAATGAATTGGATATATAATTAAAAAACTAGAAAAAGAACAAATTTTAAAATTCCAATTAAACACCAAATTGAAAATTCTAAAAATTAAAGGTGAGTGTCAGATTGGCTAAAATGACAGGAAAAGTTAATGATGAATGTTGGAGGGGTTGTGGGAGGGCTGGGACACTGATGCATTGTTGGTGGAGCTGTGAACGGATACAGCCATTCTGGAGAACAATTTGGAGCTATGCTCAAAAAGTTATCAAACTGTGCATACCCTTTGACCCAGCAGCATTTCTATTGGGCTTATATCCCAAAGAAATTATAAAGAAAGGAAAAGGCCCCACATGTGCAAGAATGTTTGTGGCAGCCCTTTTTGTAGTGGCTAGAAACTGGAAATTGAATAGATGCCCTTCAATTGGAGAATGGCTGAATAAATTATGGTATATGAATATTATGGAATATTATTGTTCTGTAAGAAATGACCAGCAAGATGATTTGAGAGAGGCCTGGAGAGACTTACATGAACTGATGCTGAGTGAAATGAGCAGAACCAGGAGATCATTATACACGGCAATAACAGTACTATATGACGATTAATTCTGATGGACATGGCTCTCTTCAACAATGATATGTTTCAAACCACCTCCAATTGTTCACTGAAGAAAGCCATATACACCCAGAGAGAGGGATGCGAAATGTGGACCACAACATAACATTCTCATACTCCTTGATTGATGTTTGCTTACATTGTGTTTCCTTTATCTGATATATCGTTTGTGTAGATAAGATTTTTCTTGCACAACAATGATAAGTTTGGAAATATGTATACATATATTCGATTTGCCAATATTTTAACATAATTAACATGTAGTGGATATCCTGCCATCTAGGGGAGGGGTGGGGAAGTTGGGGGGAAAAATTTGTAACGGAAAGCTATGTAAGGGTTATTGTTGAAGAATTACCCACACATATGTTATGCAAATAAAATAAAAATTTTAAAAAAAAAATTAAAGGTGAGATTAATAAAGTTGAATGTAAGAAAATCACTGAATTATTAAATAAAACTAGACATGGGTTTTAGGAGGAAACAAAAAAATTGATAAATCATTGATTAAAATAAAAAAGAGAAGAAAACTGAATTACTAGTATCAAAAATTTAAAGAGTGAATATAACACTAACAAAGGATAAAAATCAAAACAATTACTAGGACTTATTTTGCTCAATTATATCCAATAAATTTAACATTTTAAGCAAAATATTTACAAAAATATAAACTTTCTGGATTAACAAGCAGAATGTCTAAATAAAACCATTTTAGAAAAAAAGAAACTGAATAGGCAAAAAAATAAGTTTCTTAAGAAAAAGGCATCAAAATCAGATGGATTTACAAATAAATTCTACCAAACACTTAAAAATCAACTAATTCCAATATTAAATGAATTATTTGTAATAATAGGCAAAAAGGAATCTTACCAAACTCCTTTTATGAAATATATATGGTGCACATAATTAGAAGAGCAAAAATAAAGAGAGAATGGCTTAACATAAGGAAAACTATTAACAAAACTGATTATGCCAATATCAAAATAAAAATTATATGATGTAAATAGATGCAGAAAAATCTTTTAACAAAATAAAATATTCATTGAAAACACTTTAAAGCATAGGCATACATTTTTCCCCTTAAAATGATAAGAAGCATCAGCAAACCATCAGCAAATATTATTTGTAATAGGAATAAGCTAGAAGTCTTCCCATTAAGACTAGGAGCAAAACAAGGATGTCCATTATCACCAATATTATTCAATATATTAGAAATACTAGCAATAGCAATTAAGAGAAGAAAAAGAAATTGAAGAAATCAGAGTGCACAATAAGATAATAAAACCTATATGTTCTGAAATATTTGTAGTAGCTTTTTTTTGTAGTGGCAAAGAGCCAAAATGCCCATCAATTAGGGAATGACTAAACATACTGTGATATATGATTGTGATAAAATATTACTGCAATGTAAGAAATGATGAGGTGGTTGATTTAAGAAAAACATGAAAAAACATGTATGAAATAATGAAAAGTGAACTGAGCAGAGCCACGAGTATATTGTATATAGTAACAGCAATTTCAAGAATAATTGTGAAGACCAAGTTCTTCTGCGTACTAGATATACTCAGATCAACTAAAAAGAACCATTAAAGAAAAATGCTATCTTCCTCCAGAGAAAGAACTGATAAATAAAAGTATGCATAATATGGTTTCACATATATTTATGAATCTACATCAAATTGGTGGATTTCTCTAGTGTGAATGGGGGAGGGGCAGGAGGGAATAAGACAATTAGGAACTTGAAATGTAATTATTTTTAAAAAGAAAGAAATAAAAGTTGTTTTTAAAGCCCAGGAATGATAATTTAAGAAATCACCCATGGAAAATGCCCAGAACTATTCAAATTAAACAGTAAAGTAAAAATAGAATCTACCAATTATCTCTTGAAAAGAGTCTCAAAAGGAAAAGTCTTAGGAAAGTCATAATCAAAACCCAAAGATCCCACATAAAAGACAAAATGCAAAAAGTCTCCAGAAAGGAGTTCAAGTATAAATTAGTTATATTCAGGATCAGACAAGATCTAACTCAATTTAAAGAAGTAAACAAAAACAGGAGATATCTTAGAATATAATATTGCAAAAGGAAGAAGCTTACAAATAGGAATATCTTTCATTGAAAAGTTGAGTGTAATCTACAGAGGGAAAATGAAACTTTTAATGGATTTTTAATCATTCCTAATAAAAAGATCAAAGCTAAGTAGAAAGATTAAAAAGGAAACAGGGACAGAGCGAAAAAAACAAAGTGAGCATTTTTACCAAGCTCTTTTAACTTTCCCCTCTAAGCAACTTTAAAAGGCAAAGCAAAGCAAATTGTAAGCAGAATAACCAACAAAACGTTCATTACAACCTAGGATAACTCAGAAGGACAAAAAGAGAGAGGAGCAGACATTGGAGTGGGGAACCCAATGGTAGAAGCAACGTCAGCTATGGCAGCAGCAGCAGTAGCAATAGCATGGCAGCAGCAGCTAAAGAAGTGGAAATGGGAATAATCAGGGCACAGAAACAATAAAGGGATTCAATATCTGGTCTGAAAATGATTACAAGTGTCCTCTTTGCTAGCACTGGGCCCAGGACTGAGTGCCATCTGACAACTCCACTGTATATTACCCAATTCCAAGTTAACAATTCCAAGATGGAAAGGGGTACTTGTGTCACAAGGAAACAGGGGCACTATCTGATAGAGGTCACAGTTGCATAGTGGAAATAAGTTGTGGTCACAAGGGAATTCAATCTGGTTAAGGACCATAATGTAAGCCAAAAGGGCAACAATCAGAGCTCTCCATGGATCCAACTACATTGGAAGCACCAAAAACTTATAGGTCCCAAGAACTAGCTATGAAAACAGTAAGACATAAAAATAAAGCATCTCTAACATAAAGTACAAAGTCAAAAAATAGATTGGGAAAATGAGTAAACAACAAAAATAAAACATGGCCCTAAAAAATTACTATAGTGACAAGAAAACAATACAAATTCAGAAGACAAATTACTTGAAAATATTTACAAGCAAAGCCTCAAGGAGAAATACAGATTAGATTCAAGCCCAACAATAATTCCTAGGAGAAAAAAACTTAGAAACTTAGAGACTTTTAAAAGAGCAGAAAAAAAGTTTTCAAATCAAATAAATGCAGAAGAGGAAAAATTGGGGAAAGAACTGAGAATTACAAGAAAATCATGAAAGGAGAATTAATAATTTGATAAAAAGAGGTACAAAAATTATTGAAGAAAATAATACCTCAAAATCAGAATTGGTCAATGGTTAGAGAAGTACAAAAACTTACTGTTAAAATTAGGATAGGTCAAGTGGAAGCTAATGGAACAATGACAATGATATAAGGAAAAAATAAAAGAACAAAAAAAATGAAAAAATAGAAAAATGTGACATCACATAAAAACAACTGACCAGGAAAACAGATTAAGAAGGGATAATTTAAGAATTATTGGACTACCACGATCAAAAAGAAAGAGCCTAGACATAATATTTTGGGAAATTATAAAGGAAAAACTGCCCAGAAAGTTTGGAACCTGAGGCAAAGTAGAGATTGGAAGAAACCACAGGCCACCTTCTGAAAGAAATCCCCAAATGAAAACTCTCAGGAATAATATAATCAAAATTCACATCTACCATGTCAAGAAGAAAATACTACAAGCAGTCAAAAAGAAATAATTCAAATATTATGGAGTCACAGTCAGAAATGTACAAGATTTTGCAGCAATCATTAGAGAGGAAGGGAAGGCTTGGAATATGATATTCTGGAAGGCAAATGAGCTAAGATTACAACCATGAATAACCTCCCCAACAAAACTGAATAAAATTTCATAAAGGGAAAGCATTCTTGATGAAAATTTGACATTCAAACACAAGACTCAAGAGAAACATAAAAGAGAAATCATAAAGAAACTTGATAAAGTCAAACTCACTTTTAAGAAAGTTAGATGTGAGGTGATTCAAGCCAGTTCCAATGGTCTTGTGATGAAGAGTGCCATCTATGTCTAGAGGGCTGTGAGGCCTGAGTGTGGATCACAACATAGTATTTTCACTTTTTGTTGTTTGTTTCCATTTTTTTCTTTCTTATTTTTTTCCTTTTTGATCTGATTTTTCTTGTGCAGCATGATAATTGTGGAAATATATATAAAAGAATTGCACATGTTTAAGATATATTGGATTACTTGCCATCAGAGGAGGGGGTGGAAGGGAGGGGAAAAAAATTTGGAACACAAGGCTTTGCAAGGGTGAATTTTGAAAATTATCTATGCATATGTTTTGAGGGGGCAGGGTTTTTTGGTCTGTTTTTTGCTGAGGCAACTGGGATTAAGTGACTTGCCCAGGATCACAAAGCTAGGAAATGTTAAGTGTCTGAGGCCAGATTTGAACTCAGGTCCTTCTGACTCCAGGGCTGGTGTATGCATATGTTTTAAAAATGAAAAGCTTTAATAAAAAAGAGAGAAAGAGTCTACATAGACAAAGGGGGAAGATATAAGTTAATAATGTTTGGATCAATTGCAAAAAAAAAATTGGAGGGGTAAGAAAGAGTTATCAACTGGGAGAAGGGGGAAGGAAGATCAAGAAAGGCTGAAATTACATCATGTAAAAGAGAAACACAAAAAAGTTTTTATGGTGGAAGGGAAAATTGGGAAGGGGGAGAGCAAAGCTTGAACTTCACTTCTCAAACAGGAAAGTGGGGGAGGGGAAGAGGATAAGAGAAAGTCTGTTTAGAGGCTGTTAAGAGAGAGTGCAGATTAAGGAAGTTAATGGTCAAAAGCAAAACAAACTTTTGAGAAGTGACAGGATAAAAAAAGAGAATGAAAGAAGGATAAATAGAAGGAAATAGGAGGGGGAGAAATGCATAGTATTTCACAGTACAGTAATCATAACTGTGAAAAGAATGAACTCACCCTAAAAATAAAAGAGGATAGATTAGAAAACAAAATATTGTTTACAAGAAACATACTTAAAACAGGTACACACAGAATTAAAATAAGGAGCTAGATATGAATCTAGTATGATTCAACTGAAGTAAAAAAAGAGGTAGCAATTATCTCAGATCAAAAAAAAATACATTTAATTAAAAGAGACAACTGAGGAAACTACATTTTGCTTAAAGTTACCATAGACAATAAATGGTATAGCATCCAAATTCTTGAAAGAAAAAGTTAAATAATAAGAGAAGGAAATAAATTGTAAAAATATACTGGTAGGGGGACCTCAACTCACCTCTCTCAGAATGCAATGAATTTAAACATTAAATAAATAAGAAAGAAGTTAAGGGAAAAAATAGAATTTTAGAAACATGAGATATGATAGTCTTCTGGAAAAATTATAAGGGAATAGAAAGAAATATAACATTTTTTCAGCTATAAAGGACATTTTCACAAAAATCGACCATGTATTAGGGCTTAAAAACTTCCTAAATAAATGAAGAAAAGCAGAAACATTAAATTCACCCTGTTGAGACCATAATTCAATAAAAATTACACTCAATAAAAAGCCTCAAAAGCAGTTAAAAAATTTTGGGGAAAAATTTTTTTCTTAATTTATTTGAAATTATATCATGTAACACTAAAGCAGAGGTGAGAAACGTTCAGTCTGCAGGCTATATAAGGTACACAAAATCATTTGCATAATCAACCACAAGTGATGGTGAGCTGAAAGGTAGGTAGAACAACCTCCCACAGCTTGAATTCTATAAGTTGATAATTTTTTATGACTTAAGAATAATGTTACAAATATCCAAATGGACGTTGGCAGAAAAAAAGGATCCCCAACCTTGCTCTAAAGAATAAGTGGGTCAAAAAAAGCAATGAACAAAAAAGTAAGTAAAAGCAACCTCACAGTACCAGATCTCAAACTATATCACAAAGCTGTAATCATCAAAACAATCTGGTACTGGATAAGAAAAGAGTGGTTGGGGAGAGGACTGATTTCAGAAAAATCTGGAAAGATTTGCATGAACTGCAACAAAATGAAGTGAGAAAAATTAGGAGAACACCATACACAGTAACAATAATATTGTACCAATGATCAAGAGTTAATCTTAGTTTTTCTGATCAATATAGTGATCCAATATAATTCTAAAGAACTCATAATGAAAAGTGCTGTCCATCTCCAGTTTTTCCACTTTATTTTTCTTGCATTTATCTTTGCAACATGGCTAAATATGAAAATATGTTTTGCCTTACTTCACATGTTTAATGGGTATCATATTGCCTGCCTTCTCAATGGGTAGAAATGGAAATAAAAGGAGGGAGATAATTTGGAATTCAAAACTTAACCAAATTAATGCCAAAAATATTTTTAAAAGAGGAATAGAATAATTGATCAATGAAATAGATTAGATATATAATACACAGTAAGGAAAAATAAATTACCACAGTAACCTAGTGTTTGATAAACTCTAAAATCCAAACTACTTTGCCAAGAATTCTTCCTTCAACAAAAGTTGCTAAGAATACTAGAAGGCAGTTAGGCAAAACTAGACACATACAAACATCTTACACAATATATCAAGCAAAGGTCAAAATGGTTATATGATTTAGACATAAAAGGTGATATGATAAGCAAATGAGTATACCATGAAAAAAATGCCTATCAGACCTATGGATAGGGGAAGAATGAATTCATGATTAAAAAAGAGAGAGAAAGATCATAAGAAATAAAGTAGATAATTTTAAGTTTATGAAATTGAAATGGGGTTGCACAAATAAAGCTAATACAAACAAAATTAGAAGCAAAGTAGGAAACTGGAGGGAAGGGGGAATTTTTATAAATTTCTCTGATAAAGGTCTCATATTTCAAATATATGCAAAACTGAGCCAAATTTATGAGTGAAACATTTCCATATGTCCCCCATAGAAAATGGTATATGAAACCACAATTTCTATTATGTAGCTTGTTGCTGGTTTTAAGTATATAATAAAAGTTAACATTAATTTTATAACTGTTCAGATCACTTATGTCACTCTTTGCCTTTTTTTTTTAACATTACTAGTTTTGACCCATACTTAACACCACATACCAAGATAAGATCTAAATGGGTTCATGATCTAAATATAAAGAGTGATATTGTAAGCAAATTAGAGGAAGGTAGTATAGTTTACCTCTCAGACCTGTGGAGATGGAATAAATTTATGTCCAAAGAAGAACTAGAACTCTTAATTGAACACCAGATAGATAATTTTGATTATATTAAGTTTAAAAGTTTCTGTACAAATAAAACTAATGCAGACAAGATTAGGAGGGAAGCATCAAATTGGGAAATCATCTTTACATTTAATGGTTCTGATAAAGGCCTCATTTCTAAAATATATAGAGAATTGTCTCATATATACATATATATAAGAATTCAAGCCACTCTTCAATAGATAAGTGGTCAAGGGATATGAACAGACAATTTTCAGATGATGAAATTAAAACCATCTCTAGTCATATGAAAAGTTGCTCCAAATCACTATTGATCAGAAAAATGCAAATTAAGACAACTCTGAGGTACCACTACACACCTGTCAGATTGGCTAAAATAACAGGAAAAGATAATGATGAATGCTGGAGGGGATGTGGGAAAACTGGGACACTAATACATTGTTGGTGGAACTGTGAACAGATCCAACCATTCTGGAGAGCAATTTGGAGCTATGCTCATAAAGTTGTCAAACTGTGCATACCCTTTGACCCAGCAGTGTTTCTACTGGGTTCATATCCCAAAGAGATCTTAGAGGAGGGAAAGGGACCCACATGTGCAAGAATGTTTGTGGCAGCCCTTTTTGTAGTGGCTAGAAACTGGAAACTGAAGGGATGCCCATCAATTGGAGAGTGGCTGAATAAATTATGGTATATGAATGTTATGGAATATTATTGCTCTGTAAGAAACGACCAGCAGGATGATTTCAGAGAGGCCTGGAGAGACTTGCATGAACTGATGCTGAGTGAAACGAGCAGACAGGAGATCATTATACACAGCAACAACAATATTACATGATGATCAATTCTGATGGACATGGCTCTCTGCAACAAAGAATTGCCTCAAACCAGTTCCAATTGTTCGGTGAAGAAAACCATATACACCCAGAGAGAGGGATATGAAATATGGACCACAACATAACATTTTCATGCTCTCTATTGAGGTTTGCTTGCATTGTGTTTCCTATCTCTGATTTTCTTTTTTTTTTTCTTGTATATAGGATTTTTCTTGCACAATTTGTCAAGTATTTCAACATTATTAACATGTAATGGATTTCCTGCCATCTAGGGGAGGGGAGGGGATTGGGGGTAAAATTTGTAATGGAAAGCTTTGTAAAGATCAATGCTGGGGAACTACCCATACATATGTTATACAAATAAAAAGCTTTAATAAAAAATAAAAAAAACATTACTAGTTTCCTGCTATTCAGCTATTAAAAATAGCTACCTTTTAACAAATAAGTATAGTCAAGCAAAAGAAATCCATATATTGGCCATATGTAAAAATATATGACCTATTCTACATTATCAGTCTATCACCTCTCTGTCAGGAAATAAGTAGGTAGTATGATTCATTATTACTTCTCTGGAATCATAATTTATATTTTGTATTGATCTTTTGTCATTTGTTTAGCTTTCCTAAATTGAAGGGCTTACCCACAGTTATATACATTGTATATAATATTTGAATATAATTTGCCCTTTGGAATTCTGGTTCACTTATCTCCAGTCAAATGGCCCATTGTAGAAGTTCAGGAAAGACCCTTGAATTAAAAAAAAATGAGTGGACCAAAGCTGTTTTTGAAGATTAGTTTTCAAATTATTTCAGCCTAGTTGTTGAACAATATTACAAGGAAAAAACTATCTCATTACTCATTTTAGGTAACACTGGCTCATCCAACTATACTTGGTTCGTGTGTGAGAATGTGAGCATTTAAATTCCCCAAGTTGTAGATAAAGCTCTCTGTACTTATCAGCACCAAAAAAAAGAAAAAATGATTTAGTCTATGCTGCTAAAATAATTTAAATGATAATAACAATGTTTTTATCATATCAACATAGTAAAAACATATATATAGGTATAATCTTCAGTAATTTTTTAAAATAAATTTTAAATTTTGCTTTCATTAATCAATTGTATTCTTGTTCAGTCAATAGTGATCTTCAGTAATTTTTTTTTATTTTGCATTTTGCTTTCCAGAATTAGTTATTAAACACTTATTATATACCTATTATATGTTAAACACTATGCCAAACACTGGGGATACAAGGAAAGGTATAAAAGATAGTCCCTAAAGTTTATAGACTAATGACAGTGAAAATACAAAAATAGTTATGCAACAAATTACATATACAATAAATTAAAAACAATAAGCAGAAGGAAGGCCGTAAAAATAAAGGGGGGGTCAGAAAAGGCTTCCACCAGAAGGTGAGATTTCAAGTAGGACTTGAAGGAAGCCCAGGAAGCTAGGAGGCAGAGATGAGGAAGGAGAACATTCCAGGTATGGCATTCAGTGAAAATGCCTAGAGTGAAAATATAGAGTTTCACATTTGAGGAATGACAGAGGCCTGTTCCTCCTTAAATGGATATTAGTATATGGAGGTAGATGAGACAGGTAAGCTACAAGATGACTGATTATAATAAACCTGAATTTGAAATACATTTTTATTATCCTTTGTTGTTATATTTGTTACACATGTTTTCATTAGCCTGGAACAAATTATTATGTTTTACATAAAATTAAAATTTTGAATGCAGCAATTTTGAATCATGTGATCACTTCAAGGGGTTCATTATTTACATTAAACTGGACCTAGCTGTATTCATGATATACAGATAGGCATGAGGCTTCTGTCTATCATTCTCTACTCCAGAACTGTATTTTCCAACATTTTTCATCTTTGTCTTTACTTTTTGAATGTACATGATAAGCATTTGCAAAAAACAAAAACAAAAACACAAATAGGAAAGTAATTGAATTTTTGTGCCAATATCCATTACAGATGTAGAAAAATTCTGTAAAACCCTCAAAAAAAAAACCCCTCCAAAACAGAAATGTATTTTGATACTATGAAAGAATATTAAAACTATTTTAGTGAAACTGAAAATATTAGGAAATAACATTTTTAACCCTTTTCAGACTTTTCTCTTGAATTAAGTAGGACAAAAGAATGGGAAGCAAAATTTAAACAAAGAAGAGTTATCCTTTATCAGCCTTACCCACCACACTGAGTCATCTGGGGCAAGCTCTTTTCCTAATTAGCAATTAGCACTGTGGATTAGCATATATGAGTACCTTAGGCTTTTTCAAACTTTTTCTTTATTGGTGAGATATTTCTATTAGACCAAATTTCATGTCAAGAAACCTGGACTAGGGACAGGAAAACCCAAACCTTTAATCCCCAGTTGAATGTAAGGTTCAATAGGCCAAATATACAGGATGTCAATCATTTAAACATGTAGAAATAAATGGCCCTAATTCATGCAGACTATTTTCAAGGTTTATATGCCCAGTCTGGGTTACAAATTCCTTGCTCAGGGGCAGCTATGTGGAGCCATGGATAGAGCACTAGCCCTGAAGTCAGGAGGACCTGAGTTCAAATTAGATCTCAGACACTTAACACTTCCTAGCTGTGTGACCCTGGGCAAGTCACTTAATCCCAATTGCCTCAGTAAGAAAAAAAAAAAAAAACCTCCTTGCTGAGTAAAAGTAAAAATTCTTTATTCCTGCATCTAAATCCAGCAAAGATAGATAGGGGTTTATAAGATTTGGGCTCAAAGGGTATTTGTATTAGGGATGGGTGGAATTATGTCAAAGGTAGAAATACAACACCATTATAAAAGAGCACAGTAAGAAACACTGAATCTATCATGGAGAATCTATCTAAAGAAATAGCTTTGAGGTGCTCCAAATCACTATTGATCAGAGAAATGCAAATTAAGACAACTCTGAAATACTACTATCCACCTGTCAGATTGGCTAAGGTGACAGGAAAAGATGACAAATGTTGGAGGTTATGTGGGAAAACTGGGACACTGATACATTGTTGGTGGAACTGTGAACAAATCCAACCGTTCTGGAGAGCAAATTGGAACTATGCTCAAAAAGTTATCAAACTGTGCATACCCTTTGATCTAGTAGTGTTTCTACTGGGCTTATATCCCAAAGAGATCTTAAAGGAAAGAAAGGGACCCACATGTGCAAGAATGTTTGTAGCAGCCTTTTTTGTAGTGGCTAGAAACTGGAAACTGAAGGGATGTCCATCAATTGGAGAATGGCTGAATAAATTATGGTATATGAATGTCATGGAATATTATTGTTCTGTAAGAGATGACCAGCAGGATGATTTCAGAGAGGCCTGGAGAGATGTATATGAATTGACGCTAAGTGAAATGGGCAGAACCAGGAGATCATTATACATAGCAACAACAAGATCATATGATGATCAATTCTGAAGGACATGGTTCTCTTCAACAATGAGATGTTTCAAACCAGTTCCAGCTGTTCAGTGATGAACAAAGCCATATACACCTAGGGAGAGGCCTATGGGATCTGAGTGTGGACCACAACATAGCATTTTCACACTCTCTATTGATGTTTGCTTGCATTATGTTTTCCTTCTCAGTTTTTTTTTCCTTGTACAGCAAGATAGCTGTATAAATATATAGACGCATATTCGATCTGTCAAATATTTTAACATAATTAACATGTATTAGACTTCTTGCCATCTAGGGGAGGGGGTGGGAGATAGGAGGGAAAAATTTGTAACAGAAAGCTTTGCAAGGGTCAATGTTGAAAAATTACCTATGCATATATTTCACAAATAAAGCTTTAAAAAAATTTTTTTTAAGTCAAGCACCAAAAAAAAACAGCTTTGAAAAAATAGATTAACATTTTGGAACACAAAAATACTGAAAGGGAGGGGGATTTAGCCACAGAGAAGCAAATGGCAACAATATAAATGGATGAAATGAATTCTATGTAAGTCAATGTGACTGGCCTTTAAGATAGGATATGAAAAAATAACTTAAGGATTACAAGTCTTCAAATACATGACAAATTAAAAGGTTTCCATACCATGCTATAGGAAACAATATAAAAGAACTGCTAAAACTTTTAAATATATACAATAAAACATCAATTAAAAGAACTCACAAATTGTCACCAGAATAAAATCCATTCTTTCTAAACTTTGAGACATGCAATGATTATACTTAATTTTAAATACAAACAGCAAAAGGTGCAGATATCCAGAAGAAAGATAAATATGAAAGAAATGCAATTCAAATTGCAAAGAATTAGTCTAAAGGCATAAGAAATCAGAGAAGGCAATAGAATACAATCCAAAAGTACAGAGCTATAATTACATACTATAAAACTGAGCCTAATCATTAGCAAAAAGAAAAAGATGTATATTCAAGGAAAAGAAAATACTTTGGGGAATTGCTGCAAAAACAAAACAAAACAAACAACAACCAAAAAAAAAAGGCAAATAGATTATTTTATCTATAAATACCCCCAAAGAGAAGTACAACAAAGGTAATTACAACTATAAAGAACAGACGAGGGAGTGAAATATTTGCAACTTCATGAATTATCACTGAATTTGCAAAAAGGAATAAAAATAAAATTGATTATCAAGTGAAATAATCTAATTCGACAGATCAATGTCATCTAGTACAAAACTCAAACCAAGTGAAGTGAAGCAAGAAAGCAAATCTGAACTTAAACATCCTCTCCTATCTCTTGTATTATCAAAGGCAGTGATTATTAAACTTGGAGTTCCTAACATATATCAAAATTTTGGTTTAATTTTATAAAACATTCCTATTTTATGCTATACCACATACATATGTATTTTAATTTAAGGGTGGATTAAAATTTATTATGACCATGGGATTATAGATGAATTTTTGAAAAGAAAAGGATTCAAAAGACTATAAATTCAACTCTCATTTTATAAATAAAGTATCTGAAGCACACAGAGGTTAAGTGATTTGATAGTATTACAGAGCTAATTATCATCTGAGGCAGGATTCAAATTCAAGTTTTCCTTACTCCCAATCTAGCATTCCATTCACTATGTCTTATCTTGAGGTGTTAGAAAACATTGTTTGTAAATTAGCAATTGGCCTAAGGAACTGAAGTTCAGAATCTAAACTGATCTGAATTCATAAATGAATGAATCTGAATTCAGTGTTTGCATATGCACAAACACACAAGAGATAGATAGCACATAGGTGCATATATATAGATATTAATGAGCATGGATGTATAAGTACATGTGAATATATGTGTGGTGTCCCAAAAGTCTTAGTGTAGTTTTTAGGTTTAATAGTTCCTCATATACATGAGAAGCAGAGTACATAAAGAGCTGGTTTTGATGACAAAAGATCTGACAAGTATTTTAACATAATTAACATGTAGTAGATTTCCTGCCATCTAAGGGAGGAGTGGGGAGTAGGGGGGAAAAATTTGTAACAGAAAGCTTTGTAAGGGTTAATGTTGAAGAACTACCCATACATATGTTTTGCAAATAAAAAGCTTTAATAAAAAAATAAAATAAAATAAAAAGATCTGACATAGGATAACTGACTCTGGACAAATAATTTAATGTCTCTGTACTCTAAGCAACTCTCTACTATTGAATGTTGCATAGAAGTTACTGACTTGCATATTAGAAGGAGTTTCCTCACCCAGGAGTTCCCAATGCTGATGAATCACAGGTTCAATCCATATCCCTAGGTATATGTGGATGTGGATATGTGTGCCCACATACATGCACATATGGTGTGTGTGTGTGTGTGTGTATGTGTTAATACTTGTATATATACACACAAATGTGTCTGTACATCTAAATATATACACATATACAAATATACAAGACAATGCTCCTTAACTCATCAAGAAATTGATCCTTTCTGTTTTTTTAAAGGAATATTCCCAAGTGAATTGAGCTTAACTAGATAGATTAGTTCAATACATTCTAAGCAATAAGAAAATAAGTTTCATCTTTTTAATATTATCCATCATACACTTTGAGTTTGGTACACTGTCCTGGCTTCAAGTCTTCCAGAAGTTGCATTATTGTGTCCAACAGTACACGACTTGAATTAACCAGAAATTCACGACCACAAGCCATGGCAGCAACATCTACAACAAAAATATAAAATAAAGTTCATTGTTAAATTTCACATGGTTCCGAGATTTAGTTACAAGAGGTTGATCTTAGTGTACAATAATATCTAATTCAAGCTTCAGAAGTACAGAATGTATTAAAAAAGTAGATTAAAAATTATTTTAGCCCAAGAATTGACAATTCATAAAGCTAAAGTTACAATCAAAGCATTTTAACTAAGGTAGTTCAGATAGCCCTATTATGATGAACAAACAACTCCTTGGTTACAATGAAACATTGTTTTAATTTAATTAAAACATGTATTCAGGAGTAAAATAATTAGCATATTATGCTCCTAGAGGATGGGACTAAACTGTTTTTATTTAAATATTAGATATAGCAAGGTGAGGGAAGAGAATACCTGCCTCAAAATTTATTTGTGTTTACTAACGACTTTTAATCAAGATGATGAAGCCACAGATTACTATGTGGGTTCAGAAGAAAAACAGAGAAAGTATCACCACTATTGATAAAATTTCTTTATATATGGTCAGCAATGCCAGTTGAGGAAACTGAGGCAAAGTGAAATTAAGTGATTTACCCAGGGTAACACAGCTGCTACTAATTGTCTGAGGCTTTATTTGAACTCAAGTCCTCCTGACTCCAAGATCAATGCTCTATCCATTGTACCACCTAGCTGCCTCAGACTATGTGACCTTGGACACTTTTAATATCTCTCAACCTCAGTTTATCTATTTGAAAAATGAAAATAGTAATAGCACTTACCTCTTAGGACTATTGTAAGAATCAAGAAATAATATGTACAAGTGTTTTGCAAACCTTTAAAACATATATAAAGTCTAGCTATTACTATTATTGTTGTTGCTGTTGTAATTACTAGGTAAAAATTCACTTGAGTCCCTGGAAAGAAATAAAGGTATCCAAAAGATCTCCAAGGGTTCTGGCAACATTTCACTTTTCCCTATGCTTCTAAGAGATATGGGCAGTTTTTTTTATTATTATTTTCTCATATCTAGATATTTTTTGTTAAATAGTCTGCAAGGATCTAATTTCATTCCAATCATGAGCCTGAACCACCATATCAGCCTGGCTCTGGTCTGGCTAAGAGCAATATGGTTTCCTTATATTCATTTTAGAGAATTTCTCTATGAAGCCTTTGAAAAACTAAATTAGCACTTACCACTTAACTTAGCATGCATATTAGTACACAGACTAAATATGGTAATATAAGGGGCTAATTTGAAAAGAACTAAAGTTTTGGATTTTAAAGTGTTTCCTCATTTAAACATAAAAACAATAAAATGTTAACTTCAGAAGTTTTTAATGTAAACTTTCGATTATCACTGTGGTTTGAGACATGTCCTAATCTTGTATGCATACATAACTAACAAAATGTACTATCCATGTCAATATAACATTATATATATATATATGTGCATATATATATAAAGAAAAATGAGATTCAAAAATGACTTACTTGTTATAATTCCAGCCAAAGCAAATACAAATTGATTTTCATCAGAATCCAGCTCTTGTTTTATATTCCCATCAAGTGATTTTACAAAACTTTCCATTGTTTGTCCAGTGATATTGAAAAACTTCAATGCCTTATCCTGAAAATATGGAAAGAACAATTAAAAAGTCATGCTCTTTTAAAGCTTTTAATAAAAACAGAGTAGGAATATTACTCTTTTTCCAGGATCAATTAAATCAATTAAACAAAATATTAAACACCTACTCAGTGCAAAACACCAAAATGGAACATAAATACAAGGTAATTTCTGGAGAGAAGAGAGCAGCTTTTGTATAGGAAGTGGCACCTGAGTTGTGCTTTTGAAAGAAATGTAGAATTCTACAAGGCACACACATGAGAAACACAGGAATTGAGAGTTATAATGTCATGTATGAGCAATACACAGTAACCTCTGTGTCTGAAAGAGAATGTACACAAAGGGGAGTCAGATGAAATAACACTGAAAAGATAGACAGGAACCAGATTTTGAAGGACTTAAATGTCAGGGTGAGAATATTTTACCATCAGGCCAGTAGATAGTCAATGAGGATGTCTTAAGAAAAGAGTGATATTGTCAGACCAAGATGGTGGAGAGTAGACAGGTCTTTTGTCTGAGCTCTTCCTGGCATCCTTCAGATCAACACCAGATCAGGCCTCTGAACTGGTTTTGGAGTGACAGAACACATAATATTTGGAGTGTAACAATTTTCCAGCAGGAGATATTTTGGAAGAACTTCAGGAAAGATCTGGCTCCATCAGATTTGGAGAGAAGGAATGATTTGCAGCTCAAGTGCAGCACAGGGAGACACAGGGAAGAGAGTGGTTTCCATGCACAGAAGGAATCTAATGGGAGGTTCTTAGCCAAATTCCAGCAGTGTTACCTACTTTGTCCTGGTTCAGAAGCAAGTGGATCAGCAGACTTGACATGACTACAGAAGGCATACAGTGAGCTCCTGAACCCCAGTTTAACAAACAGGACACTTAGCTACAGCCAGAATGCCAGCCCCAGGGCAGCATGAAGTTTGGGACAATCTCCCCTTTGCTCTAAGAGCAGACCTCAATCTTTAAAAATAAGCAAAAAAGCAATAAGAGGTCTCACTACAGATAACTTTTTATGTAGATAGGGAAGAATAGACCTCAAATCCTGAGGACACTAAAGGCAAAACATCTCCAGATGAAGTCTCAAAGAATGATAAAAGTTGAGTCTCCATCTCAAAAGGTTCTAATGGAAGAAATCAAAAAAGATCTTAAAAGAGAAGAAAAATGGGAAAAATCAATGAGAATTCTGGAAAAGGAAACACAGGAATTGTCTGAAGAAAATCACTCCTTAAAAAATAGTTTTGAGGAGCAGCTAGATGGCACAGTGGATAAAGCACCGGCCCTGAAGTCAGGAGTACCTGAGTTCAAATCCGATCTCAGACACTTAACACTTCCTAGCTGTGTGACCCTGGGCAAGTCGTTTCACCCCAATTGCCTCAGGGAAAAAATAGTTTTGGCAAAATGGAAAAAGAAAACAACTCCTTAAAAAACAGAATTTATTCAAGCCATTCTCCAATTGATAAATGGTCAAAAGATATGAACAGACAATTTTCAGATGAAGAAATTGAAACTATTTCTGGTCACATGAAAAGGTGCTCCAAGTCACTATTGATCAGAGAAATGCAAATTAAGACAACTCTGAGATACTACTACACACCTGTCAGATTGGCTAAAATGACAGGAAATGATAATGATAACTGTTGGAGGGGATGTGGGAAAACTGGGACACTGATACATTGTTGGTGGAACTGTGAATGGATCCAACCATTCTGGAGAGCAATTTGGAAGTATGCTCAAAAAGTTATCAAACTATGCATACCATTTGACCCAGCAGTGTTTCTACTGGGCCTATATCCCAAAGAGATTTTAAAGGAGGGAAAGGGACCCACATGTGCAAAAATGTTTGTGACAGCCCTCTTTGTAGTGGCAAGAAACTGGAAATTGAAAGGATGCCCATCAATTGGAGAATGGCTGAATAAATTATGGTATATGAATGTTATGGAATATTATTGTTCTGTAAGAAACAACCAACAGGAGGATTTCAGAGAGGCCTGGAGAGACTTGCATGAACTGATGCTGAGTGAAATCAGCAGAACCAGGAGAACATTATACACAGCAACAAGACTATACAATGATCAATTCTGATGGACATGGTTCTCTTCAACAATGATGTGATTCAAACCAGTTGTTCAGCGATGAAGATAGTCATATACATCCAGAAAGAGGCCTGTGGGAACTGAGTGTGAACCACAACACAGCATTTTAACGCTTTCTGTGAATATCTCCATGCATTTTGTTTTCCTTCTTAGGTTGTTTTTTCTTCTTCTCTTTCTAGATCTGATGTTTCTTGTACAGTAAGATAACTGTATAGATATGTATACATGTATTGTATTTGTCATATAATTTATCCTATTTAGCATATATTAGATTACCTGTCATCTAGGGGTGGGGGTGGGGGGAAGGAGGGGAAAAGCTTGGGAAAAAAAAAGTTTTTGCAAAGGTCAATGTAGAAAAATCACTCATATGTTTTGTAAATAAAAATTTTTTTTGTAATATAAAAAAAAACAGAATTTATGAAATGAAAAAAAAAATCCAATGAATAAAGCAACTCATTTAAAAGTTCAATTGGCCAAATGCCAAAGGAGATAAAAAAGCTAACTGAAGGAAATAATTCACTAAAAATTAAAATTGAACAAATGGAAGTGAAAGACTCAATGAGACAACAAAAATCCACTCAACCCCCCCCCAAAAAAAAGAAAAATAGAAGAAAATGTAAAATACCTTACTGGGAAAACAATTGGCCTAGAAAATAGAATCAGGCGAGACAATTTGAAAATTATTGGATTACCTGAAAACCGTGATGGAAAAAAAAAAAGAGCCTAGACAACATCTTTCAAGAAATCAAGGAAAACTGCCCTGATGTCCTATAACCAGAGGACTATCAACTTGACAACTATGTGGAAGATCAATTAGGGAGAGGAAGAGACTGTGAGTTTAATTAGAATGATATTATAATGTTTCCACTTTCTACACAAATAAAATCAGTCCTAGTCAATTGGAAAAACATTAAGTGCTCATGGGTAGGCCGAGCGAATATAATAAAAATGACAATACTACCCAAACTAATTTATTTATTTAGTACCATACCAATCAAACTCCCAAGAAATTATTTTACAGATTTAGAAAAAATAGTAGCAAAGTTCATTTGGAAGAACAAAAGGTCAAGAATTTCAATGGAATTAATGAAAAAAAAGGCAGATGAAGGTGGCCTTGCTGTACCAGATCTAAAACTATATTATAAAGCAGCAGTCATCAAAACCATTTGGTACTGGCTGAGAAATAGAGCAGTCGATCAGTGGCATAGGATAGGATACCAGGAAAATCTAGGCAATATCTTTAGCAATTTAGTGTTTGATAAACCCAAAGATCCCAGCTTTTGGGATAAGTACTCACTCTTCAGCAAAAACTGCTGGGAAAATTGGAAACTAGTGTGGAAGAAATTAGGGCTTGACCCACACCTAACACCACATACCAAGATAAGATCTAAATGGGTTCATGATCTAGATATAAAGAGTGATATTGTAAGCAAATTAGAGGAACATAGGATAGTTTACCTCTCAGACCTGTGGAGATGGAATAAATTTATGTCCAAAGAAGATCTAGAACTCTTAATTGAACAACAGATGGATAATTTTGATTATATTAAGTTAAAAAGTTTCTGTACAAACAAAACAAATGCAGACAGCATCAAATTGGGAAATCATCTTTACATTTAAAGGTTCGGATAAAGGCCTCATTTCTAAAATATATGGAGAATTGTCTCATATTTATAAGAATTCAAGCCACTCTTCAAAAGACAAATAGTCAAGGGATATGAACAGACAATTTTCACATGATGAAATTAAAACCATTTCTAGTCATATGAAAAGTTGCTCCAAATCACTACTGATCAGAAAAATGCAAATTAAGACAACTCTGACGTACCACTACACACCTGTAAGATTGGCTAAAATAACAGGAAAAGATAATGATGAATGTTGGAGGGGATGTGGGAAAGCTGGGACACTAATACATTGTTGGTGGAACTGTGAATCCAACCATTCTGGAGAGCAATTTGGAACTATGCCCAAAAAGTTATCAACCTGTGCATACCCTTTGACCCAGCAGTATTTCTATTGGGCTTATATCCCAAAGAGATCTTAGAGGAGGGAAAGGGACCCACATGTGCAAGAATGTTTGTGGCAGCCCTTTCTGTAGTGGCTAGAAACTGGAAACTGAATGGATGCCCATCAACTGGAGAATGGCTGAATAAATTATGGTATATGAATGTTATGGAATATTATTGTTCTGTAAGAAACGACCAGCAGGATGATTTCAGAGAGGCCTGGAGAGACTTGCATGAACTGATGCTGAGTAAAATGAGCAGCACGAGGAGATCAATATACACAGCAATAACAATATTATATGACGATCAATTCTGATGGACATGGCTCTCTTCAACAATGAAATGTCTCAAATCAGTTCCAATTGTTCAGTGAAGAAAGCCATATACACCCAGAGAGAGGGATATGAAATGTGGACCACAACATATCATTCCCATGCTCTCTATTGAGGTTTGTTTGCATTGGGTTTCCTTTCGCAGATATTTTTTGTTCATGTAGATACGATTGTTCTTGCACAGCAAGATAAGTATGGGAATATGTATACATATATTCGACTTGTCAAGTATTTTAATATAATTAACATGTAGTGGACTTCCTGCCATCTAGGGGAGGGGAGAGGACTGGGGGGAAAATTTGTAATGGAAAGCTTTGTAAGGATCAATGTTGAGGAACTACCCATACATATGTTATGCAAATAAAAAGCTTTAATTTAAAAAAAAAAAGATATTATAATGTTCCTGGCAAGAGAATTCAAAGGCTGCAAGTGTTTAAAAAAATGGATAATACTGTGGAGGTAAAATTGACAAAAATTTGGAACTGACTGGCCATACAAGAGGAGGGAAAGAAAAAAGTCAAGGATAACTCTGAGATTACAAATCTAGATAAACAGAACTGTGACTCCTACAACAGAAAGTTCAGAGGACAGATGGATTTATAAGGGCATTATGAATCCATTTTAGACCTCCTAAGATCCAGGTAAAGATATTTGTAATAAAGAGATAAAGTTCAGGATAAAGATTAGAATGGGATAGATTTAAAATTCTGCAGAAATATGATCACTGAACCTATAAGAACTGATGATATCATCAAGAGAATGTGGTTAGAAAAGAAGAGAAGGTCAAGGACAATCTGAAGAATTTCCTATTTAGTGTTGTGGGGCATGGATCTAACCAGCAAAAGAGACCAAGAGGTGAAACAGGTAAAAGTTGAGGAAACCTAAGAGAGTCAAGGAAATCAGGGAAGGATTTCCTTGTGGATAAATTAGCTGATAATGTCAAAAAAAACAATGAGCTTAAATAAAATAGGAGGGAAGACCTCTTTCACTTATTCTGTTTTTTAAAGAAGTTTGTGGTAAAAGATTAAGGAAACTCACAGAATGGAAAAGTCAGAGTAAATGAAAACAAGATACAAATATAAGAGAAAATTTGTCTTCCCAATATACACAATAAAAAATATTTTGCTTATTCTATGTATTAAACCACTCACTAACATTGATTCCCAGAAATAAAAAAGAAAAAAACCTAAGCAATTCATTATTTTCAATACCTATATCCCAAACTTTCTCTCTCAATTGATGTCCATAGATCTGTTATTACATTCCTCTAATTATTGAAATTTTAGTTATTTCTATTTCCCATATGATTAACCTCTATTTACAACACCTCACCAGATCTTATTGATTTGTCCTTTATAATATCTTAAATATCCATGTTTCCTTCCTATTCTTACTGCCACCACATTAGTTCAGGCCCAAATTAACCTCATGCCTAGAATACTGCAACATCCCCCTGGTTTCTCTCTTCATTGACCATTTCACTGGTCCAATAATAGTTACTGATACATATACACAGTGCTTTAAAAGTTTACAAAAGGGGGAAATGATAGTTTCAGCATCAAGTGGAGTCCCAGGAAGATGTTCATCATTTTTTATAGTTTTTTAAACCACTGGCTTTGACACAATACAATTTAATACTGATCAAAGTTATTCTTTGTACATGGAAACAAAGAACCTGTTTTAATAGCAATAACAGTACTTCACTTTGCATCTGCTGCTCTGTCTGGTTTCCACTCTACATAACAAGATGAGTACATCACATATAAACCCACCACCATACTACTAAACTTAAGCCCTGATTGACACCACCTGTCCTCTGAATGGAGGACTAGAGGAAAGAATATTAAAACCTTCTCAACACCTTCCTTAAGGGAGAAACTGGATTCTCACAGATAACTCCACTTTGTATCTGCTGCTCTCTCCAGTTTTATCTCCACAGAAGAAGATACCCACTGGTGTCTTCACCTCTCCCTACTTTCTTGTCTCCTTTTGTGTTTAGTCTCCCCCTTCCTTTAAATTGTAAACTCCTTAAAGGAAGGGAGTCTTTTTTATTAATTGTATCCCCAGTGATTAGCACAATGCCTAGCACATAGGAGGTGCTTAATAAATGTGGAATGGATTCTTTGTACAAGAAAATAAAGGGCCTATCTTAATAGCAAGTTCATCCAGTCTATTTGTCTGTCTACAAAGGACTTGGAATGGGAAAGGATCACCTACCATTATAGCTGGTGGAGTTTAAAATTGAATGTTTTGTATTTTGATGAATTATGAAATTTGTTCATTTCATGGGGTATATGTGGAAAATCATCTAATTAAACCAGTTGCTCAAAAACAAAGTTTGCCAAATGCTTTATACATACCATCTTATTTGAGCTTAACAACAACTATGTGAGGATAAATATTATAGTTGTTATTATCCTCATTTTACAGATGAGGAAACAATTTGAGAGAGGTTGAAACTTTATCAAAATCACACAATCAGTAAATGCCTAAAACTGGGTTGCAGTAAGGTCTTTCTGACTCCAATTATCTTATCTGTTCTATCACACATCTACCTGCTACCTAGAACATACTGTTCCAAGTGTCCAAAGTGACATTCCAAGTGACTCAAATTCTTGGAGGACAACTATTATGTTTCCTCTACATCTTTTCTTCTCTAGACTAAAAAGTCCCATTTCCTTTTCTCTGATTTTGAACTTGTGGCATGAAATTAAGGTCTTTAATCACCTTGATTTCTTTTCAGGTCAACAATGGCCTTCATAAAATGCAGCATATCTTATGTAAGCAGAACAGAGTATTTCAGATGTGGGTTAGTGGAAATATGACTTCCTTATTACTAGACACCAAGTTTCTCTTAATGGGACCAAAGATCACACTAGCTTTTCTAGGGGCTATATCATACCACTAGTTCATTTTGAGCTTTTAATCTACTAAACTTTATGAATAACTATTTATACCTTCTAACTATATCTTCCCCATCTGATATTTATGAGTTTGATCTTTTAAAGATGGAAGACACAGGGATGAAGCAAAAAGAAACTCTAGCTCTACCACTTCCTTCCTGTACAACCTTGAACAAATCAATACATATTTCTCTGGAAATCCATTTCTGAATCTTAAAAATGATGGAGTAGAATTAAAAGATGATTCCTAAACTTATGACTCTTTACAGGAGTTGTGACTTTGCCTTCCTAGCCTTATCACCTACCACATAAAAATTCCATGTAATGTCACCTTTGGGAGTCATCAAGTCATTAATGTCCTAACTCTTTTAAATGCCTCTCCCACCATCTCCAATTCTCAAAATCCAAACTACCTTTTGAGAGCTGGCTCAAATTTCATCACCTTTCCTTTTCACTCTAGCTATAAGTACTCTCTCTCTCTTTTAAAGCCTATAATAAATGTTATAATATGTAGCTCTTATTACATGACTGTGTTACATCTGTTATGCACGTCTCATTTCTATAAGAAGATTAAGCTTTAAATTTTTAAAGGTAGGATAAAATTTCACACTACTTCTTTGTATCCCTCATTGTGATTATTAGTATTATTTGTCCTGCATGCTTGAAGAAGACCAAAATTACATCATGATAGTGGGGTCAATGTATAGTGGTTCTGGCTATGACTGATCATACTAATACAAATTCAGAAGACTCTACCTGGGGCAGCTAGATGGTGCAGTGGATAGAGCACCAGCACTGAAGTCAGGAGGACCTGAGTTCAAATCTGGTCTCAGACACTTAACACTTCCTAGCTGTGTGACCCTGGGCAAGTCACTTAACCTCAATTGCCTCAACAAAAAGCAAAAAAAAAAAAAAAAAAGGAAGAAGAAGAAGACTCTACCACAGGTTATACCCAAATAGTCTTTATGACCACTTGGAATGGAAGTGACTTTAAATTTGTACATCTCACATTTCTTTTGAGCTACCACAATTCTGCTTTGCTCATAGAGAACAGCATCTTTTTTGATGTGGGCATGCCATCCTAGATAATACTGTGCCAGTGTCTCTTGCATCTCATAATTGATTCCAAAGTTCTTCAGAGAGACCTTGATAGTGTCCTTATATTGCTTCCCTGTGTGAATTCTTGGTAAAAACAGTCTTTTAGGAAAAAGTATGTTTGGCATTCAAACAATGTGGCCACCTCATTGGAGTTACACTCTCTGCTAGAGTTTGAATGTTTGCAATTCAGTTCAAGAAAGGAGTTTAGTTTCCAGTATCTTAACATATCACATGGTCTTCAGAATCTTCCTAAGATAACTCAAATGGAAGCAGTTCAATTTTCTGGCATGGTGCTCATATATTGTACAGATTTCACAGGCATACAATAATGAGGTCAGCACAATGGCTCTATAGATCTTCAGTTTGGTATGCAACCTAATACCTCTTCTCTCCCACACATTCTTTTGGAGTCTCTCAAATGCTGAGCTAGTTCAGTGCTATGTGTACCTCTTCATCTATGTGTACATTCCTGGCAAGTACGCTGACAACATAAGTAACCTTATCCACACCATTCAAAATTTCTCCATTTGCTATAACTGATGGCTCCATGTATGGATAGTACTGTGCTGTCTGATGGAGAATCTGAGTTTATTTGGTGTTAATTCTTAGGGCAAAATTAGCACAAGCAGCAGAACATCAATCCATATTAAGCTGCTTCTCAGTCTCAGAGGCTACATGGAGTGCATGCACAATTATCTACACACAAAAAGTCGTGAACCAACTCTCCCTTCACTTTAGTCTTGACATGTAGCCTTATCAAGTCAAATAACTGACAATCAGTGCAGTAGTCCTTGTTGAAGGCATCTAACTATAAACTAAAAAACAATATTGCCAAAAATCATGAAAGCAAGCAAACAACTCTGCTTCACTCCATTGGTGACTGCAAAAGCATGAAAGTTATTATTAATAGTGTTTTAAAGAATGTTTTTAAGTACTGAATAAATTTTTGTAAAAAAAAAAAAAGACATAAAGAACTGGGTCTTTTATATAAAAGTATCAGTATAACTACCATATCCTTTAAGCTATTTAATGTTGAGCTACGTAATAAAGAATGCTTACTCCTCCCAATATTGATTTTACTACTTCTTCACTGCTGGAAACACTCCACAAAAGGGTACATGTTGCTGCTCCCATTTCTGTACAATATTCTGCCTGCTGCAATAGTTGTTGCTTCAATTCATTCAGCTGCTGTCTCAGGGCCAATTTCTCCTGAAATTAAATCAGAATAAAATTAACACAATCATTCTATTTCTATTGTTATTCACAAGTAATAATAAAATAAAATATTAGAATTTTTAAGTGTAAATGTTAATTAGAAAGGCTGACTCATCAAAGTTATTTCTTGAAGAGCCACTATCCAAAGCAAATAAAGCTCAGAAAAAAGATGGATACTACTGAGTATAACTTCTAATTTCCTTTTAATTTTTCTTTTTTTTCTCAATAGTATTTTATTTTTCCAACTTATAATTTTTTCTTGTTTTAAAATTATGAATTTGACAAACATGAATGTATCCATATACAAAGAAAGATATATATATGAAACAGTATCTATCATGTACAATTTATTTTAAGGTATTTTTTAACTTGAACACTGACGAGCCCTATTTGTACTCCCTAAAACAATTGTTCAGATTCATTACCTTTAATAGTCAGAAGTCACAATTAGTTCAAAACAAAAATATATAATGAAATTTCATAGTAAGAAAAGGAGCACTAAAACATTTCTTCAATAAACTTCCCACAAACATATACCATTAGAAATAAATGTGAATTTATGTAGGGAATATGAAAGGAACTGGAAAAGGCCAATATGTAGAAAATAAGTGTAGTCAGGGTCCACATATAGTGGGGCAACAAAAGCTTCTGATGCTTTAGGGACACTGATGTCTTCTAGTGATGGCATCACACTGCCCATATATAGCCTGTTAATTTCTCCGATGTATAATCTCAGCTAAATACTGTTCTATTAGACTCTGAACATCAAACATGTAAGCTCTACTATATGCTGGTCCACTGGAAACTGCTGTATTAGACACATTCAACTGAAGAAACTGTTTTGCTTAACCACAGTCTTCATTTAGCTTTGCCAGGGCCAGCCCCACTAGGACTACCTGGATATAGAGCTTTTGTCTTCTTCTGGCTTCTGGCTTCAGTTGAAGACAATCTAGAGCTACTTACTTTTGCTTGGATATTTTAGCCCAAAACCAGAAGGCTATCTTTATAATTCTTAGAAAAAGTCACCCCAACTATTGATGAGCAGAAGTCTTGAGGGAAAAAAGTTTCTTAACAGACTAATAGTATTTACAAACTAACCTGATTCATTCCCTTAAGAGTCTTGGTTATAATACCTCTAAAGTCTATCTAAAAATTATCAGCCCTAGGCAACAAGCTCTTTAAAAACAAAAAAATGAGAAATGATACTCTTAGCTAGAGTTAGTGCCCAATTTCAAATCTACCTTTTCTTTGGACAAAATAGCCTTCAGCCTCTCTGGAGACCTCATTTATGGCAAGCAAACCTTCTGATTTTAACTTCTGAAGCCTAGACTATTCCTCATCATAACCTTTGTAAAAGCTATTTGCTGAATAAACACCAAACAGTTTTTGGGCCCTGGGTTCCCCAGTTTTTCAACTCCAAGTCTTTTCCATCCTCCCATATAAATAAGTGGGCAGGAAAAGACAAGCCCTGCAGCAAAGTTATTGTCTCATTTACCCAGTCTGGTCACATCCCTGTACTACCATATGTTAGATAAAGTCAATAAAATCTAACCAACCAGCAAATAACAAGCCCAGTTAGAATGTTGTATTCTCTATATATTTCAGTCAATTTTATAACTATGAAAAAGTGATCTGTGGTAGAAATGCCTGTTTGCCTCCTCTGCATAATGGCATTAAAGACATCTTTCATATGTGTATAGAAGGTTCTCATAAAATTTTATAAAAATAAGAAAATATGCATATGTATCAGTAATCACCTTCTCAGTTACTTTTGGGGGGGGAAAGGGTAACAATAGCATCCATGAATTTACCTATGTTTTGATACTTCTGCCCTCTCACTGAGATATAAAAAATAAAAAGAATTCCTTGATATTTAAAAAAACATACTTCAACATGTATTCTCTTTGTATCTACAGCCAGTTCTCTCAAATTCATCTTTACAACACTTTTCTATTTTCTTATAGCACTTTAATTGTGATAATTCCAATGGCACAGACAATCAATTGAAAAGGCTTTATTAAGTATATACAAGTCAGACAATGTGTTAGAGACTAGGCAAATAAAACAGACAAAATCAAAGTTTCTGACCTGAAGGAACTTTTACCAAGGGAGACAAAATACAAATATATACAGAATGTATACAAAAGGAGGAAGAAGAATACTAGTAGCTAAGAGTTAGGGGAACCAGGAAAAGAATCTTACAGAGGGACTCTAAATGGAGACTAGAAATTCCAAGAAGTGGAAGACAAGAGGAAGTGAATTCTAGCCACAGGACACAGCACCTGCAAAGTCTCAAGAGACAAGTGACAAGAATACCAAGACAAGTGATACAAGAGTTTCAAGATATAGAAAGAAGACCAGATCAGCAGAACATAGTTTGCAAGAAGGAAAATAAAATGTAATACAATTGGAATGGTAAGAAGGGGATGGATTTTAAATATCTATCTTTATTTTATTATTATGAACTTAATAAAAATTAACAAACATAAACATCCACATAAATAGGAGAGAAAAGAATAATAAATTATGAATCTCTCTCTTACAGGTTAGTTTCTTAAAGTATATATCAAATTTAACAAGGTAGTTATAACAGTGTTCTGATTATACATATTCTCTTTTGAACTTTTAGTCTTCTCTGCATTTTTTAAAATGTTTTGATAGTTTCCTTTTTCCTTTTTTTATTGCTATATCTGCTCCCTTCTTTTTATATTTTTCTCTCCCTCAATACACACACACACACACACACACACACACACACACACATACACACACCCTATAATAAATATATTAAAGCAAAATAGCCACAACTGGCCATGTCTGAAACTATATATCTCATTTTGAATCTTCACATCATCATCTCTTCATAAACAGATGAAAAGCATGCTTTATCACTTGTCTTCTGAAGTCACAACCAGTCACTGAATTAATCAGAGATCTTAAGCTCTTAAAAGTTGTTTTCCCTCTATAATATTGTAATTATTTACCAGTTGTTATCCTGGTACTATTTACTTTACTCTGAACAAATTCATAAAAGTATTCCTAAGTTTGTCAAAATGTATTTATCACTTCTTAAAGTATAATATAATATTTTGTTGCATTCATATACTGTAATTTGCTCAGCCATTCTCCAAAATTGTGTATCAATTTTGTTTCCAATTTTTTGTTACAACAAAAGTGCTGTTATAAATACTTTGGAGCCCATAGGATCTTTCCCTCTTTCTTTGGTCTCTATGGGATAAGTATATATTAGTGGCACTGCTGAGTCAACAGGTATGAAATTTAAATATGAGAAATAAATCCAAATTGTTTTCCAGAATGGCTACATTAATTCACAATCCATAAATAAAACATTAATGTCCTATCCAATTATATCCCCTACAATTGTCATTTACCTTTTTTTGTTCATCTTTGTCAATCTGAAGGATATGAAGTAGAATCTGAAAAGTATTTTGATAAGCATCTGTCTTCATATTTATTATTTAGAATATATTTATATGCAATGGTTGACAGCTTATTTTTAGAATTTTAAGAACTACCTGTTCGTATTCCTTTGCCACTTATCTACAAAGAAATGGTTCTTATTCTTCTATTTTTATTAACTATTAAAACCTCTATTAAAGGCATAAATTTTTAATATTAACTACTGTGTTTTTTCCAATTAACTGTTTGCATTCTAATTCTTATCGTGATTGCTTTGTGCAAAAATTCTTCCAATTTGTGTTAACAAAATTCTGTTTTATCTCCTGTGATCCTCTCTAAATCTTGTCTGGGCAAGAACTCTTCTCTTCTCTATAACTGTTTATATATGTGTGTGTGTGTGTGTGATTTTTTTCCCCTGAGGCAATTGGGGTTAAGTGACTTGAGCAGGGTCATACAGCTAGGAAGTGTTAAGCATCTGAGGCCAGATTTGAACTCGGGTCCTCCTGACTTCAGGGCTGATGCTCTATTTGCTGCACCACCTAGCTGCCTCATAGGTTTTTCTTAACAAATTTTATCTTTATCTTAAAGGGAGTTTATTTTTATTTCTATTCCTACTAGGTTTTGTTGATAATATAGAGAAAGGCTGATGACTTTTATAAAATGCTTTTACAACCAAAAATGCTTTTACAACCACATACTTTACTGAAGTTGTTCATGTTTTAATTAGTTTTTAGTTGAATTTTTGAGATTCTCTATTTAAATAGCCATATGATTAACAAAACGATGATTTTGTTTCTTCTTTGTCTATACTGAGTCTCTCAGTATCTTTTCTTGGTGCTAGAGCTAGTACTTCTAGAACTAGATTAAATAATAGTAAGGAACACCTACCTAGTAAAACTGAACATAATCCTTCCAGGGGAAAGGTAGAAATTCAACGAAATAGAGAATTTTCAAGCATTCATGATGAAAAGACCAGAGCTGAATAGAAAATATGACTTTCAATTATAGGGCTTAGGAGAAGCATGAGGGGGTCATTAGAAAAGTGATATCATAAGAGAATTAACAAGGTTTATTTGTTTACATTCCTACATGGAAGGATATTTGTAACTCATCAGAACTTTCTCATTATTATGGCAATTTGAAGGAGTATATATTGAGGGCACAGGTATGAGCTGAATATGAAGGGATAATATCTAAAAAAAAGTGAAAGTAAATGGAGAGGAATGTCCTGGGAGTAAGGGAAAGGGAGAAGTGGAATG
The DNA here is from genome assembly GCA_023553655.1 of Myrmecobius fasciatus. Classification (NCBI taxonomy): domain Eukaryota; kingdom Metazoa; phylum Chordata; class Mammalia; order Dasyuromorphia; family Myrmecobiidae; genus Myrmecobius; species Myrmecobius fasciatus. The sequence goes on from JAJPUD010002797.1 coordinate 289,520, forward strand.
GTACAAATTATTTATCATAAAAAGAGGCAAGAAAAAGTTTTTAAAGTGGAGGGCAAGAGGAAGAGAAGAGAGAGAAGGAGTGAACCTTATTCTCATCAAAATGGCCTCAAAGAGGAAATAACATATACATTAAATATGAGTATAGAAATGTATCTTACCCTGCAGGAAAGTAGCAGGGGAAGAGGATATGGGAAGGTGGAAGTGATAAAAGAGAGAGCATATTGGGTGAGGGACTGATCAATAGCAAAACACTTTTGAGGATAGAAAAATTCTGAAAACTAATAAATAAATAAACCCAAAATTAGAACAAAAGAAAAATTTTTTAAATTGATAGCATAAATAAACTAGAAGCCAAAAATGGTAATAAGAAAAATAATAAATTTAAGATATATTCTGTGAAAAAAAAACTATAGAAATTGATTCATATTTAGATACCCTAGTTAAAAAGAAGCAGGTAGAAAATGAAACCAACAAAATAGCAAAGGAACAAGATAAAACAACAAACCAGAAGAATGGAAAGAATTGTCAGAACCAATAACAATTCTTTTTTTTTAATGCTACAACACTGAGAAATGCCTAAAAAAAATATAAAATGCCCAAAATAAATGAAGATCACATATGTTTCTCAGAAAAGGAAATATAACTAGCTGTAAAGGAACTATCAAAGAAAAAATATTTCTAGTCCTGATGTATTCACAGAAAAATTTTATCATACTTTTAAAAACAATTAATGTTCTACAAATTATCCTCAAAAACTAAAACAGCAAGTACTCTATCAAATTCCTTTTTTGAGACAAATACAATCCAAGTAAATATACTAGGGAAGGATAAAGCAAAAAAGGAAATTATAAATTGGTATTATTAGTAAATATTGATTCAAAAAATTTAGATAAAATCCTGACAAAAGGTCTAAAGCAAATTATCTAAGAAAGTATTCATTATGATCAAGCTAGATTAATTCAACATTAGAAAAATAATCTACTTAATCATGTTAAAAACAAAAATAGCCAAAACTACATGATAACTAAATAAATATTTTTAAAAAGCCTTTGGACAAAGCGTAACATTCATTTATGAAAAACCGCCTTTTAAAAGCCTAGATATAAAGGTTTTTTAATATCCTAAAAATTATAAATGGAAAGGCAAAAAGCAAATAACATGCCATAATGAAAATTAGCCTAGGTATACTTAAGTCTTTTTTGTATAATGGACCACTTTGGCAGTCTGATGAAACCAATGAATCTCTCCTCAGAAAAGTGTTTTTAAGTGCAAAGTAGTACAAAGGAAACCAATTATACTGAAATAAAGCTATCAATGATTTTTTTTAATTTACACACCCCCTGAAATCTATCATCAATCTACCATTTCTTGGGGAATCTGCAAAACCTAAGTAAAGAGCCCCAGTACATACAGAAGTGAGTCAAGGATGCCCATTCTCTCCATCATTTGATAAAGTTCTAAAAATACTAGCAGTGGAACTTAGACAAGAGAAAGAAATTAAAGGTATGAAAAAAATCAAAGAAGAAATAAAACAATCTCTATATGCTATCTGCTATAAGCATGATGTTTCACTTAGAAAATCCTAGGACATCAACAAGAAACTATCACAACAAATTAAGTGAAATTTCAGGTTACAAAATAAAAACACAAAAATCAACAGCATTTTTAATCTAATAATAACAAATTCTAAGGAGCAATAATGGAAAGGAAAATTCTATTCAAAATAATTACAAAATATGTAAACTATTTAGGAGTCCATTTACCAAAGTAGACCTAGTATTTATAACAGATTTAATTCCAAAGTGCTCTTAAAGAAATAAAAAACTTATCCAATAGCTGAAGGAATATTCAGTAGTCATGACTACTCATGTCAATATAAATAACATACTCCAAAAGTTAATTTACAGTTTTAATGCTATAAAAAATCAAATTATCAAATTTAAAAATAAAAATTAATCAAATAAAGTAAATTGGCAGAATTATGAACTGATTCAACCATTTTGGAGAGCAATCTGGAATTATACCCAAAGAGTTATTAAATTGTTTATACCCTTTAACCCAGCAAAACCACTACTATGTCTATTTCCAAAGATGATTAGGGAAAAAGGAAAAGTACCTACATATTCTAAAATATTTATAGCAGCTTTCGTTGTGATGGCAAAGAACTGGAAATTGTTGAGATGCCCATTTACTGGGGAGTAGCTAAACAAGTTGTGGTATATGATCACAATGATATACTACTTTGGTATTAAAAAATGATAAGCTCACTGATTTAAAAAAAATATGGATAGACTTGTACGAAATAATGAAGCATGAAATGAGCAGAACCAAGAGAATACTATATACAATAATAGCAATGTTGTTTTAAGAAGAATTTTTAGTGACTATCACTTCAACTATTATAAATACCCAAATTAATTGAAAAGACATATGAAGAAAGATATTGTCTACATCCAGAGAAAGAACTTTCAAGGAGAAAGTATAGAATGATTTTGTATATATATGATTTTATGCACACAAATACAAACACATATTTGTGTAAAATGGTAGCCATTTCTAGGGTAGGGGTGAGAGCAAAAAAAAGAAAAAAAAGGAAAAAAAAAGAAATTTACAAGATAATCTTATATGTTTACAAGGAATAGTAAGTTCTGTATACTAGATTAGATTTACAATTTCATGTAAAATCTTTTTTGTCACATGTTATGGAAATACTTGTTTTATTTCATAAAATAAAAATTAATATTTTAAAAGAAATTAATAAAATAATCACAAAATTCATTTGTAGGAACAAAAGTTTTATCTAAAAAGTTAAGAAAAGTTGTAAAAAAGGAAGAATAGCATAAATATATAACAAAAAAGAGATTAGCATAACCAAATCTCAGACTCTATTAACCTTAACATATAAATATTTGGTAAGAACTGGAAAAACTAGGAAGTATATAGCCAAAATTAGGTCTACACCAACACTTTACACTTTATTCTACAATAAATTCAAGATAAGATACACCACTTGAATACAAAAGATCTTAACATGAAAGAAAGCAAACAGAAGTGAAGAATATCATATGTCTCTCACAGCTATGGATAAAAAATGTATTCTTAATCAAACAAGGGATAAAAGCAATTACAATACACAAAATAGATCATTTTAATTATATGAAATTTTATTTTATTTTATTTTTTATATAAAGCTTTTTATTTACAAAACATATGAGTGATTTTTCTACATTGACCTTTGCAAAAACTTTTTTTTTCCCAAGCTTTTCCCCTCCTTCCCCCCACCCCCACCCCTAGATGACAGGTAATCTAATA
>JAJPUD010002798.1:5210-16309 GCA_023553655.1 Myrmecobius fasciatus
AGGGAGGAAGGGAGGAAGAAGGGAGGAAGGGAGGAAGGGAGGAAGGGAGGGAAGGGGGGAGGGAGGAGGGAAGGGGGGAGGGAGGAGGGAAGGGGGGAGGGAGGAGGGAAGGGAGGGGAGGGGGAGGGGGGGAAGGGAGGGAAAGAAGAGAAAGGGAGTGGGGGAGGAAAGGGAAAGAAGAGAAAGGAAGGGAAGGGAGGAAGGAAGAGAAAGGGAAGGAAGGAAGGGAGGAAGGAAGGGAGGGAGGAAGAGAGGAAGGGAAGGAAGAGAGGAAGGGAAGAAAGGGAGGAAGGGAGGGAGAGGGGAAGGAGAGAAGGGGGAAGAGGGAACGGGAGAAGGGGAAAGGGAAGAAGGAAGGAGGTAAACAGGTCAAGGCAACAAAAGATGAATTTAAGAGAAAACACATCCTATAAAATACCATCAGGAATTCAAAAACTCACGAATAAGCTAAGCTGAAGTTGGTAAAGAAAGGGAAGGTTTGATTTTTTAAAATATTTACTGATATAAAAATAGAGGTCAAAGAAAGCACCTGTGTTTGGATGGATGGAATGATTATAACTGATAATACCAAAAAAAAAAAACCCCGAAAAAAAAAAACTCTTTTTTTTTTCTGTTTTTGCTGCCAAGGAGAATGATCTTTATTTACACTGAAAATGTCAAAACAAAAATGGCTAACAAGGAATTAATGCCCAACAAGGAATTAATGCCCAAGATAAGCAGATAATAAGAGAACACCCAGCTGGTCTGGATAAATTCAAGTCATCTGGTATAGATGAGCTGCAGTCTTCAACCCTGAAAGAACTTGTGGGCCTGATGGTTGAGCTACTAGCAGTGACTACTCCAAGGAACAAGAAAAATGAGAAAGGTACTATAAGATTGGAGGACTCATGTTGATTTTCAAACTAGAGAAGGACATAAAGTCTGAACACTACAGGATGGGAGTTTGGCTTTGATTCCTAAGGAAATTTTGAATGAATCATTAAAGAGGTAACTGCTGAACACCTAGAAAGACAGCCATCAAGAAGAGATCATGCAAGACAGACTTCATTTCACATTTGGATGAGATGGCTAAACTAATAGATAAGGGGAATGTTGCACAGGTAGTTTTTCTAGATTTTTAGCAAAGCTTTTGAAAAAGTAAAGAAGTTGGGGAGAAATGGGTTAGGTGATAGTATAATCAGATGAATTCATAACTGGTAAGATGGACTGATTTAGGGTAGTGGATGCAAGCTTAATATGAATCAGCAATGAAATATGACATCCAAAAAATGTAATATACCTTTGGACTGACTTTTGAGGGAGATGGCTTCCAAGAATAGGGAGGTGATGATTGCACTGCACTCATCAGACCTCATCTGGAGTCTTGGGTTGAGTCCTGGACACTGATGAGTTGCAGAATATTCAGAGGACAGATGCTGCAGGACCTTAAAACCATGATATCTGAGATGGTCAATTGAAGAAACTGAGCATCTTTAGCTGGCGAAAAGACTCAGCGAGGACATGATTTGTTTGTTTTTCAGTCATGTTTAACTCTTCATGACCTTATTTGGGGTTTTCTTGGCAAAGATACTGGAGTGGCTTTGCCATTGCTTTCTCCAGTTCATTTTACAGATGAGGAAACTGAGGCAAACTGAGTTAAATGACTTGTCTAGAGTCACATAGCTAGCAAATATCTAAGATCAGATTTGAACGCCAGGCTTGGAAGTCTATCTACTGTACCCCTTAACTGTCCATGGTACCTATCTTTAAATAGTGTGTAGTAGCTATTGGACTTTTTGGAAGAACAAAGGGGCTAATGTTTGTTGGTTTGATGTGAGGAAAAACAATGTACACGGACACAAAGTAGAACAAGCATTCTCAGGAAATAATAGCCTCCCCCTCCTTGGAGGACTCCAAGTATAAACTGGATGAACCCCTGTTGGATGTCTTCCTTTAGGGCATGGCTTAGACTGGATGGACACTAAGGTCCCTTCCAACTTCCAAATACTGCAATTGTTCAATCTCTTCCCTAGATGTTTTTGGAAGAAGCCTCAAGGCAATTCAAACAATCCCTCCCAGATGTCCAAGAAACTTAGAGGCCAGAGAGTAAGGTGCCCTAATGGGAGCCATGTAGTAAAGCAGCTTCATCTAGGAGACGTACCTCTGCCGCTACAAGAAGATCTGCCTTGCCTACTTGGGGACAGATAAAGAAATTGACTGATTCCGCAACTTCCCTAGTGCAATCTGAGGGAAAGCCTCCTGAACCTGTGTATCTTTTTTTTTGGCTATGATAGCATTGCTCTCGGCTCAGGTAAATTGTGCTATAATATATTGGGCTTATGTTCCTAAGCCCACTTTATTTCACGTTTCCCCTTGGTCCACTCCTATTACTGTATATTGTAATGATTCATTTTTAATGGATTGTGAAGATTCAGCTTTTATTCTCCCACGTGCAAATAATAACTTTACTTTTTCTGGTTTGTCTTATGGACCTCCTATATGCTTCACCACCCTCGCTGATGGGCCTGATGGATGTATAATGCTTGGTGCCAGGACCATGTTAACAGACTCGCCTGGCAATACATCTTACAGGTTTTTCTGGACTTTTCAGTCTCAGTTACCCATATCTAATAATTCTCATCATAATGTTATCCCTCTCACCCCTTCCCCTCCATTGCCTAATCGTTTACCTGATTGTGCATTGTATCCTTTAGATGATAAAGAATGGGATATTGTTAATGTTAATCATGGGTTCCCTATGTGGAAAGAATGTGGATATTTTAATAGGGCTGTTAAATATCCTATGTTAAATACTGATTTTTATGTATATGATTATTCTATATCTTCACCTTTTTATGATTATAGAAAATTTAACTCCTCAAAACATTTCAATTGGACTGAACTAAATAACATATTCCCACAACATGAGCCTATTACTAGATGGAGCATTAATCCTGGATGGACACGATCCATTCTTTTTTTCAATTTCTCTGGCTCTATCAATTCTCAACCTTTTTTAAGTATTTTATTAGCTGCAATTACTCCTGTAATACTCCGGAGACCCCTACAAAATCCCTCGAGTCGCTATGTTACTTCTTGTGTGTCTTCTCCTTATGCATTACTAATTGGAGCTAAAGGAGGCAAACTCTCTGTGGTACAAAGTTCCCCTAATGTTTTTAATATCTCCTGTTCAGGTTGTATTCTAACTAATTGTCTTGATCCCTCAATGAATATTGGATCCCTTATACTTATTCACCAGCCCTCTTATGTTATGCTCCCGGTATCACTCAATGAGACATGGTATGATAACCCTGCAACAGAAGCATTAGAAAGAATAACACACTCACTATCTAGGCCTAAGCGTTTTGTCGCTGCTTTAATCTTAGGGATCTCAGCACTGATTGCTATTATTACATCTTTTGCTATAAGCACCACTGCTTTAGTTCAGGAAGTACATACTGCACATGCTGTGGACTCACAAAAAATGTTTCTCTTGCTCTTATGAGACAGGAAATGATTGATTGAAAACTTGAAACACAGATTAATGCCCTAGAAGAAACTGTCCTATGGATAGGAGACCAGTTACAGGATCTTAAGGTTAAAATGGCAGTTAAATGTCACTTCCCCTTAAAATCAATTTGTGTAACCCCAGTCCCCTGGAATTCATCTCACGTTTCATGGGATAATAGTCGTGCTCACCTCTTAGGGATATGGAATCACATTGATTTATCTATAGATATAGATGCACTCCCCTCCCAAATTTCTGCCATATCTCAGGCACACAGCGCATTGCTGCAACCTGCAGATATTGCTTCTCAATTTATGGATAATATAAGCAGTTTCTTTTCATCTAGCCATTTTCCAACTCTTATTATTTCTATTGTGGCATTAGTTTCACTATTTCTGTTCCTATTTCTTTGTCTTCCTCTAGCTGTATGATCACTGACTACATCTATTAAGAGGACACACCTAGAAGTGAAAGCCATTCAATTAAAAAATAAAAAAGGGGGATATGCTGGGAGCATACTGGGAGTTAAGGACCCTGCCTGGAATGACAAGGTCTCCACAGGGCCTGATCCCCACCTCCCCCCATGTATGCAAGGCCAAGAACCCTGCGTGGAATGACAAGGTCTCCACAGGGTCTTGACCCTCATGTGCAAGGCAACATGAAGAAGCCCCTAAAGAACTAAGCATTCAGGAATACATTTGGTTAATGATTATCTGCTTAATTCCTGTCCTAGGAATTCTTAGCATAGCTGTATGTATATACCCATCCATCACAATGAGATGAGCACGAAGCCCTTCACCCTCAAAAAAGCCCCTTTGTACTTTCTGTCTAAACATGAAAGGTTTCTTTACTAGTGAAGCAAACTTAGAGACTGGGAAACTTGGGAAATTGATAGCTTTCCCCAAAAACTCCAAAAGAAATCTCCAGTTACTCCCTCTTGTTTGAAACAATTCCAAATTCAATCAACCTGGTTCTTCACTCCCCTATGCAGAGCTTACATAAATAATGATATGATGAAAAGAACAGTAAACATCAGTGATAGATGGACACATTGGTAGCAAGTAAGTCATGGGAAAAAAAGTAAGGAAAGTAGGCCATTGCATGGTTTACTGATCCCTACACAAAACAAGCTATTGTATGAGTGATTAATAAATGGGCTGAGGGAAATAAGTTCTTGAGGAAAAAAAATGTTTCTATTCTAAAAAATCTTATGACCATGTTAAAAAATTAAAAAGCATTGTATAAGTCTTGGAATAAGTAAATGTGACATTTTTAGAGAAGCTCATGTTCTGCCAGATATGACATGATGACCACAAGGTACATTTACCTTTAGTTAAAGTTTCACTATTGTTATATTGCTTGATGAATTTATTCTGTACATTCTTTTTTTCTAAGAAGCATTGCACCTGGGATCCTGGGAATTTCTGGGCCCCAAGAAAATCTTGTAATCCTAGCCAAATAATTGTCCTATCTCTAATCAACCCTAACTTTGTAAGACTATAAAAATCACAAGCTTTCTTGAATAATTTGAACAAGCTTTTGCCAATAAATCGAACTTGATGACCACGCCATAGAGTGTGCTGTCTCTTGTTCCACTTCGCCGACTGCAACCCTCCATTCAAGAACCTAGTTCCCCGTGGAGGCTGGACCTCCGCAGGAAAAGAAGAGGGAAAGTGAATTCAGGCAACACCAACTCAGGGAGGGAGTTTTGCTGATAAGGCACAAAGGAAGCTGGATCCTCTAGTCCTTGAGGTACCTTATATTTGTATATAAGGACTGGGCCTACACACAAAGCAAAATAAGGCTTCAGAAACAGATGGAAGTGGGCTTTTTGAGTTGGCAATGTACTCTGGCAAAAGGGAGACTGCCAAGAAGTGCTGCTAGAGGCCCTTGTGATGGGAAGCAACCGGAACCCAACTGCTGAAGGTCAAGGAAAATTGAGTTAAGAAAACTTGAGAGAAGGATGGCAGTGGGGACCAGCTGTTACTTATTTCTTCTAAGAGCAGCTGGAGGTAAGACTTACAAGAAAAAGCAAAGCTTTGTAGAGAGTCACAGAAACCACAGAGAAGGCCACCTACATGGAGGAGCAACACCCCAAGAGCCCTTGCCCAAGCCCTGCTCAGAACAGCTTCAGAAGGTATTGGAACCACTGGACCCCTCCAGGGAAAGGCCTCTCACCAGTAAGCATCAATATTTTCTAAAGCCTCCAATTGAAGTTCTGTTTACTTTAATCATGAATAAGAGGCAGCCTGGCAGCATCCCAGGATAGGGCTGAAATTCAGGAATTAACTAGGTTCCAATCTCAAGTTTGATATGTGTTGGCTGGTAACCTAGAGTTAATCGTTTAATTCCTCATGTCCTGGACATCTTTCTAAAAAAAAAAGAAATTCATTGGTAAATGGAATTCCCTGACCCATAGCTTCCTAGTCTGATGAAATCACATAGGTTCAGACCAAAACAAAACAAAAGCCCCACCCCAGTGTGTGAATAGCATATCTTGGTTCTTGTGAGCTTTCATACTTATAATGAAAACTTATAACTACATTCCAAGTTAAGGCAGGAGGGGCCTGGTATCAGTTACTGGAGTTAACCTATCTTCCAGGTGGGTAGGGAAAGTGAATCAAGGAAGTGAGAAATTCCCCCAAAAGTAATTGACCTTTTTTTATAGGAAGGTTATGTTTAATTTTAGTTAGGATTCAAAGTAACAGACACTGAACTAACTTCATCTGCCCATGTGTGATCTCAGATCAAAGAGAAACTCTGCTATAGTCAACCTCTTCTTTCAATAGATTTCTTGAGTCAAATTTGGGTGTTGCCTTAGTCAAACTGAGACCTGTTGAAGACCTTAACTTAAAAAGGCCATGGTCTCCCACTGTGTCCAAGGCCATCTCCAGTCCTCCTGAGCTATATCTGGCCACTGGACCCAGATGGCTGTGGACAAGAAAATGAAGCTGGTGACTTGCACAGCCCTTCCTTCCCTCAATTCAAGTCATATGTATGTTATTGAGTTCAACAATTAATAGAGGGATATTTCTGCTTTCCTCTATAAAATAGAGTACTGCTATAGAGAAATGTCATCAGAGAAATTCTATTTCAACATGGGAATTTGGGTTGCAGTTGCAAAAGGAGACAAAATAGTTGGAGCTCCTAAACCAGCATCCCTTCTATTAAAACCTTTGTCACCCTTGCTGGATGCTTTTCTAGAGAGATTACTCATTATTCCTTCATTCTCAATAAATACAAATATACAAAGGCCCTTCAGTGCTTCACAAGTGGGTGTGTTTTTTATTAGCAAGAGTCAAGAGACAGAACATTCTATTAAATCAAGTCTTTTGTCTTTGTAAGCCCGGGGCTTATCACATCTCAGCTCTTGACAAGGAGAAGGCATTCAATAAAAGCCTGTTGATGGATTGCTAGCATAAGGTAACATATATGGAATACCTATTTTAAAAGTTAGAATGCTGCCCAATACATTTATCATTTAAATTAGACTTAATATAATTTCATCTTTCTGTGATGATTCAGGAAACATTGAAGGCTGAGTATGAAAATATTTAAGAGAGATTTGCATTGGTTGGTAGTTTGATTTTTTTAATTAGTCCTGTGATCTTATTGATATGGGTAAGTTTGAGTGTAGAAATGACATATTCAGTTGCAGATAGGAAACTTATAAATAATTTTCAAGTTGACCGAAAGTAGTAGTTCTTACTTTGGAATTGAGAAGCATACTTGTTTTTTGTTTTTTATAAAGAAACATATTTAATTAGTTTCCTTTGTAATCCCTTAAATGTTATTTTATGCCATTAAAAACATGATTCTGACATGTCCAAAGGCTTCACCAGCCTGCCAGAGGAGGACATGATACAAACAAGTTTAAGAACTGTTATCTTAGAGAGTTGCCCAGAAGCACAAATTATGTGACTTATTCATGGTCACACAGTTCATGTATCACATTTTTTGTTGTTGTGCAGTCATTTCTAACTTCCATGATCCCATTTGGGGTCTTCTTGGCAGAGATACTGAAGACATTTCCTTCTCTAGCTCATTTAACAGATGAGGAAACTGAGGCAGATAAGGTGAAGTGACTTGCCCAGGATCACACGGCTCATATGTCAGATTTGTCATCGTTGTTGTTGCTGAGTTGTGCTGACTCTTCATGACCCCTTATAGGGTTTTCTTAGCAAAGATACTGTTGAGTTTGCCATTTCCTTTCCCAAGTAATTTTACAGATGAGGAAACTGAGGCAGACAGGATGAAGTGTCTTGTCCAGGTTCACACAACTAGTAAGTTCCTAAAGCTGGATTTTTTTCCAGGAAATTGTTTTCTTTTTTATTTCTTTTTTCCCCTCAATATTTTATTTTCCCAATTACCTGTAAAGATAGTTTTCAACATTCATTTTTATGTTCCAAATTTTTTTCTCCTTCCTTCTCTAAGCTTCCCTCTCCCCAAAACAGCAAGCAATCTGATATAGGTTATACATATACAATCATTTTAAACAGATCTCCATGTTATTCGTGTTGTAAAAGAAAAATCAGAACAAAAGGGGGAAAAACAAGAAAAAAAAGTGGACAAAAAAAGGAAAAATGGTATGTTTCAATTTTCATTCAGTCTCCATAGTTCTCTCACTGGATGTGGATTGCATTTTCCATCCCAAGTCTATTGGAATTGTCTTGGATCACCACATTGCTGAAAAGAGCCAAGTCCATCACAGTTGATCATCACATAATCTTGTTGCTGTGTACAATGTTCTACTGGTTCTGCTCACTTCACTTGGCATCAGTTCATATAAGTCTTTCCAGGCTTTTCTGAAATCAGCCTTCTGATCTTTCTGATCAGAACAATAATATTCCATGACATTCATATGCCATAATTTATTCAACCATTCCCCAATTGACGGGTATCCACTCAATTTCCAATTCTTTGCCACAACAAAAAGAGCTGCTCTAAACATTTTTGTACACATGAGTCCTTTCCCCTCTTTTATGATCTCTTTGGGATACAGACCTAGTAATGAGACTGCTGAATCAAAAGGTGTTCACAGCCTTTGGGTATAGTTCCAAATTGCTCTTCAGAATGGCTGGATCACTTCACAACTCTACCAATAATGCATTAGTGTCCCAATTATCCCACGTCTCCAACATTTATCTTTATCTTTTTCTGTCATCTTAGCCAATCTGAAAAGTATGAAGTGGTGCCTCAGCATTGTTTTAATTTGCATTTCTCTAAGCAATACTGATTTAGACTATATGACTTGTCATATATGACCATATTTGGCTTTATATGACAATAAATGGCTTTAATTTTGAAGCTGGGTTTGAATTCAGAGAGATGAGTCTTTGAGACTTCAAGGCTAGAGCTCTTTGCATTATGGTACAACCTAGCTGCCCTTTTTGCCAGAGGCAAGACTTAAAACTGAATCTTCTGACTCTAAGGCTGGTATGCTGGAAGATAAACCAGTTTTATTATTTCATGAAATTTGGAACTGGAAGAGATCTCAATTATCATTTAGTATAACTTCCTCATTATACAGATGAGGAAATCCAGGGGAGGGGGAGAAGGAGAGAGAGGAAGGGACAGAGGGAGGAGAGGAAAAAAGGGAGAGAGAGACAGAGACAGAGACAGAGTGTGTGTGAAAGTGAATTGGAATGCAGAAAGGTGCAAATAGAGCAGATCCAGGTTCCTCAGATATCTAAACTCCAAATCCACTACTCTGTGTGCTATTCCTCTGGTCTCATTTCTGGTCTTCTATCAAAAAAAATTAAAAATTGCTTCCCATAAAATTCTTTTTTTTTTTTCTTTTGCTGAGGCAATTGGGGTTAAGTGACTTCCCCAAGGTCACACAGCTAGGAAGTGTTAAGTGTCTGAGACCAGATTTGAACTCAGGTCCTCCTGACTTCAGGGCTGGTGCTCTATCCACTGCTGCATCTAGCTGCCCCTTCCCATAAAATTCTTATTGAAAGTGTGGGGAGGGAGTGAGATAAATTGTCAACTTGAAGAAAAGAAAATCAAGATTGAAATAGACTGGATCATATGGTAGAAAAGTGGATATACTAAGTCTAGAGTCAGGAGAAAAGTCTGTTTAGAACCAACCTTCGGATACTGGCTGTAGGATTCTGACCCACTTAACCTAACTGGACCTCAGCTTATTCATCTGTAAAATGCGACTAAGACAGTAAGCTCTTTGGCAGCTGGGACCATGTTTTGCCTTTCTTTGAATCCGGTACACAGTAGGTATGTGCCTTGTACATAGTAGGAGCTGCTTAAATGGTTATGATGCTTATGGATTGACTGGTTCAAAGGCCAAATAAGATGATGTATATAAAGCATTTTGAAAACACTGAAGAGTTATACAAATGTCGAGCAGTCATTATGAAATAAGTTGGTGGTGTTTGGTATCTCAAAGTGGCTTGTACTTGTCCAATATTATATATCTCACTCTTTTCCAGGCCAGTCACAGGGAAAATTATGAAGCTTACACAGCTTTCTAGGAAAAGACCCAGTGCCTTCATATTGTCCCCAAAGCAGCTCACAGGTTCCATTCTTGTATCCCACCTAGCCCATCAAATGTATGTAGCCCAAGCTATGTGACCCTGGACAAGTCACTTAACCCCAATTGCCTCAGCAAAAAAAACCAAAAACCAAAAAACAAAACAAACACAAAGAATGTATCCTAGACCCAGTTAATTTAATCTATTCTAGTTTAATCTAATCATGGTAGCTCCAAGGCATAGTTTGGGTCTAAAGACTCATCTTCCAAGTTCAAATCTGACCTCAGACACTTAATAGCTGTGTGACACTCTACAAATTACTTAACTCTGTTTGCCCCAGTTTCCTCATCTGGAAAATGAACCAGAGAGAAAAAAATTGATAGTATCAGACAGTCAACAAACATTTGTTCAACACCTGCTACTGAAAAAACTGTCCCTCCTCTCAAACAGCTCGTGTCTAATGGGGGAAGACAACATGCAAATAATTATGTAAAAACAAATGATATACAGGATAAATGGAAGACCATCAAGAGAGGGAAGGCAATAGAATTAAGACGAAAAAGACCTTCTGTAGAAGGTGGGATTTTAGTTGGGACTCGAAGGAAGCAAGGGAAGCCAGGAGTCAGAGAGCGTTTCAGGCAATGGGTACAGCCTGTGAAAATGCTCAGGGTTGGACAAACTTCTTAAGCATGAATAGATATTATTGGTCAATTGTTGTTCTTCCTTTTCAGAAGAAATAAAATGGCATCACCATATTGGAAGAAGTCAGAAAGACCTGGATTCAAATTCTACTTCAGATATTTACTAGCTATGTGGCCTTAAGTAACTTTTCTGTCTCAATTTCCTCATCTGTAAAATGAAGGATTGGACTCAATGTCCTCAAAAGTCTTTTCCAGTTCTAAATTTATGATTCTATAATCCTAAATTTCTACATGTTTCTACATGGCACTTCTACATATTTCTATGTGGCACTTCTACGTGTTTTTATGTGGCATTTCTGTGTGTTTCCATGTGGCACTTCTATATGTTTCTACATGGCACTTCTGTGTATTTCTACATGGCACTTCTATGTGTTTTTATGTGGCACTTCTGTGTGTTTCTGCATGGCAATTCTACATATTTCT
>JAJPUD010002798.1:16319-44212 GCA_023553655.1 Myrmecobius fasciatus
TGTGGCACTTCTGTATGTTTCTGCATGGCAATTCTACATATTTCTATATGGCACTAATATGTGTTTTATGTGGCACTTCTGCATGCATTCCATGTGGCACTTCTATGTGTTTTTATGTGGCACTTCTACGTGTTTCTACATGGCACTTCTATGTGTTTCTATGTGGCACTTCTAAGTGTTTTTACATGACACTTCTGCAAGTTTCTATGTGGCACTTCTATGTGCTTCTATGTGGCACTTCTGTGTGTTTTTACGTGATGCTTCTGTGAGTTTCTATGTGGCACTTCTTCATGTTTCTACATGGCACTTCTACGTGGCACTTTTACATGTTTCTATGTGGCACTTTGTGTTTCTACATGGTACTTCTGCGTGCTTCTACATGGCATGTCTACATGTTTCTATATGGCACTTCTACATGTTTCTGCGTGGTACTTCTATGTGGCACTTCTACATGGCACTTTTGTGTACTTCTACATGGCACTTTTGTGTATTTCTTCATGGCACTTCTGGACCTAATATTTACTAAAGGTAGGAAAACTACCTAGTAGATTCCATCTACTAAATGGTAGAAATTTCAAATATAGCAATAGCCCAATAGGAAGAGTTTTTGGGGTCAACATAGTAAAAACCTAATTTTCCTGTACATGTAGCCAGCCCAGTATAATATGACCTTGTCCCAGATCTTGACTGGGATGAGATTTACATGGAATGTTACCTCATCAATATTCACGGGAAATTATGCATAATGGAATGAACAACAGCAGGAAAAACCTTTATACAATGACCACAGAAATGTGAAGGAAACAACTCTGAAAGATTTTACAAGTCTGATCAGTGCCGACCAATTCTGACTTTATCCAAGACTGATAAGATTCCCTCCCTTTAGCAGAGGTACAGAATGAACCAAATGTCTTCAGACAAGTACGTTGTGCTGATATATTATACTTGTCTATATTTGTTACAAAGTAAGGCTTGACAGGACAAGAAGATTTTAATGGGGAATGATAGAGATGCTATATGTTTGTGTATATATGTGAGTGTATATATATGTGTGTGTGTGTGTGTGTGTGTGTATGTGACTTTCCCCACATCACATCACAACTTTCCCCAACCCAATTTAAATAATTTTCAGGTTAGGGCAGCTAGTTGGTGCAGTGGATAGAGCACCAACCGAGGACCTGAGTTCAAATCTGGCCTCAGACACTTAACATTCCCTAGCTGTGTGACCTTGGGCAAGTCACTTAACCCTAATTGTCTCAGCAAAAAAAAAATGCAAGTTGGCATAAGAAATTAAATGGGAATTTTGGGAGAGTTTTGAAGAAATTTTAGGTAACTTGTGAAACTTAGCAGATAACGGAGAGCCTATGATCATACACTCAAACAAAATTTTATAAGGTACTGTAAATACTCCAGAAAAGAAAAAAAAAATCAGACTTCTCAGGTATGAAGGATACAGAGATATGGAAGGGATAACTATATATAGACACACTTGTATCTATATATATACACACATGACATATACATATATGTTTAATTCGAAAGCCAACACAAGTACACTAAAGGGATAATCAGGGGGTAACACAAACAGACCAGTTTTGTTACTTAACAGAAGTGAATAGTTTTAAATACCATTTTTTTGTTGTTCTTTGTATATTGAGATGTTTGTGTTTATTGATGATTAAATTGATAATAAAAAGAGAAAAAAACGAAGACTTGAGATTCCCTTTCCCTTCCTTCTCCCTTCTTCCCTTTTGCGTCCCTCGGGTCTTTAACATGGAGGCTCTGGACGTCCCCAAGGTGGACTATGACAAAAGCCACGTGTTTTTAGGGAAGCTCTGTCCAAAGGCAGACATTAGCTGACTTTAGAATTGGAAGAGGAAATACATGTACTTGCAATGATCCCCATCAACCACCAGGGGTCAGACCTCTAAAGGGGAATGGAAACTGACCACCTCCTCCCTGGCAGGCTCTGGATGCTGCAATGAGCCCGGGTACATTGCATCAGCTTCCTAGACTGGGCTTCTATTTGACTGGAACAATCGCCGGTGCATTTATAAATCATCTGAAACCAGCCCACCGGAGGAGATGAAACCACATTTCAATAAATTAGTACCTCTCGGTACTAATTCTGAGCTATTGTTATTAGAGAACTTTCTATTCAAGTTTTCCCAGTTCTGTTGACTCACTAGGTGAATGACTGAGCCTATTATTGTTTTATACCATCCTGTCCTAGGCCAGGGTATGTTCTTATTTTTACAGTCACAAAAGACAAAGCTTGGATATATTTCCAGAAGAAGAAAGTAAATTTTCAGAATTTGTGGACACATCCCAGAAGATAATGCTTAGGAGCCAATAGTTTATTTTTTCCTCCACTTGCTCTTAAGTAAACCCACTTTAAAGAAGATTTAATAGTATTTTAATTTTTATAAATAAATTTTAATTAATAAGTTTAAAATAGTTTCTTAAAATTAACTTTTGAATAATTAGTGCTCAGTTATTTTATTTTATTTTTTACATATTAAAATATGTTAAATCCAATATGTAAACATATTTATACAATTTTTTGTACAAGAAAAATCAAATCAAAAAGAAAAAATAATTAAGAAAACAAAATTTTAGCACATTTTAAATGTGCTTCTATTGCTTCTTCCTCCACCCATAAACTGAACAGAGGGATACACAGGCAAGCTCTCTCTTTGCATATTTACCAGCTAGTTTGTGGCAATGGTGGTGTCCGGGAGTCATGAAAAGAACTGTAGGACACACTGGAAAATGATGGGTTCTTAGCCCAGGTCCCTTTGAGGCTGTGAGCAAATCACAACCTTTCTAGATCTCAGTTTCTTTTCTTTGAAACAGTTGGATTGGATGACCTTCAGACGCTTTTCCTGATTTTAAATGAATTATCCTGTGGTCAGCCTATGTTAAACTGTTCTAAACTGAATATCAATTCTTGATTTCTTTTTTTAAATTTGTATTAAATATTTTTATTTTCAAAATATATGAGTAATTTTTTCTATGTTGGCCTTTGCAAAATTTTCTGTTCCAAATTTTTCTGTTCTTCCCCCTACCTCCTCCTCTAGATGGCAAGTATCAATTCTTGATTTCTAAGAAACAAGAGGAGACTTACATGGCCTTAGGACATCCATAAATGTCCCACACAAGGAGTTGCCAATTCATTCATTCATATTCTATTCAAGATGGGGCAAGTTGTCACACATACACACAATTTAGTTAAAAAGTTGAAATAATAAGTATCCAGAGGTATTTTGGTAAACATTTAATAACCAGCTCTTTGGGGGGGGGAAGCTGTGATTTTAATTTTAATCTGTATATTAACATTTCTCTATCACTGTCTTAAATTTAGATAGTCATCAAAATCAATATACCATCATAAAAACCATCATAAATCAAGCCCTTATTTTTGGCATTCACCAGTCTCTGAAATGTAAAGCTCACAATTAATGAGCTTGTATGGACTGATTCCAATTCACCATTGAACCTATCTGTACTTCCTGGGAAAGAGGGAGAAAAAATGCACTTCTCTGTACCCTATCCAATTCAATATAATTCAATCTGACAAATAGTTATCATTTAAAAAATAGTTGTGTAATTATTTAGCAACACAGATACCTGGGATAGCCATTCTTTCCTGATTAACCAGACCTTCATGATCAATGCTATCAGATATATTAGGTTTTTGAGATCTCCTTATCTATGCTAGAGGTAGATAGGTGGATCAGTGGATAGAATTCCAGGCCTGGAGTTGTATTCCTGAGTTCAAATCTGGCCTTAGGGACTTACCCCTGTTTGCTTCGGCTTCCAAATCTATCAAATGAACTGAAGGAAAAAATGGTGAGCTACTCCAATATCTTTGTCAAGAAAATCCTAAGTGGGCTCACAAAGAGTGAGACACAAGTGAACAACAATAACAATCTGTTCTAGACCCTATAAAAAGAGCTACTTCTTAGCAGCTTGATAGAAAAGAAAATACCCTGTAGGTGGACAAACCCCTGGAATTCATTTTCTCAGTAGAGGGAATTTCCTATAGAAAAGTTCCCCAGGCTGATGAAATCTGTTATCTAGAAGAAATATATTAGTTGATATCCAGAAGTCAATGAAGTTGGAGTGCTGTATCCCGAAGATTTATTGCAACACAAGGATGCTATGAACAGCATGCTGTTTTGTTCTTATTAATAATCATCATCTAGTCATGAGTTTTTAATTTTTTTTAATTTAAAAAATTTAAATTAAAAAATCCAAATTTCAAATTTTAAAAGTTCCTACCCAACATCACACACTCGTAATATTTTGGAGAACACAAAATGTAGTGATTCATGAAATGAGCATTTAAGTGGAAGCATTGAGTCATCTCCATGACTGGTTCCTTATACAACTTCCTAACTTAGTTGGAGGAAGCCCAGAAAGGAAGCATGCTGGAGTTGCCCTAAGAACCTGAATAGGGCCTTCTTACCATCAGGGTAAACTGAGACATCTGTGCTGCTGCTAACTTAGATTTTCAGTCTGGCACTTTTTTTACCCCATTTGGGTTGCATAGGCCCTCCTATATAACCCTCCATCCCTTTAATTCAGCAATGTCTCTGGAAAGTAAGTGGATTATGTACTCTTTAGTGTAAATGGAATACTTCTCCCGTGGGCATTCACATTTTAAATTTTATCCCTTTATACAGAATGGATCTCTTGTTAAAAGAATTATAAATTTCTTCTCCCAAGTGTGGGAGATAATTTTTTAAAGAGGGAGGCTCTGCCCAAAGCCTTTGAAATCACATTAGTAACCCTCATGTCCTGTCAAAGACATGATCAAATCCACAAGCATTTGTTTATTAAGCTTATTATGTGCCAGGCACTCTGCTGGGGGACACTAATGGAAGCTTGCCTCTAGGAGCTTTTGTTCTAATGGGGGTAAAGGAGAGATAAAGGTCTCCAGTATGGGGTCTTGCAGAGAGAAGCAGTCAGGAGGGCATCCTGGAGAAGAATGAGGAGTGAATCTCTGTCTCAGTGAATTTGATCTGCATAAAAATTCTGGATCCTTCTGATCAAAAGGAAAAGATAAAATGAATGAAAAGGAGTGTGTGGCTAATGCTTCAGGAAATGGTGAATTATTAGCTCGATCCAAAGCTCCAGTGACTTGTACTTGCATATCCTCACAACTCTTGGTCCTGTAGATGCTCCTGCTGCTGTTGCTGTTGTCAAAACTACTACGACCCAAGATGGTGATCATGGTGACAATGACTAGATATCTCATTAAGGTTTGCAAAATAAATTCTGATCTTCACTGGAATACTTGTTTGATCCTCACTTCCCCTCCTCAAAAAAAAAAAAATTATTAAGCACCTACTCTGTGCATGAGTCTAAGAAAAATTATCTCATTTGATTCTCATAACAACTCTGGGAGGTAGGTGCTATTATTATCCCCATTTTACAGATGAGGAAAATGGTTTATCTTGTTAATAAGTGTTTAAGACAGGATTTAAATCTAAATTTTCCTGACTCCCAGTCCAGTCAGTACTTCATCCATTGCACCTCTTAAGTCATATTTATATTGTGCTTTACATTTTAAGAGTAAATGCTTTTTATATACAGCAACAGCAAGATTATACAATGATCAATTCTGATGGATGTGGTTCTTTTCAATAATGAAATGATTCAGGCCAATTCCAATTGTCTTGTGATGAAGAGAGCCATCTACACCCAGAGAAAGGACTGTGGGAACTGAATGTGGACCACAACATAGTATTTTCATCTTTTTTTTGTTGTTTGCTTGCATTTTGTTTTCCTAATTTTTTCCTTTTTGATTTGATTTTTCTTGTACAGCATGATCATTGTAGAAATATGTATAGAAGATTTGCACATGTTTAACATATATTGGATTACTTGCTGTCTAGGGGAGGAGGTGGGGGAAGGGAAGGAAAAAATTTGGAACGCAAGGTTTTATAAGGGTGAATGATGAATGCATGTATTTTGAAAATCAAAAGTCTTAATTAAAAAAGAGTAAATGCTTCTTTAACAACCAGCCTGTGAGGTCAGTACAAGCACTATTCTTGCTCTCAGAGCCAGAACCGAGTATCTTTGCAGATCACCAAGTTGATGGGGAGTGATGCTTCCTTTCCTGGGAAAGGCTTACTTCCTTGACATGGCAGTTACTTTCCCTTGACTGTACCTTCCAATGTATCACCACCCATCATCCTGACCTGTGTCTTGCCACCTTTCTGTGATGACTCTGAAGAGAGTGAGACTGATGACTTTGTACTCACTTAAACCTAATTCACTTGCAAGTCAGGATATCACCATCTTGATGTTATTGGTGCTTTTTGAGATGAAAGGATGAAGAACAGTATCTGTGCTATCGCATCTCACAGCCCGAGCTTCTCTGGATCATCTCTCTCTAGCATCTTATCACTGTAATTATACCTCACATGAGTAGGAACCCCAATAACCAGTAGAGGGGGAGGGTTAGACTTCCTCATGCTAGCATGAGTTAATATTGATTTCCTTATCTTTAAAATGTGGATGATAATAACGTACACCCCTCACATGATTTTTGTAAAGATCAAATCAAATAAAATTTTATGCACACATACACATATTTACATGTTCATATAACACATATATACATTATACATTTATACTTTTATATACATATAATTTATATTTATATATAACAAAAAAGTTTTGGGAAGTACATGTATATAGGTATATAAATATACATATATATACATATGTTCATATATACATTTATATATTTCTCCAAATTGTTTTTGTCAAGAGTAAAAATATTCCAAGATAGGGCTCTGAGAACAAGTGCTAAGTACTATGCTAGTTAACAAAGGAGATATTACTGTAGTGCTTCCCTTCTAACTCATGCTCACAGGCTGGGTCCTCCAGAGGGTGATTACCCTCGGTTCAGGATATTCCATGGGTCTGTCGTACTCCTAAAATTATAGTTCATAAGCCCCCACTGGTGTGCTTCTCTTATTTTAATCAGTCAGAGGATAAAATTAGCAAACAAAGGTATTTACTGAAAAGGTATAAACAATAATGCCTCTGCATCTTTCCACCAAAAAAAAAAAAATCTCTCCTATAAATCTGCATCTCACTATCTCCCAGATACATAGAGTTGGTAGGAAAAGTGGACACATGTAGAGAGCACAGGTGTAGAAGCGCATAGTCAGGCAAGGAGGACCAGCAAATGTCCTTTGCTATTGGACTGCAGGACCACTGATGTCCTCTTACTTTCCCCCCTAATTCTGATCTCATCTCCAGAAGATGCTACTTCATTGAACTGTAATAATTACTGGTTGACTGTTATAAGAGCTGCTATCCCTAGCTTAGGACTAATTTGACATCCTAGAAACAAAGAAAATATAATAATCAGAGCCAACATCCCAAGAAACAAGAGCCTCAGGTCCAGGGTCTTTAATCCCCCAAGCAGAATATCAACTATGGAGGCTGGACTCCCTGGACTTCACTCCCCTGGACAGTGGACTTCCTTAAGAAGCCACAGCCAGTAACAACATTGTATTTACTAGGTCACTATGCCTTTTATGGTCTAGATAAAAAAACAAGCTGATTTCTCTCAAAGTCATCCAAGAAGACAGACAGCTCTACTTCTCCTGTATTCTCCAGCAGCATCAAGAGAAAAAGTAAAGAGGAAAATCTCAAGAACTGTGGATACTAGAAAGAGGGCTGGATTTGTAGTCAGAGTACTTGGATTCAAATCCTGCTTATGCAAAGTTCTATGTGTGTAAATTCAGCCAAACCCGCTTAAACTCTCTGAACCTCAGTTTTCCCATCTGTAAAAATGAGGGGATTATAATAGATTGCCTTCTGACTCTAGATCCTAAGTAGGAAAGCTGGATGACTTCTTGGATGATTCCAAGAGGAACCAGTTTGTTTTTTATCTAGGCCATAAAGGGCATAATGACCTAGTCATATAGTGTTGTATTTGGAATTGGGAGAAGAACTTTACTAGTTGTGTGACTCTGAACAAGTCATTTAGCTTGTAAAACCAAAATAATAATAGCACCTACATCAATGTGCTCAAATAAAATTATTTGTATACTTTAATATGCTATATAAATGTTAATTATAAGTACTCTTATGAGTCGCCTCCATCCAATGTCAGTATCCTATTACTAAGGGAAAATGGACTATTCAGAGTATGAAAGAAACACACCTTTAGATCTTAATTCCTCTGTTACCTTCCCCTTGCATCAGTTAACCTAGGGACCCAGGTGGTCACAGCTCCCCTGGTGAATCTCCCATTTCAAAGAACTCATTTAACAAAATGTCTGCTTTTGAAGAGCTTTCAGCCCAAATTGAAGATAAAATGTCAATACAAATTGCTGTAATTTACAATATTAAGTTATTTGTGATATTTTAGGTGAGAGGTTGTTAACAACTAACAACATCAGGGAAGGCTTCATGGAGGAGAATATAAAATAAATATAACTAACACTTATATAGTACTCATTGTGTGTTAACGTTTTATAATTATTGCTTTTGGTCCTCATTACAACCCAGGGAGCTAGGTGCTATTATTATTTCCATTTTACAGATGAGGGAACTGAGGCACACAGGGTGAAGTATCTGAGGCCAGATTTGAACTCAGGTAAATGAGTCTT
The DNA here is from genome assembly GCA_023553655.1 of Myrmecobius fasciatus. NCBI lineage: Eukaryota > Metazoa > Chordata > Mammalia > Dasyuromorphia > Myrmecobiidae > Myrmecobius > Myrmecobius fasciatus. Next base: position 24,962 of record JAJPUD010002798.1, read on the forward strand.
TCCTGACTTCAGGCTGAGTATTCCATGTTCTATGGCATCCCCTACCTGTCTCCAGTATGATCATAGCAATACCATAGGAAACGGATGTGCACAAGTACATGGAGTAGGGATTAGAGAGTTAAAAGTCTAACTAATATCCTAAGGTTTCCTTCTAGCTGTAACCTGTGGTCCTGTGGAATAAAATCTGAAACTCACTCTATAGGAGCATGGATTACCAGGGTTAAAAGGGACCTTGGAGCACACTGAAGAGTCCAACCTCTTCTTCCAGAGCAAAGCTTCTTAAACTGTGCGTTGTGACTCCATGAGGGTCTCAGCACCGAATGTAGCAGTTACAAAATATGATTTATTATCAATAAATGTTTGATTTGTAGGCCTATTTTGTATACCCCTGTAGTTGAGGTCACATAAAAATTCCTCAAATAAAAAGGGGTTGTGAGTGGAAAAAGTTTAAGAAGCCCTGGTTTAGAATAGGAAATTGATGCTTCGAGAGGGAAATTGACCTGTGTAAAGACACGTTAATCATCATGACAACAATAATAATAATGAAAATTTACATGGGGACTGGTCTTCAGACACTTACTAGCTGCTTAACCTTCTTTGCCTCAGTTTCCTCATTTGTAAAAAGAGCCAGAGAAGGAAGTACAAAGCACTCCAATATTTTGGCCAAAAAAAACCTTTCAGAGAGAAGACACAACTGAATGACTCAACAATAAAAGCATTTATATAGGCAATCAGAAAACATTTGTGTCAGACATTGTGCCAAGAAATGAAACTATAAAAATAGGTGGCTCAGTGGAGTGAGTACTGGGCCTGAAATCAGGAAAACCTGAGTACAAATCCAGCCTCAGACACTTACTAACTGTGTGACCCTGGGCAAATAACTTTATCTTTGTTTGCCTCAGTTTTCTTATCTGTAAAAAGGAGCAGGAAGAAGAAATGGCAAGCTATTTGAGTATCTGTACCAAGAAAACCCCAGAGGGAATCATGAAGAAAAAACTATTTTTTCTGCACTCAAGGAGTTCACATTATAATGGAGGGAACAAAATGCAAGCAACTATGTACATACAATGAATTAATGTGTTAAACATTTATTGAGCACTTACTATATGCAGAGTGCTATGTTAAGCTGGGGATACAAATAGAACAGCTAGACAGTCCCAACTTTCTTTTTAATAGCTTTTTTCTCAATTACATATCAAGGTGATTTTAAACATTAATTTTTACAAGATTTGGAGTTCCAAATTTTTCTCTCTCCCTCCTTCCTTTCCCCTCTTCCTAAACTGGTAGTCAATTTGATATAGGTTATACATATGCTATCATGTAAAACATATTTCCATGTTAGTCATAATTATGAAAGAAGAAACAGATCAAAGGGGGAAAAATTAGGAAAAAGAATAAAAAGTGAAAAAAATATGCTTTGAGTCCATGCAGAGTCCAGCAGTTCTTTATCTGGATGTGGATAGCATTTTCTCTGTGAGTCCCTTGTACTTACTTGTCTTGGATCACTGTGTTGCTGAGAAGAACTGAGCCATTCATCAAACAATGTTGTTGATAACGCACACGGTTTTCCTGGTTCTGCTCATTTCACTTTGCATCAGTTCATACAAGTATTTCCAGGTTTTCTGAAATCTGTCTGTTCATCTTTTATTATTTCATAATAGTATTCTACTACATTCATATACCACAACTTGTTCAGCATTTCCCCAATTGATGGCCAGCTATTCAATGTCCAATATTTTGCCACCACAAAAAAGGTTGCTACAAATATTTTTGCAGGTTCAAGTCCTTTCCCTTTTTGTGATGATCTCTTTGGGATATAGACCTACTAGTAGTATTGTTGGATTAAAGGGTACACACAGTTTGGTTGTCCATAGTTCCAAATTGCTCTCCAAAATGGTTGAATCAGTTCACAACTCCACCAATAATGCATTAGTGTCCCAATTTTCCCATATCCTCTTCAACATTTATAATTTTCCTCCTTTGTCACATTAGCCAATCTGATAGGCATAAATGGCACCTCAGAGTTCATGTAATTTAAATAGTGATTTAGAGCACTTTTTTATATGCCTTTAGATAGCTTAGGTTTTTTTTCACATGAAAACTGCCTATTCATATCCTTTGACTATTTCAGAATGGCTTATATTGTTATAAATTTAACTTAGTACTTTATATACTTGAGAAATGAGGCCTTTATCAGACATATTTGCAATAAAGATTGTTTCCCAAGTTTCTTCTTTCCTTCTAATTTTGATTGCATTGGCTTTGTACACAAGTCTTGTAATTTAATATATTCAAAACAATTTATTTTATATTTCATATTGCTGTTTGTCTCCTGTTTGGTCATGAATTGTTTCCTTCCCTATAGATCTGATAGGTAGACTATTTGTTTTGCTCTACTAATTTGATTAAGTCTTAATCATACCCATTTTGACCTTATCTTGACAGAAGATATGATATATTAGACTATACCTACTTAATGCATTATTGTTTTCCAGTTTTCCTAGAAGTTTTTGTCCAATAATGAGTTTTTATCCCAGACTGTCTCTGGGTATATCAAACATAATTGTACTATGGTTATTAATTACTGTGTCTTGTGTATCTAACTGATTTCATTGATTCACTATTCTATTTCTTAGCCATAATTTTGATGATTACTGTTTATAATATAGTTTGAAATCTGGTATTACTAGACCACATTTCTTTGTATTTTTCCCCATCAATTCCCTTGATATTTTTGACCTTTTGTTCTTCCAGATGAATTTTGTTATTTTTTTTCTAGTTTAATTGATATAGTGTTGAATAAGTAAATTATTTGAGGCAGAATTATAATCTTTATTATGTTGACTCAATCTATCCATGAGAAATTTTTATTTTTCTAGTTGTTTAGAACTGGCTTAATTTGTGTGAAAAGTGTCTTGTAAATGTGTTCCTATAATTCCCAGGTTTGTCTTGGCAGGTATACTCTCAAGTATTTTATGTTGTTCATAACTTTAAATGGAAATTTCTCTTGCTGCTGGGTTTTGTTGATCAAAAAAAAAAAATGCTGATTATTTGTGTGGATTTTTCTTATATCCTGCAACTTTATTAAAGTTGCTAATTATTTCAAGTAGTTTTTAGTTGATTCTCTAGGTTTTACTAATTTTACCATTTTATCATCTGCAAAGAGTGCTAGTTTTATTCCTTCATTGCCTATACTAATTTCTTCATTTTTTCTTCTTCTATTGCAATAGCTAACATTTCCAGTGCTGTATTGAATAATAGTGGTTACAATAAGCATCCTTGTTTCACTACAATCTTATTGAGAAGCTTATCCCCATTACAAATAATGCTTGCTGATGGTTTTAGATTTATCATTTTAAGGAACATTCCGTTTATTCCTATGCTCTCTAGTGTTGTTTTTATTTAATAGAAATTGATGCTGTATTTTGTCATGAGATAATCATAAGATTTCTGGTTTTGTTATTGATGTGGTCAAATGTTGATAGTTTTCCTAATGTGGAACCATTTCTGCATTCCTGATATAAATCTTATGTGGTCATAGTATATAATTCTTGTAATATATTGCTATAATACCTTCTTAGTGTTTTGTTCAACATTTTTGCATCGATATTCATTAAAGAAATTGGTCCATAATTTTCTTTCTGTTTTAATTCTTCCTAGTTTAGATATCAGCACCACATTTGTATCATAAAAGAAGTTTGATAGGATTCCTTCTTTGCCTATTTTTCTTAATAAGTTTATATAATATTGGAATTAATTGTTCTTTAAATGTTTGGTAGAATTCATTTGTGAACCCATCTGGCTCTGGACTTTTGTTCTTAGGAAGCTTATTAATGATTTTTTCAACTTCTTTTACAAAGGTGATGTTATTTAGGCATTCTATTTCCTGGTCTGTTAATCTGAGTTAATTTATATTTTTGTAATTCATTGATTTTTCTCAAATTGTCAAATTTATTGGCATGTAATTTGGCAAAAATATTTCCTAACAACTACTTTAATTTCTTCTTTATTGGTGGTGATTTCATCCTTTTCATTTTTGATACTGGATATTTTGGGTTTTTTCTTTCTTTTTTAAAATCAAATTAGCTAATGGCTTATCTATCCTATTGTTTGTTTTTTTTTTCTTGTAAAACCAACTCCTAAATTTATTGTTTAGCTCAAGGGTTAGGTTTTTGTTGTTGTTGTGGGTTTTTTTCTTACTTTAAATCATTAATCTCATTTTTGATTTTTAGAATTCACAATTTGATCTCAATTGGTTATTTTAATTTTTTTTGTTCTAATTTTTTTAGTTGCATGCCCAATTCTTTGGTCTGCTCTTTTTCCATCTTGCTGTTGTAAGAATTTAGAGAAATAAATTTTCCTCTAAGTATTGCTTTGGCTGAATCCCATAAATTTCAGTATATTGTCTCATTATTTTCATTCAATTTAATGAAATTATTAGTTGTTTCTATGATTTATTTTTGACCCACTTATTCTTCAGGAATATATTATTTAGTTTCCAAGTAATTTAAAATCTATTTTTCTACTACTCTTTTTTAAAATACATTTTTTATTGTATTATGATCCAAAAAGAATACATTTAAGATTTCTACTTTTCTACATTTGATTTTAAGGTTTTTAAATGTCCTAATATATGATCAATTTTTTGTGTAGGTGCTATGTGCTGCTGAGAAAAATGTTTATTCCTTTCCATTTCCATTCAGTTTTTTCCAAAGGTGTCAGATATCTAAATTTTCTAATATTCTTTTTGCCTCCTTAGTTTCTTTTCTTATTTATTTTTTGTTTGGATTTATTGAATTATGAGAGAGGACAGTTGAGGTCCTTCACTAGTATAGTTCTGCTGTGTATTTCTTCCTGTAACTCACTTAATTTCTCCTTTAAGAATTTAATTTCTAGTTGTGTGACCCTGGGCAAGTCACTTAACCCCAATTGCCTCAGCAAAAAGAAAAAAAAAAGAATTTAAGAATTTGAGCACCAGCTCTGAAGTCAAAGGATCTGAGTTCGAATCTGACCTCAGAGAATTAATATTTCCTAGCTCTGTGACCCTGGGCAAGTCACTTAACCCCAACTGCCTCAGCAAAAAATAAAAAAGAATTTAAGAATTTGAACGCTATACCACTTAGTGAATATACGTTCAATATTGATATTACTTCATTATCTATGGCAAATGTAGTTTTCTTCTTTATCTTTTAATTAAAAGATTAGATCTGTCAGTGCTTCTTTGCTTAGGCACCTATAGGGTTGGCAGCTACCTATCTGCCCAGGACTATGCTGAATCACTTAAAGCTCTGGCCACTGCAGGTTGTCTGTCTACCCTATGACTATCCTGAAGTACTTGGCAGTTCTCAGAGATGGATTCTGCTGGTTGCCTTTGCTCCCCTTGCTATACTAAGGCACTAATCCTGGTATTGGTGTCTGTCTAGCATATGTTGCAGTAGGGCTCAGCTGGTTTGTTCAGGTGGGTATTGCTACTGACTGGTTGGAACATTTTCTGTCCTGGACTGTGTTCCCCCTTTACCCAAATGAGACACACCTTTCTTATTGATCCTCCACTTTTCTTAGGCTTAAATATTGTCTTACTCCATCTTTTTGCTGGTTCTGCTGTTCCAGGATTTTGGGGGGGGTGCTATTTTATGGTTGCTTGGAGGTAAATATTGAAAAGTTAGGTGATTTACTGCTTATTAGACCATCTTGACTCCCAGAAGTCCAAGGAGCTCACATTCTTAATGGAGGGAAGGGGGGAGATAATGCATATGGAAGGTTTCACCTGTAATGGAATCTGATGGAAGGTCCCACGGTCATTAAGTACAGTGACAAAGCAGATGTTAATGCTGCCTTTTTATTTTTTATTTATTTTTTATTATTTATTGATACTTTTTATTTGCAAAACATATGTATGGGTAATTCCTAAACATTAACCCTTACAAAGCTTTCTGTTACAAATTTTCCCCCCTACTCCCCACCCCTCCCCTAAATGGCAGGATATCCACTACATGATAATTATGTTAGAATACTTAAGAAATCAAATATATGTATAGTTATTGCATCATTTTTGTGCAGGAGAAATCATATCGACAAGAAAGAATAATCCGATAAAGGAAATACAATGCAAGCAAACCTCAATAGAGAACATGAAAATGTTATGTTGTGGTCCACATTTCACATCCCTCTCTCTGGGTGTATATGGCTCTCTTCACCGAACAATTGGAACTGGTTTGAAGCATTTCATTGTTGAAGAGAGCCATGTCCATCAGAATTGATCGTCATATAGTATTGTTGTTGCTGTGAATAATGATCCCCTGGTTCTGCTCACTTCACTGAGCATCAGTTCATGCAAGTCTCTCCAGGCCTCTCTGAAATCGTCCTGCTGGTCGTTTCTTACAGAGCAATAATATTCCATAACATTCATATACCATAATTTATTCAGCCACTCTCCAATTGATCGGCATCCATTCAGTTTCCAGTTTCTAGCCAGTACAAAAAGAGCTGCCACAAACATTCTTGCACATGTGGGGCCCTTTCCTTCTTTTATGATTTCTTTGGGATATAAGCCCAATAGAAACACTGCTGGGTCAAAGGGTATGCATAGTTTGATAACTTTTTGAGCATAGCTCCAAATTGCTCTCCAGAATTGTTGGATCTGTTCACAGCTCCACCAACAATAATGCTGCCCTTTTTTAAAAAATAAAAATCTTTATTTTAAAAAAATTGCTTTCCAGTCTCTACTCCTGATTTTCTTTTTCTTCTTCACTTAATTTTTATTTTGTTTTTTCTCAATTACATGTAAAACAAAATATTTTGACATTCATTTTTTAAAATTTTGAGTTCAAAAATTTTTCCCCTCTTCACTTTTTGAGAAGGCAAGCAATTTGATACAGATTATGCATATGCAGTCATGCAGAACATTTCCATGTTAACCACGTTGCAAAAGAAAGCACATCAAGAAAACCAAGAATAATAAAGGTTACAAAGTTGGTTCCAATCTTTATTGAGAGATTTCTTCAGTTCTTTCTCTGCTTGTGGTTAGCAATGCCTCCTCTTTCATGTTACTTCCATTGATAAAAATAAATTTGTTTCTAATTTTGAACCATGGAACAGTGCTAAGGTCTTTACTGGGAAGAAATTCCTTTTCTTGGTCTTTAATAAATGCAGCTCTAGTTCCTGAAGCAGCAGTTGCCATGGCACATGTCCATAGAGGCTGATTCCCAATATGTATTTGAAGGCATTAGGCTACAAATATTGCTATTCCCAAGACTCTTGAGTTCAGTATCTTGGGATGTCTCCAATGGGATTTAAATCTGTTTGTGGCTTGTTGTTTGCTAAGGATGGCTGGTCTCTTTTCTGTAGGAGTTCACTCCCCAAGCCCTGCCTGTGAGATGTGACTAGAAGCAGGACCTGTAGGAAGTGGTATCATTCCCAAGGTTCCCATGACAATCTAACAAGTGGTGATGACTGGTTCCTTGTGGTGATGAGAAAATTAGACCACTTCTCCATAGCGATTTCTCCCCTCGAGGATGGCATGAGGATTTGGCTGGAAACAGGTCTGATGATTTGAGGGACACTGCATTTCTCAAAGATCTTGAGTTCAGGATCCTGAGCTATCTCTGTTGGGGTTTGAGGAGAAATGGTGGTCAAGGTGGTGATAGTGGTTTAATTTGCATGGTACATGCTGCCTCCTGTCTCTCCCCCACAAAGCATCACTACTTCAGATAGCAATTCCTACCCATTGCATTCAAAATATATACAGTGTAAAATCCAAGGATTTATATATATACACAGTAATCCCAAAGGAAAGTCACTATCATGATGGGGAACATGATATTGAGGAAGGGGAGACAGGTTAGGGATGGAGGGTAGATGGGTAAAGGTCTTTTGAAGAATGTGGGATTTGAACTGAGATTTAACTTTGTTTGCTAGCTATAGGAAACAGAAGAATTTTGAGCAGAAGAGGGACATGTCCAGATCTATACATAGAAAAATCAGTTTAGCACTAGTATAAAGAACAATTTGTTGGTCAATTTATTAAGCACTTACCAGGTGCCAGGAACTGTGCTAATTGTTGGAAATACAAATTCAAGCAGAAAGAAAGAGAATCCTTGACAGAAGAGAGTTTACATTTAATAGAGGAAGTTAATACATAAAAAGACACTGAAAATCTCGGGCTGGTGAGAGAGATAAGAATACCTTTGGGGCATGGTAGAGAAAATATGGAGTTAAGCCTGGAAAGAAATGAAGACAGGGTAACCCTTGATCTTGCTCATTTCTTAAGAAGTTCTGGGAGGAGCCATCCAATTAGAAGGAGAGACAGCAGCAAAGATGGAGGGTACTTTCAATGTGTGAATTCCAGGATTACAAGATGAATAGATTTCTGGGGTGTGGTAGAAAAAGTCTGGAAAATAGCCTGGAGAGGAATGAGATCAGAGGGAGAAAAGAGTAGAGATGGGAAGACTGGTGGGCTATTGCAATAGTCTTCTTGACAGATGTCATTAAGATAGTTGCAGTGTAAAAAGAAACAGATTCAGGAGGAATTCTGGAGATTAATTAACAAGGCTTGGTAACTGATTGCATGTGGGAAAAGAAGAAATGAGAATCAAAAATAACCCTGAATAGAAAATGCTATCTGTATCCAGAGAGAGAACTATAGAGAACTATGGGACTCAGATCGAAGCATACTATTTTTTTTACTTTTTTTCTTTTGTTTTTTTTTTTCTCGTGGTTTTTCCCTTTTGTTCTGATTTTTCTCTCCCAACACGTCTCATATGGAAATATGTTAAAAAATGAATGTATATGTATGACCTAAAAAATTAAAATTAAAATAAAAAACCCCAGAATTTTCAAACATAGGAATCCACATCAGACCAGAGACAGAAATATAGTCAGAAGGGAGCAGCAGATTTAGGGAAAAAGGTAAGATTGATTTTATCTATGATGCATTTGAGATATTTATGGAACATCTAGATAGACATGTCTACTACCAGTCAGATAGTATCACAGATAGACTTTGGCAATCATCTGGTCCTATCCCTGCATTTTGTGGACAAGGAAACTGAAGGCCAGAGAAGTTTGTCAAGATCACATAGTAAATAAATGATGAAGCTAGGATTCAAATCCATTACTACTTCCAAGACACTGTGTTGCCTCCCAGATCACCCTCACCCTGTGCACAGATGAGGATCTGGAACTCAGAAGAAAGGTCCCAGGTAGAGATATAAAATCAGGAATCATTTGCATGGTGGTAGTAATTGAAACTGGGGGAAAGGATGATATGGTCAAGACAGAGAAGAACAAAGAGAGACTTTATTAGGGGCTGGAGAAGCAGATGACAAGTCAAGTGAAGGAGTCAGAAAAAGAATGATGGGAGAGATGGAACAGGAACCAAGAGCTAAGTTTTCTCTGAACCACATATTTGATAAACATTTATTAAATGCCTTCTAGGTACCAATCACTGTACTAAGTATTGAGGATAAAAAAAAAGGCAAAAGATAATACTTGACTTCAAGGAGCTTACAATCTAATGGAAGAGATCACATGCTAACACACACACACACACACTCATTTGTATACATTATAAGCAGGATACATGTATATATGTATACAAACTATATGTAGGATAATAGGAAATAATTAACAGAGGAAGCACTGGAATTAAGAGAGTTTAGGGAAGGGTTCCTATAGACGGTCAGGGTTTAGCTGGGACTTAAAGGAAGCCAACGAGGTCAGTAGTTGGGGTGAAAGAAGGAGAACATTCCAGGTATGAAAGACAGCCAGCAATGGAGTGATTAACAGTGTTAGAAGTTTCAGATTGGTCAAGGAGGATGAAGACTGTTATATTTGGCAGTAAAGAAAATAATGTGCGGGTAGGTAGTGCCATAGTAGATAGAGCACCAGGAAGATCTGATTTCAATTCCAGTCTCAAATACTTCCTAACTGTATGACCTTGGCAAGTCACTTAGCCCTGTTTGCCTCAGTTTCCCCATTTGTAAAAATGAGCCAGAGAAGAAAATGACAAATCACACTAGTATATTTGCCAAGAAAACACCAAATGGGGCCACAAAGAGTTGGACAGGACTGAAACAACTCAACAACAACAACAAAGATGATGAGAGTAGGGGGGCAAAACATTTATTAAGTACCTGCTATGTGCTAAACCATGAATGAATGCTTTACAAATATTGTCTTATTTGATCCTCAAAAACCTCCCAGAGATCAGTGTTGTTTGTTTGTGTGTGTGTGTGTGTGTGTGTGTGTGTGTGTGTGTGTATAATCACCATTTTACAGCTGAGGAAACTGAGACAGAGATTAAGTGCTTAGTGAGCATCTAAGGCCAGTTCTTGATCCTAAACTAGCAGTCTATTTATAGTGAGACCTGACTGCCTCAGTGGCAATCACTGAGAGAACAGTTTCAGTGTAGTGATAGGAGCAGAAGTGAGGATTCAAAAGTTTTCAGAAAAGGTAGATAGTGAGGAAGAAGAAGCATCAGAGCCAACTTTTTCAGGAACATTATTGTAAAAGGGGAAGAAGAGAAAGGAAGGAAAGGGGGAAAAAGAGAAAGGAAGTAAAGGAGGGGAAGAGACAGAGAGAGAGAGAGAGAGAGAGAGAGAGAGAGGAGAGAGAGAGAGAGAGAGAGAGAGAGAGAGAAGTAGAGAGAGAGATAAAGAAAGAAAAAAGAAGAGGAAACAGAAAAGGAGAGAGAAAAGAGACAGTTGAGAGAAAGAGAGACAGAGACAGACAGAGAGACAGAGAGAAAAAGAAAGAGGGAGAAAGAGCAAGCTAAGAAAGAAAGCGAGACAGAGATGGACAGACACATAGAGACAAAGAGACAGAGACAGAGAGAGAAAAAGGAGAAATGGAAACAGAAAAGGAGAGAGAAAAGAGGGAGAGTTGAGAGAAAGAGATAGAGAGAAATGAACACAGAGACAGAGACAGAGAAAGAGAGAGAAAAGGAGAGAAAGAGCTGAGAGAGAAAGCGAGACAGAGACAGACCCACACATAGAGAAAAAGAGACAGAGAGAGAAAAAAGGAAAGAGAAAGAAAGACAGAGAAAAGGAAAGAGGGAGAGAAAACTGAGAAACACAGATACAGAGAGAAACAGACAAAGACAGAGACAGAGACAGAGAAAAGGAGAGAGATAGAATGAGAGAGAGAGAGAGAAAGAGAGGCAGAGACAGAGAGAAGAGAAAAGGAGACAGACAGACAGACAGACAGAGACAGACACACAGAGAAAGACAGAGACAGAAAGAGGATAGATTAGTTAAGAGGGACAGCAGAATAAAAGCAAAGCTTTATCTAGGATTGAGGAGACCTGAGCATGTGTGGAAGCATATGGTAAGGAAATGAGATGGAGGACAATCAGTACCAAGTCTGGCTATAGTAAAGAGTACCAGATCCCTCTTCTGTGACCACAGGGGAGGAGGAGTGTTTAAGGATGAATGCAAAACATTCAGGAAGCAGGAAACAGGCGTTCAGTCCAAGGTCTCCCAGGTTTCTCTAGATGAACAAATCTAGGTCATCAGATGCAAATGGGAGGGATGGAGATGGAAGAGGAGAGAAGAAAACACAGACTTATGAAGAATGCAACTGAGAATAGATAGGGACAAGAGAGAAAGACCACGTCCTCTTGGCTAAGATTGTATAAATCTGTGATGGGTAAAGTCAGCACTGTCCGGGCTCAGCCAGTACCAAAGTCTTTATGAGCTGTAGCAAATCTATGAGGTAGATCAGTATTTTTATCCCTAATGATAAACTCACTCAAGTCACACAAAGAACAGACATAAATTCATTTCTCTTTCTTCTCCCATCCCTAAACTATACATTATTGCTATTACAGCATCTTCTTTTCTCCTGACAAATGGGGTGAGAACAATGTTCTTCGTTCTACCATTCTCAGAGTTTCTGGAGCTAAAGGAAAGAATAAGACCCCCATCAGTAGCTTGAGAGGAGACTGGCACTAAACAAAACTCCATAGGAAGTCAAATTTGTTTTCTAATTTCCCTCCCATCATGTATCATCCACATCCTTACCCCGTTCCCCAACAAAATAGCCTCAATCACTCTCCAGCAGTAGTAGAAACTTATTGCCAAATTCTTTATGTAGGATTAGCTTTATTCCTTTTGGAACATTTTACTGAGGATTGGAGACTTAAGCCCTTTAAAGGATTTGAGGTCTAAAGTAGAATTTCAGCGCCAGCCCATGGGTAAGGGGGTATCAACAACTTGCCTGGTGACCCTGACATCCCACCACGTGGCCTTCTGGCAAGCTTAGTATGAGTCAGCAGTATGAACTTAACAGCCAAAAAAACCAAATGATGTATTAACAGAAGCATGGCTTTTGGAAAGACAGAAGTGATAAGTTCAACATACTCTACCCTGGAGTTATACAGTTTCTAGAGTAATCATGTCCTGGTCTGGGAACCATATTTTAGTATGGACAAGGTCCAGAAGAGGACAACAAAGATAAAGAGAAGGGCTTAAAACTTTGCTATATGCAAGGATTAGGGGTGTTTAGCCTAGGGAAGCAGAAAAACAAGACACTTGTTCTATCTTTAGATATGTAAAGTCCCTATCTGAAAGGTTAAAGGTTAATTATGTAAAATATGGGAGCTAAAATTTATCCTGCTTAGCCCTGGAAGGCAAAGGTGAATGCCTTTATTAGTTGGGAAAATTATTATTTAAGGAAAACTTAGTAGTTTGGGTTGTCTCCAAATAGCATTGGTAGGTGGTAAGTTCCCTGTGAGGGAAGATTTTGTATGATAAGCTGTTTGACCATTTGTCAAGAATGTTATAAGTAAAACATATGCTTTTTACAAGAGTTAAAATAATGTTTCTGAGATCCCTTCCTATTCGATCCCTTCAGATTTGGGGATTCTGTGATTTTATGAATTAATGGATATTTGATGAGAGTATAAGGAGATGGAGATATAAAAAAAAGGGAATTGTTCATGATTAATCTCATAATGAATAGATCTCACATAGAATTTTTTCAAGGCACTTGTCATTCAATATTGTTTATTATACTTATCTGTGTTTTAACTCCCTACTAGATTGTAAACATCATGAAGTCAGGGACCACATCTTATTTATTTAGTTCTTTTGTTGTTTATTTGCTCACTTTGACCACCTCTTATTAAACTTTCTGTCCAGGTGATCTCAAAATTCCTCTAGGTGTTGACTGGCTAAGAGTATATCTAGGCAGGTAGAAAAGGCAATGGCCTTGCTCTCTCAACTTTATTTTAGGTATTTCTCTATCCATTCATCTACATGAAATAATTTAAGAAATCTAAATTTTTTTTTAAATTGTGGAACCCTGAATTGCAAAATATTCTTCCCAGGCAACCTTACTCTTGTTTATAATGAACATTTTGAATAGCTCCAAGTTTTCATCCTTGAAGGCTACTCTACACATAATCAGTATTCTTGTTTGGCAGCTATTGAGCAAATATTCTTTACAGGAATGATGACCATTGGCAGTTCAGCTTTCAAAAATTAAAATGGGAAGGTGTACAGAATGCTAATAAGCTGTACGTAGGAATTTGAGTCTAAAAGGATTAAATCTTTAGCCTTAGCTACTTAGTAGGACCCCTTTCTGTGTCTTAATTATTTTGGCACTTAATGGCAAAGAACTTTCTTTTGAAGAAAAAAAGACTCCTAGCTAGGAGGTCCCTTTCCCCCGCCACAGGAAGGCTATATTGTAAGAATGATTGTTTTTCTAAAAAAACTATTTTTAAAAAGCACTTGACTAAGACCAATGTTCTTATGAAGGAAGATACAATACAGATAAGTATAATAAACAATGTTTCATGATAAATGTGTCCTAGATGACAAAACAAAATTTTACATCAAGTCTCAGTGAGAAAATTGATAATTCGTTTACAAGAAACACAATTTCATTTTTTCATGTTTCCTTTTCTTCACCCTGAAGATCTGAACATGTCATCACTATCACCCCCACCCTTACTCAATAAACTCCAATGACTCCTGTTATCTCTAGAATAAAGTATAAATGCCAGAGTTTGGCATTTAAAGTTTTTTTTTTTACAATCCGTACCCCTTTTCTTACCTTTTTAGCCTTTTTATGTAACACGACTGCTCTGGCTTTCCTAGAGAGCCAGGCAAACTATGTCTCCCCTCAGAGTATATCAGTGTCTCTCCTCTACCTATTAGCTTAACCTCTACTGACTGTGCTCTCTACCTTGTTGAGAAGCTAATTACTAGCAACCCGGTTCCATTTAACCTCGACATCAGATAGCTTTATAAATTTTATAATTACAAAATTATGAAATTTATAAATTAATAATTTATTTTAAATATTTACTTCAAAGATCTCAAGGGTATACTTTTCTCTTCTCTACCTTGGTCTCTAGAGAAATAGGCTTGAACCTTAGCTCAGTTCCAAATAGTTCCACCAATGGTGACATCTCTATTTGATGAGTTCTCATTTCACTTTCTATGGATGGGGAATCACAGGTTCTCTTGGAGCATTAGTCCTTACTATTACACATCATTTCGCTCTACCCACTGAACATGTGACATAATCCTCCGTCTCCAGTGTTTATTTCTATGCATTTATATTCCCTAATGTTCTTCAAGATTCATCTTAAATTCCATTTTCTACAGGAAATCCTTCCCAGGCAGATGGTAGAGCCTTCCCTTCTAAAGTGACCTTTTAGCCACCCCATGTGTATCTGATATATATATATATATATATATATATATATATATATATATGTCATCTCCCCCATTTAAATGTAAGCTCTTTAAAGGCAGGGATCATTGCTTTTTATTTTTATCTCCAGTTTTTAATAAAGTAGGCACTTAATAAATGCTGATTATTAATTGATGTCACATTATTATTGATTCATTGAGCTTTTAGTCTACTGAAGCTTCCATGATTTTTTCAGACAAATTGTTGCCTAGCTCCTTCTCAACCATCTTGTAACTGAAGTCATTTTTGTTACCTGTGGGAGACTTAGCACTTATTCTTATCAACTTTTATCTCAATTGATTTGACCCAAAGTCAAATCCAGTTTGACTGCCAAGATCCATTTGGACATTGACTGCCATCCAGTATGTCAGTTATTTCTTTTAGCTTTGTGTCATCTTAATACTCACACACACACACACACACACACACACACACACACACACACACTCCCACTGTCAGCTCTTTATAAGATTCCATTAATCAATCTGAATTGTTTCCTCAATAAAAAAAGAAAGCAGCTCTCTCCTCCCTAGTACTCTGCCAAGATCTTGGATATCTTTTCTGCCTTTCACAATACCACTGACCTCTCTCAAAGGGATAGATGAAAAGAAAATTGCATCTGGGCATCCTTGCCCACAATCTTAATTAACCCAGATGGAGAAAATTGTTTCACAAACATTCTTCCCTCCTTAGTCCTTTTATGCATCTCTTTAGCTCTGGGCAAAGCTGGGTACCACATTCATACTTTCTGTTGGTAATTGTTCTGTTTCTCTATAATTAACAACCACACCAAAAACTGGTTAATACTCTTTGATGACTCCAAGCTCAAATGCTGAATTTGCTGAGATGTAGTTTTGTTTATTGTTTCATAAACAATGACTACCATTTATCTCCAAGTGTTGACCCAAGACTTCCATGCTTATCTTCACAGTTGCCATATTCTCTTGCTATGACATGTATTATTTTGGTGAATGGTGACCAGTCCCAGTGCAATTGAGTAGACTGAAAGACCAGGGGGTCAGGGAACAATTTCAGTAGTACTCAAACCTATGTCATAGCCAAAGCTGGCAGTTGGAATTTGCTTCAAGAGAATTTGAGGGTGCAAAATAAAATAAATATGATTTTCCTCTGGCTGCTGGGAAGATCTTTAGACAGGAAGGAACATAAGAGCTTTTCAATTTCCAAACAACATCCCTGTATGTCTAATGCAACTAAATTTATAAGATAATAAGACTGTTGATTTAAAACTAAAAGGGATAGTCAAGGCTAATAAAGCCAACCCCATCATTTTATAGATGAAAAAATGGAGGCTCATAGAGTTTGAGTGAGTTCAGGGTCATGCAACTAGTAAGTATTTCCGTCAGATTTTCATCCCAGTCATAGAGGCTTCCAAAGTTCTATTCACTACATCATGCAGTCTCTCTTCAGCAAACTTTCATGAGGCCTTTACAATGAGTTGAGTTGTTGGTGAACATTCATTAAGTATGATGCTAGAAATGTCTACTTTTCCAACATTACTTCTCTTCCAGGAATGCAGTCTGCTTATGTATCATGGAACACTACAATCACCAGAGAATCATAATTGTAATTGGTAATGGGAAAACATATTGTGGGTCTGCAGAAGGCTTTCTCATGTTACCAAAGATAACTTAGGCTCAAGAAATGGCATGGGATGATGAGATCATAAATTTAGAAGATTTGTAAAGGATAAATTGGAGATAATCTTAGAGGGAAGACAAAGACTTTGTAGAAGGTATAAAAATTTAGGCTACTTGTAACTAGAAGAGAAAATGAGCCCATTATACCTTGAGAGATAGGGCTAATAGCTGACCAATCCAGTGGTTTCATCTGTGTGCATCCAGGAAATAGTAAAAGAACCCATGGAAGGCCACCTGTCTACTAGATAGATTCTTTTTGAAAGATTATAGAAAGGGGGCAGCTAGGTGGTGCAGTGGTTAGAGCACTAGCCCTGAAGTCAGGAGGACCTGAGTTCAAATCCAGCCTCAGACACAACACTTCCTAGTTGTGTGACCCCAATTGCCTCAGCAAAAAAAAAAAAAAAAGAAAGAAAGATTATGGAAAGACATGGAAAAGAATTTTCCAACATAAGAGGATGTTGGATGAATTACCTAATCTGTAAAGAAGGTATCCACACCAATGAGATCAAAGATTCGCTGTATTATTGAAGAATAGGTGCAAGACACTGTATTAGGCCTGGGGGATCAATGAGATATGACCCCTATCTTTTTTAAAAATTTACAATTTCTTAAAATAGTTTTTAAATTTTTTCCAAATATATGTAAAGATAGTTTTCAACATTCATTTTTATAAGACTTTGTGTTCCAAATTTTTCTCCCTCTCTCCCTTACTTCCCCCCTTTCCAAGACAGTAAGCAATCTGATATAGATAAAATAATGTGTAATCCTTTTAAATGTATTTCCATACTTGTCATATTGTGCAAGGAAAATGAGGTCAAAAGGGGGAAAAACACAAAAAAGAAAACAAACAACAACAACAAAAAGGTGAAAATACTCTGCTTTGATCCACATTCAGTCTCTCTCTGGATGTGGATGGCATTTTCCATTCCAAGTCTATTGGAATTGCCTTGAATCACCTCATTGTTGAGAAGAGCCACGTCCATCACAGTTGATCATCACATAATCTTGTTGTTACTGTGTGCAGTGTTCTGAGAGTTTATATTCTAATGAGAGGATAAGTATGCAGTCACTGTAATAGAAAGGAGAGTTCGGAAAATTCACAGGAGAGTTTAAAGTGTTGTTACTAATATGAGAAAGGAGTGATCACCTTTTTCTGAGGGGGTGGGGGAGGATGTGTGCAGAGGAGAGATCCATCAGGTAAGGCTTCATGAAGGAGGCAACACCTGAGTTGAGCCTTGAAGCAAGAAAGGGACTTCAACAATTGGAGGGAAGAGTCTGCTTCTGGCAGCAGGGACTGAGGGAACAGACAATTACTAGTATCTGTGGGAAAAGACATAACTGCAGTATTTACTAAACTCCCCCAGAGCAAGTGAATTGATAATAGTGGCATTCTTAGTATATTCAGTACCTCCTGGAACACATCATTACTTAAAACTCCTATACCATAATTATTTTCAACAATAATTATAAAATAAAATGAATGATGGCCAGAAAAGAATTCAGACAATGAAAATTTCATTTGATTGGACTTTATATAGATAATCATGCCAGAAAAAGTTAAAATTACAGTAGGAAAAAGGAAAACAATTAAGGATGAATACTTTTTAATTATAAGGATGTATATTTGGAAAAAAGGGGGAGGGATCTGCTGCAGTTTACCTTTTCTATTTTTGAGTCTTTGATAAATTGTCAATGAATCTGTCAAGATTGATCTCCACATATGCATGTTAAAATGGACAATTTGGCCATATTTGTAAGTCAATAAACATTTATTACAGTGTCTAGTATGTGTCTAGCACTGTGCTAAGTAGTGGATATGTCAAACTCTCTTTGCTCATAGTTGATTAAAGAATACTTTATTAATTTTAATTTTTAAAAGTTTCTTTCACATAAAGGAACAGATACACAAATAGGAAAAGTCTTAAATATAAGGATGTTTGGTAGAGATCGATAAAAACCCCATTTCTTTTCTTTTTTTTTTTTTTTTGCTGAGGCAATTGGGGTTAAGTGACTTGCCCAGGGTCACACAGCTAGGAAGTGTTAAGTGTCTGAGATCAAATTTGAACTCAGATCCTCCTGACTTCAGGACTGGTGCTTTATACATTGTACCAACTAACTGCCCCTAAAAACCCCATTTCTTAAGTGAGTTTTAACAAAACCAGAACACCTGCAAAAAGTATGATGCAACTACTAAATTGTGTCACTGATGCATTTTCTTGGTTCCTTCTTCAGTTTTAAAACAGATGCGGTTTAAGAAACATTAATTTTTTTTTTTGCTTTTTGCTGAGGCAATTGAGGTTAAGTGACTTGCCCAGGGTCACACAGCTAGGGAATGTTAAGCGTCTGAGATCAGATTTGAACTCAGTCCTCCTGACTTCAGGGCTGGTGCTCTATCCACTGCGTCACCTAGCTGCCCCGAAACATAAATTTCTAGAAAATTTTATTTTTCTAAAAACAATTGAGAACAGAATACTTTCAACTGGAGCAGTAAGGGAAAGTTTAATTAAGGAGATATCACTTGAGCCAAGCCTTGGAGAAAGAAAATGGAGTGTATTTTAAGTATGGGGGGAGTCTATACAAATGCACTGAGAACTGAGAATGTAGGATGAGATCTAGAGCAGCTAATGGTCTGGTGTGGCTCTTATGCTGAATGCTTGAAGGCTGATATGTGAAAAAGAAGGCTTAGGTTCATGAAACAAAACAGTCAATACAATATAAGATTATGTGCCAAATTGTGTGTGAGAGAGACAAACTGGGCTTTCTCATATTGAAGTATTTTGCATAGGGTTTGAGAGAAAGAAAGGAAAAAGGGAAAGAGGAAAGAGAGAGATGAAGGGGAGGGAAAGAAGAAAGAAAGAAAGAAAGAAAGAAAGAAAGAAAGAAAGAAAGAAAG
>JAJPUD010002798.1:45198-105551 GCA_023553655.1 Myrmecobius fasciatus
TAACCAGAAGAGATAGATGAATCAATGAAGGTTTGTGGATAGGGGAAGCCTAGGTATGGCTTTTGGAAAGAAGGAAACAACCATTAAATTGGAATAGATTGAACATTAGTGAGAGAGTAGGAATGATAAAAGAGGCAGTCTACCAGAGAAGATAGGAAAGAATAGGGATCACTTGGGCATGTAGAGGGATTTATCCTGGTAAGGAGAAGGGCCAAATCTTTATTGGAAATAAAGTGAAGGAGGAATTAGTAGCAGAAGGCAACAGAATTGTGAAATGAGGAGGAAAAAAGGGAGCTCTCAGCAAATAGTCTAATTTTTTTTTTTTTCCAGTGAAATACGAGGCAAGATTCTAAACTGAAAGGAGAGGAAGAACCAGGGGAGGTTTGACTTATTTGATTGCCTGAGAGAAGCTACTCTCATTTTTCTTGAAGACCTAGTTATAAATATAAGTAGTTTAAAAAATCAATCAGCTATGGACAAATATGACACATTTTGTTTTTATTCTATCTCAATAAGAATGGGCAATAGACATATCTTGTGATAATACTTTGAAGAAACTATATGAACAGAGAATCTCACTATACCTCTGGAAGCATCAAGAATTCTCTGGTTTATCAAAGTGATTCAAATTCTACTGTCACTTCTAACATTTTCATGTAAAATGGGATTTTCTGCTATAACTTGTTATAAAGACAAAATATGGATTTGAATAAGATTGAAGAAGCATGAGAACCATAAATATTATCAATGATGTCATTTTAAGAAAAGGCAATAAAAAACAACATCATCCTTCACATTAATTTGTTTGCTGTGATATTGCTACATATTTTAGTTTATGAGATATAAAAATGAAAATTATAAGAGATTTTATTAGTAACTTGATCATCTTGGTCTAACATCAACCACATAGAAAAGAATAAACACTTTGCTCAGTTAGTGTCTTTTGCATCCTTAGTTCAATGGTGAATTTTAAAAGCCCATTTCTTCATCATGTGGCTCCATATTGGAAAATAATCATAATGACACATGTTCCAAAGTCCATTTGGGAATTACCTGAAAAGAACATGCTGCACAAGCTCAGGAGAACTGGGCTTTGTTGGACAGTCCCCACTGCCTTTATGTAAGATACCTTTCACTTTACAAAGATAAAAATGACAAATTATTCTAGATTTCAAAAAAAATGTCTACATTATATTGTGAAAGAAAAAACAGAACAAAAGAAGAAGCTTTACGTTGCATTTAGACTCCATAGTTCTTTCTCCAGATGTGGATGGCATTTTCCATCATGAGTCTTTTGAAATTGTCTTGGATCACTGAATTGCTGAGAATAATTAAATCAATCATAGCTGATCACTGAGCAATATTGCTGCACTGCTGCACAGTGTATAGTGTTTTCCTGGCTCTCTTCACATCCTTCAGTATCACTTCTCAGGTTTTTCTGAAACCCACCTGCTAATCATTTCTTATTTCACATTAGTATTCCATGATACTCATATACCATGATTTGTTTAGCTATCCCCCAGTGATGGGGGATTTTCAATTCTTTGCCACCACAAAAAGAGTTGCTCTAAATATTTTTGCACAATAAGTCCATTTTTCATTCTTATGATCCTTTAGGATATAAAGTAGTGGTATTGCTAGATCAAAGAGTATGCACAATTTTATAGCCTTCTGGGCATAACTCCAAATTGTTTCCCAGAATGGCTGGATCAGTTCATGACTCTAGAAACAACATATAAACATTTTAAGTTTCCCGCTTCTCCAACATTTATCATTTTCCTCTTCTATCATATTAGCCATATGTATTGAATGACCATTTTTTCCCTTGTTGATTTATGCTTACTTTTGCTGGGTAAGTGATTCTTGGGTGTAGTTCTAGCTCTTTTGCCTTCTGGAATATCACGTTCTATAACCTCCAATCTTTCAATATTGCAGGTACTAAATCCTGTGTAATCCTGATCGTGGTTACCCAACATATGAATTGTTTCTTTCTGGTCACTTGCAGAATTTTCCCTTTATCTGATAGTTCTGAAATTTGGCTATAATGTTTTTTGGAGGTTTTATTTGGGGATCTTTTTTCTGAGGTGATTGGTGGATTCCTTCAATGTCTATTTTGCTCTCTAATTCCAGGATATCAGGACAGTTTTCATTCATAATTTCTTGAAAGATACTGTCCAGGTCCTTCTTTTGATTATGGCTTTCAGATAGTCCAATGATCCTGACATTGACTGTGCTGGTTCTATTTTCCAGGCCAGTTGTTTTTCCCATGAGATATTTTATATTTTCTTCTATTTTTTTCATTCTTTTGAATTTGTTTGATTGATTCTTGAGTCCTTAGCTTTCACTTGCCTAATTCTAACTTTTAAGGCACTGGCCAATTGTACTTTTTAGGGAGTTACCCTTCTGCTACTAATTCTTCCTTCACATTATTTCCCATAAAGATGTGGCCCTTCTCCTTACCAAGATAAATCCCATGGATTTTTGTATCTCTTTTTCTGTTTAGCCAATTCTACTTTTTAAGCAGTTGTTTTCTTTTTCCAAGTTGCTCTTTTTTCATAATTCTCTTGTATCACTCATTTCTTTTCATACTTTTTCTTCTACCTCTCTTATATAATTTTTAAGCTCCTTTTTGAGCTCTTCTATGCATTCCTTCAGGACTTAAGACCACTTCCCATTTTTCTTTGGGTTTTTGCCTACAGGTATTTTGACATTGTTGTTCTCTTCTGAGTTTGTATCTTGATCTTCCCTGTCATCATAATAATTTTCTATGGTTGGATTCTTTTTTTGTTGTTTTTTGCTCACCTTTTTTGGCCTTTTCCCTTTAATTTAAATTTGAGCTCTGCTCCCAGGTGAAAGAAGCACTGTCTCAGATTTCTTGTAGGTTATATTTACCTGGTGCTGCACTGATGTTGCCCTGAAGCCTTTGTGAAACTCTCCTGGCCGGTGCTGAACTGAGAGGATGGGATAGTGCATGGCTGATGTTGCTGGAGGCTGTAGGGGTCTAGCAGCTTACCTGGTGCTGGGTAAGGGTCCTACTAGTGGTGTCTGTCATGTGCTGAGGCTGGTGGGGAGATATTATATTTCTCTAAGGATTCACTGAAGCATGTGGACTTTTGGCTACTGGAGGTTGCCTGTTTGCCTACTCCTTCCCTGAAGCACTTAGAGATGCTCAGAGCTGGACCCTGCCCATTCCCCTGTCTATGGCGAACTTTTGGCATGGGGGGTCCTGGTGCTGTCATTTGCCTGCTCCAATAAATTAGGGCTGGGGGTCTACTGCTGGTTTGCTAGGTGGGGCTTGCTGCTGGCCTACAGATTCACTTTCTTTGCTGGACAGTACTCACCTTTTATTCAAACGAGACAGATTTTTCCCAAAAGCCTTCTCAGTTGTCTGAAGCTAGAAAATTGTTTCCCTCTATCTTTTTGTGGATTTTATCCCACCAGAATTCTTTTAGAAGCTTGAATTAATGCTGTGTCCAAGGAAAGCTGGGGAGAAACCAGGCAACTTCCTGACTTCTCTCTACCATCTTGGCTCTACCTCAAAATTACTCTAATTTTTAAGGAACTTAGATGGAGGCTGAGGAGAGTGGGAGGGAGAAAATACAGAATATAAACAGGTAAACCCAATAATGCCAGGAAGGAGATACCACTGACATGTAGATGAGAAGTTCTTAATATTTTTTGTATCTTAGATTACTTTGATTTATGCACCCCTTTTTATTTTATTTTATTTTTTTATTAAAGCTTTTTATTTGTATAACATATGTATGGGTAGTTCCCCAGCATTGATCTTTACAAAGCTTTCCCTTACAAATTTTACCCCCAGTCCCCTCTCCTCCCCTAGATGGCAGGAAGTCCACTACATGTTAATAATGTTGAAATGCTTGAGAAGTTATGCAAGAAAAATCCTATCTACAAGAAAAAAAAAGAATCAGAGAAAGGCAACACAATGCAAGCAAATGTCAATAGAGATCATGAAAATGTTACGTTGTGGTCCATATTTCATGTCCCTCTCTCTGGGTGTATATGGTTTTCTTCAGTGAACAACTGAACTGGACTTGGAACTGGTTTGAGACAATTCTTTGTTGCAGAGAGCCATGTCCATCAGAATTCATCATCATGTAATACTGTTGTTGCTGTGTATGATGATCTCCTGGTTCTGCTCATTTCACTCAGCATCAGTCCATGCAAGTCCCTCCAGGCTTCTCTGAAATCATCCTGCTGGTCGTTTCTTACAGAGCAATAATATTCCATAACATTCATATACCATAATTTATTCAGCCACTCTCCAATTGATGGGCATCCCTTCAGTTTCCAGTTTCTAGCCACTACAAAAAGGGCTGCCACAAACATTCTTGCCCATGTGGGTCCCTTTCCCTCCTCTAAGATCTCTTTGGGATATAGGCCCAGTAGAAACACTGCTGGGTCAAAGGGTATGCACAGTGTGACAACTTTTTGAGCATAGCTCCAAATTGCTCTCCAGAATGGCTGGATCCATTCACAGTTCCACCAACAATGTATTAGTGTCCCAGTTTTCCCACATCCCCTCCAACATTCATCGTTATCTTTTCCTGTCATTTTAGCCAATCTGACAGGTGTGTAGTGGTACCTCAGAGTTGTCTTAATTTGCATTTCTCTGATCAATAGTGATTTGGAGCAACTTTTCATATGACTAGAGATGGTTTTAATTTCATCATCTGAAAATTTTCTGTTCATATCCCTTGACCACTTATCTATTGAAGAGTGGCTTGAATTCTTATATATATGAGACAATTCTCTATATATTTTAGAAATGAGGCCTTTATCAGAACCATTAAATGTAAAGATGATTTCCCAATTTGATGCTTCCCTCCTAATCTCGTCTGCATTAGTTTTGTTAGTACAGAAACTTTTTAACTTAATATAATCAAAATTATCTATCTGGTGTTCAATTAGGAGTTCCAGATCTTCTTTGGACATAAATTTATTCCATCTCCACAGGTCTGAGAGATAAACTATATTACGTTCCTCTAACTTGCTTACAAAGTCCCTCTTTATATCTAGATCATGAACCCATTTAGATCTTATCTTTGTATGTGGTGTTAGGTATGGGTCAAGCCCTAATTTCTTCCACACTAGTTTCCAATTTTCCCAGCAGTTTTTGCCAAATAGAGAGTATTTATCCCAAAAGCTGGGGTCTTTAGGTTTATCGAACACTAGATTGTTAAGGTTAATGCCTAGGTTGTCCTGATAACCTATCCTGTGCCACTGATCGACTTATGCATCCCTTTTTAAAAGAATATTTGAAAACATGCTAAAGTTCACTTATTTCTGAACCCTTAGTGCAAAAGGACAAGGAAGTGCTCTATGGGAAGTGACAGAAACTCAGTCTTAGATAAAGCTCCAGGCTCCTTTCTGCTAAATTCTAAATGACAGAACTATGCAAAGAAAGGCACGGTGAACTAAATGAAACTTAACATTTCAAATACCTTTTCAAGTTAATTGAAGTTTTGGAGACTCCTAGAAATCCTATGTTCACACAGAGGGAAAAAATGACTCTGTGATAAGAAGAATTGTTCATTTATTAGCTCTTTCACAAGAAGTCTATTATTGGAATTCTCGCCATTGGTACTTTTTGTTTACTCTTCAGTGTTGCCTGAATTCCTGCCTCTTTAGTTCTCTCCCCTCCCCCCATTTAGACCAGAATCCAGTGCTCTTTATGGCACTAGTCTCTAACTACCTTTCTTGTGTTTAATGCTTATGTTCAAAAGAAATTGCTCTTTCAACAAGGAACTCCTCAAGTTATACTGCCTAGTAACCTGAGAAGTCTTGGGTTGGCAAGAGAATGAGACAGAAGGATATACATGTTCTGAGAACAGAAGTGTTTTGAGATTAAGTGTATGTGAGAGAGAAAGAAAAAAAAAGAGAGAGGGAGAGGGGGAAGGGAGACAGACATAGACAGACAGAGAGAGACAAAGATGTACACAGAGGGGAGAGAGAAAATTAGAAAGAAAAAGAGAATCAAAAGAGAGAGAGAATTAGAAAGGGGGAGGGGAAAAGGAGAGAGAGAGAGAGAGAGAGAGAGAGAGAGAGAGAGAGA
Source organism: Myrmecobius fasciatus (assembly GCA_023553655.1). NCBI lineage: Eukaryota > Metazoa > Chordata > Mammalia > Dasyuromorphia > Myrmecobiidae > Myrmecobius > Myrmecobius fasciatus. The sequence continues at coordinate 51,275 of JAJPUD010002798.1, forward strand.
GAGAGAGAGAGAGAGAGAGAGAGAGAGAGAGATGGTGGCTATAAGATCCTAGAGAAGGGAGAAAAAGTTTGAAAGTGGTACTTGTAAGAGTAATAGATGAAAAGAAAGTACATCATCTCCCCACACTGCTATTTTATTATTTCCCAGAGCATCATGTGAATTAAGAGTCCAGACCATCCATTTCTGGACTTACCTGACTCCAATTTATTTTCCATTGGACAATAATGCTTCTATATCCAGAAAAAACAAAAAACAAAAAAGACCCTATAATTTGGTAGGGGGTGACCCTGCATAAATTACTATGCCCCAGTTTCCTTATCTAAAAAATTGGGAAATTGACCTGGAGGGCCTTCAAGGTATTCTTTAGTTTTAAGCCTATGATCTTTTGATCCTGTGAACTATAATTTGGACATATTTTTTGTGTGGGCCTTAAAATATACTTAAACATGTAGAAAACATATGGTACATAGACATTGGTGGAAGAAAATGTGTAGGTTGTTTAGAATGATTGATATTTTGGGAACAAATTCTACTTAATAGGGACATAAGAGGGCTTTTTTAAGATTTGTTATCTCTAGGCACTCCTGTAATACTTATTAGGTAGGTGGCTGGGTCAGCATATTAACCTCATTTAAAGATAGCTAAAAAGAGGCACAGATAGATTAAAGGAGCTATCAGGTACCACACAGAAAGTAAGAAATAAACCCTATAATTTTGTTATTTAGAAAAGGAAGTAGCCCCAGTCATAACATTAAATTATGCATTTAATTCTGAAGGTTCCTTTTAAGAAAGACTACTACAAAAGAAAAGAAGAGAGATATAAATATGTAAGGAGCCACAGACTAATGGACTCCACTGATAATCTTCTGTGTGTAATGAGGCAGTCTTTCAAAACAAACAAATTGGAGAAATCTTCATTGTTTGGATAGCATGGAGTGTCCTGATCTTTTGATCTTTTATATTGATGGTAGGATTGGTGCTAGTGATATTCATGGACACTAAAAGGAATATATCATTTAGATGTTCTTCTCCTTAAAATGGTTCTTTTAAAAATAATAATCTTATTTTAATTTTACATTTCCAATTACATGTAAAGATACATTTTAGCATTCTTTTTTTTTTCATTTTGAGTTCCACATTTTCTACTTCCCTTAACTCTCTTATCTCTAAGACAATAAGCAATTTCATATTGGTTATATATATATATAATCATCTAAAACATATTTCTAAATTAATCATGCTGTTAAAAAAGAAAAAAACAAATAAAAACCCATTTAATAATAAAATAAAAATAATATGCTTCAATCTGCATTCATACTTCATCAATTCTTTCTCTAGAAGTAGATAACATTTTTCCTAATTTAATATTTTATATTTTCCCCCAATTACATATAAAAATAATTTAACATTCTTTCTCCCCCAAAATTTTGAATTCCAAATTCTCTCTCCTTCCCTATCCTCCTCTATCAGTGAGTTGATAAGTAATATACTAATAATAATAACTGTAAATAATTCAATTTTTAATATACATGTGTGGTCAAGCAAAATATATTTCCATGTAAGACATGCTGTGAAAAAAACACAGACAAAATACACACATACATATATACGCACAAACACAAGAAAATAAAAAAGAAAAAGTATGCTTCAATCTGCATTGCAATTCCACCCGTTCTTTCTCTGAAGATGGACAGCATCTTTCATCATAAGTGCTTCAGAATTGTCTTCAGTCATTGTATTGCTGAGATTAGCTAAGTTATTCAGTTGGTCTTCATACAATATTGATATTACCATGTACACTGCTATTCTGGTTCTGCTCACTTCATTTTGCATCGGTTCATGTAAATCTTCCCAGGGTTTTCTGAAATCCACCTGCTTGTCATTTCTTATAGCACAATAGTATTCCATTACATTCATCCACCAAAATTTGTTCCTTGAAATGGTTCCTTAGTCACTCAAGTTTTCCTTTGATCCTTCATCTCGGTATAAGTTCTCAAAGGCTGTGAAGTGATATAGAATAGTAATAAGAACTCTGGACCTAAAATCAAAGAATTAGGCTTCAATTCCCAACTCTACAACTTTCCTTTGGTACTGGTAACAATATTGTAAAGGTTGGTGCAATTATTAGCCTCATACTACAGTTGAGAAAACTGAAGCAGACAGCTAGTAAATGTCTGAATCTGGATTTGAACCTAGGGCTTCCTAACTCTAGATCTGGTACTCTATGCACTATCTAGCTGTCTACACTCTTCAGTTCTATCTGTCTACATTCTATTTTCTCCCATTGTTCTCTGCCTTAAGCAGTTAGATGTAAAACACAAGTCTCTAGTTAGGAAGGGTTTTTTGTATCTTTTATTTTCCTTATATTAGAAATACACTCTTGACACTGAAAATCAAATATCAAGGAAAATTTATTAAAGAAGAATCTTAAGGAATCATCTTAATGTTTCTGACCAGAAGCGTGTTCCACTCCTCTCTGGGAAGAAGGATCCCTGAGCACAGAAGTAGGAGAAGCTTTATACTTGTTAGTTTGATGTAGTCCCTCCCTTCAGAGACCAGATTGGTCCGTTCCCTTCTGGGTTACAATCTTTCTGATACGCCCACTACATATTTCCCCTAAAAATACATAAACATGTTTTTCCTCTCTCATCATACATCCCATGTTCAAAAATGGCAGAAAACTCCTCCTCTGGGGTGTGTTATTCAATATTCAATTAGCCTATCAAGCAGGTGCAATAATGATTTGGTCAAGTCACGTCATCAATCCCAATAGCTGGATCAGTTATTACCTTGTTTGTTTTCTCATTGGCTGAATCCACCCTGTGCTTTCTTAGCTCCCCAATTTCTTGTTTGCTTAATATTTCTATTAATCATTTAATTGTTTTATAGAATCTTAACCTTCCTTAACCTCTTACATTCTGAAAATCTCTTGGTCAGTGGTACCCACTATCCTACACTACCTGGAAGCTTGCAACAATGTGGAAACCCAACCTTTCAGTATTTCTCACATTTACTATTTTTATTCCAGATCTAAAGTGATATTGGCATAAAGAATTCCTGGTATGGAAACTCCTTCCTCCATGGAGCCTATCCTCAATTTCTATGGTCTGTAGTATTAGCAGTAGGAGGAGTATACACATAGTATAAGTGATGGAATTGCACCCCCAGAGAATTAAAAACAAAAATGAAAAGTGAACACTTATGAAACACTCAATCATAAAAAACATAATTTTTATTCACCATATAGAAGAGACTAAAATTATCTAAACTTAAATACAATACTTAATGTATAGCATGACGTTGTTATTCAATCAAAGCTGACTTCATGACCTCATTTGGGTTTGTTTGGTTATTTTTGCATATACTAAAGTAGGTCATTTCCTTTTCCAGTTCATTTGACAGATGAGGAAACTGAGACAAACAGGGTTAAATAATTTTCCCAAGTTCACAAAATTCATAAGTGTTGGAGGCTGGATTCAAAATCATAATGATGAATCTTTCTGATTCCAAGCCTAGTCCTCCTTCTACTTCACCATGGCTATATAAGAACTTGTTGATGGAAAAAACTCTTGATTACAAAACAGTACTCTAAAGTGAGTGATATTTTAAAGCAAGTTTGTCATTTATTTATAACAACAGCTCATGTAATAAAATTGAATATTTAGCTTATATTGGATTACTTGCTGTCTAGGGAAGAGAAAAGTGAGGAGGGAGGGAGAAAAGTTTGCAACACAAGATTTTGCAAGGATTTTTGCTTGTATTTTGAAAAATAAAAAGCTATTAGTATAAAAAAAGAAAAATAGCAATTCACATCATAAGACATTATTTATTTAGAAGACATCACTTTCCTCAAGTATTAAGCTGAATCTTACTACATATTTTGTTGGCACTAATAAAAGACCAAAACAACAGTATTTTGGACACATAGACCCTCTGTAGCACTTTGGAACCTTCAGAGGAAGGTACCTCATAGGTTTAGAATAGGACATCTCATATTAATAACATCATTGTGGGATGGGTAATTCCAGAATCATGAAGGGACACAGCAAGATTTTGTGTTAGCTACATTACAAAAGTAATTTCCTACTTCTCTATGCCCATTTTTATTGAGGAATAAACCATAAATCAGAGAGGTTGTGATTTTCTCTAAGTCACATAGCTAGTATTTGTTAAAAACAGTATTCAAAGCTAAGTCTTTGGAGCTTAAGACCAGATACTAAGACTTTATACTAGACAAAGCTCTTGAATTTAGATTTATTCTCAGTAGAGATGATTGATGGCAGATACCTTCCCTAGAATGGATTGGGGTTTCAATTGGGGGGAGTGCTGAGGAGAGTGAAAATAAGGGCAAAAATGAGAGATGAAGATGAAGAACCATAGGGAGCCCAGCTTGAATGCTCTACTACTATTCAATTTTTCTAAAGCTAGGCTGGTCTTGAGGATTTTTGTTTATTAACACATGTCTTTGGAAAATAGCCAATTCACAGAAGAAGAAAAAACCCAACTCCTCCCTCCCAGATATACACACATTAAAGAATAAAAACATGAAAGCAAAGGAAAGGTCAGTGTTTCAGCTTTGTAAATTAGAAAGCATTTGAGCAAGATATTGCTCATTTCCCACACATGGCTCATTGTGTTTGCCCTTCAGCACAGGACCCAGAGAACCCGATTCTCCCAACCTGGACTCTGGTCATAACCTGCTTTTCTGGCAGCTCCTCTGAAAAAGGAATATTCTGGTAATCTGGTGAAGTCTTAAATCTTTCTACTTTTTTCATTATTTTAGATGGGAGTATGAAATGGGTTCTTTTCCAACTGTCTTTGAGGGAAACTTGTGGAAGAGGACTGTGCTTCTCCATTTGGGATGTGGTCAGATTACTACTATGACCAACTTCTTCTTTCAAAAAGCAACTCACGAACAAGCAGTAAAATTTTCCAGTCCTGAAGACACTAAGAAAAAAAAAAAAGAAAAGCTTTGGGTCTAAACTAGCGTCCACTTATGGATAGGGAGATCCATTCATGTAATCTAGATCCAGAAGAGGTTTTTAAGATCATTCATTCTCACCTTTTCATGTTACAGAGAAGAAAAACAGAACCCAGAGAATGATTTGCCAATGGTTATTTGGGTTGTGAACAGGGGAAAGAAAAGTCAAACTCAAATCTTGCCTCTGATGTTTTCTACCTATGTAGCTATGGATGTAGAGTGGATAACCTCAGTTTTGTTTTTTTAATAGTGCAGCAAAAGGTTTAGATTAGGTAAGTGCTAAGGTCCCTTCCAAATCTAGACCCATGATCCCATGGTCCTCTAAACTTAGTCTGGTGAATTCTCTACTTTGTGACTCAGTGACCTGTGATTTCCATCACCATAAGTCCATTCCATTTTCTTGTATCTCTCTCTTGGATTCTTTTTTCCTGTCTTCCTCCTTTCTTTCAAAGAAGCTCCTAAGGGATCTTGAATGAGTGGGTTTGTTTCTTAACCCCTGTTAATATAATCCAGTCCCAATCTCCCTCCCCTTGAGTCTGTTTTGGCCATTTGAGGTCACTGAGTCTTTTCTTTAATAAATAAGAGGAGAAAAAAGTCTCCATGCTAGCAGCCACAGGCAGTATTCCCACCCTCATGGTATCTCACCCTTCTTACATTTTGAAGGAATTCCCATAAAGATAGAGCAAGAATTAGTCACCGCCAGTGCCCTAAAACATTAGGGAAGTTGTAAAAAAAATTCTTCATCAGAAAAATGTTGGGATTAACATAAGCCACAGAGACATTGTATAATAAACAAGGAAAGAATACCAGATGTGAAGTCATAAAATTCTATCTCTGTCAAGTATTTTAACATAATTAATATATAGTAGATTTCCTGCCATCTAGGGGAGGGGTGGGGACTAGGGGGGAAAAATTTGTAACAGAAAGCTTTGTAAGGGTTAATGTTGAAGAATTACTCATACATATGTTTTGCAAATAAAAAGTTTTAATTAAAAAAATAAAATTCTATCTCTGGTACTTACTCACTAAGTCCCATCTCTGAGTCACAATGTCCAATCAAGGTGATTTCTACTATCTTTTCCATCACGATGACTCCATGAAATGTCCTAAACTAGCCTGATAAAAGAACATCCATATTAGGGTTCTAATGAATGGACATCAAATCTTTACAGTCAGATTGGAATAGGGTGGTACCATTCTGCCATTGCACTTTGTACATTTATATTTAGGTAGCATTGTCTTTTTTTTTTTTCCCAGAGGCAATTGGGGTTAAGTGACTTGCCCAGGGTCACACAGCTAGGAAGTGTTAAGTGTCTGAGACCACATTTGAACTCAGGTCCTCCTGACTTCAGGGCTGGTGCTTTATCCACTGTGCCACCTAGTTGCCCCTGTACATTCATATTTAATATTCCACAGATGATGAAGATTAACAATGAGAAAGTACAGAGACTAGAGGACAGAAAGTTCTATATTCAAGCTTTGATATATGATTTTGAGGAAGTCATAAGGAAACTTTAACCCTCTCCCCTATTATTTGCAGCTTTCCCACTCAAGCCAAGTGGACAGCTTGTTTCCCTCTCTTCCCCTAGGTAAAAACCATTATTCTCCTTATCTCTTTTCTCTGGCCCAGGTCCAATGCAATTAATAGGATCCGTGGTATTGGACAAGTTCCCATATCAATGCCTTTGATATCCCGTGTTTATGGTTGGCTTCCCATTAAATACACCTGCTTCAATTGAAGAGAAATTGAGGCTCTGGACGTTATGCTGTCCTTTGATCAAACAGTAGGCACTGCACAGAGTTTGTCCATATTATCTTTTGGACGCTTGGAAACTGAGCTTCCTTTGCAGTTTCGGTATGGGTTGAGTTTCCTTGACAACCATGACATAAAAGGAAGCGAGAAGTACATAGGAGAAGTGGGATTAGGCTTTGTCCTACTATAAACTAGTGAGACAGAAGCCAAAATGTGGGATGACTTTTGACAAAAGCATTTCAGTCATCTGAGATTAAATGGGATACTCACCCGCTTCCAGCCTCATAGTAATATAGGGACGTTGATTCACTCACCCCAGGGGACTCAGGGAATTATTTGTGTGCCTTGCAACTACTTGGTAATTTTTTTTTATAAATCTAGATGTATGGGGCAGCTAGGTGGTGCACTGGATAGAGCATCAGCCCTGAAGTCAGGAAGACCTGAGTTCAAATCTGGTCTCAGACACTTAACATTCCCTAGCTGTGTGACCTTGGGCAAGTCACTTAACCCCAATTGCCTCAGCAAAAATAATAATAATAATAATAATAAAATAAATCTAGATGTAGAAAAGCTGAGTGGTATAAAGCATAAAACTTTGGAATTGGAGTTAAGAAGGCATGAATTCCAATTCTGATTCAGCCACTCAGTCATCATGTGAATATCAGTAAGATACTTAACTTCTCTATGCTTCAGTTTATTCATCTGTAAAATGGGAACAAATTATAGTATTTCTTCCCAGGAGTGCTATAAGGATCAAACACTTCATGTGTTATAATAATCTATGTATCAAATGCTTTCCTGACCTTACAAATAATAATTATAAAGCACTATATATTGTTATTATTATATCTGAACCCAAAGCCTCATACCATACTGTAAGGTCAGAACTAGGTGGCTGGCCTATCCCTACCTTCCTTAGGGACAAAATATAGGAAATTCAGGGGATGTGAAAACCCAAAAATTCCTGAAGGAAGGACAGGGGTACCCCAAAATAGGAGCATTCTGGAATGGGGTGCACTAGGAAGAGAAGGGCCAGAAAGAGAATGGGAGTTAACAGAAGAGTTTCTAAGTAAACTGTTAAGAAATCTAAATGGTCTTCCTTATGACATCTTCCCTTCACCGGTCAAGTCAAATCAGATCAAGAAGAATTTATTTCAGGGAAAGAAACCACACCATTCAAGAGGGTGCCACCATATACAATTCTTGAGATCATCTGTAATTAGGGTGAATATGTCTAATCATTGAAAGTCATTTCTCTAAAAAGTATGGTTTTCAGGAGATCATTGTATACAGCAACAGCAAGGTTATACAGTGATCAATTCTGATAGATGTGGCTCTTTTCAACAATAAGATGATTCAGGCCAGTTCCAATGGTCTTGTGATGGACAGAGCCATCTGCACCCAGACAGAGATCTGTTGGGACCCAGTGTGGATCACAACAAAGTATTTTCACTTTTTTGTTGCTGTTTGTCTGCATTTTGTTTTCTTTTTCCATTTTTTTCCCTCTTTGATCTATTTTTTCTTGAGTTGCATGGTATTTGTGAAAATGTCTAGAAGAATTGCACATGTTTAACATATATTGGATTACTTGCCATCTAGGGGATGAGTGGGGGAAGGGAGGGAAAAAATCTGGAATACAAGGTTTTGCAAGAGTGAATGTTGAAAATTATCCATGCACATGTTTTGAAAATAAAAGGCTTTAATAAAACGAAAGTACAGTTTTACAATGCACTTTCCTCACAATGATAGGAAGGAGGCAATCTTAGTATTATTTTTCCATTTTACAGAAGAGAAAACTGAGACTCAGATAAAAGAAGTGGCTGGCCCAGGTCACAGAGCTAGTAAGTGCTGGATCTGAGTCCTGAACCCAATTCTCCTGTGCTCTCTACATTGCATCTTCCAAAAGGAGAGTCATTTTGAAAGAATGTTGGCTCCAGGTCTCATTAAAGGTTCAGTAGTGGCTTGCCATTTGGCAGGAGGTAAAATTTATAAGGGAGGGATTAATGAATAGAAATTAATCCACCTTCACTTTAACCTATCATTTATTTTTAAGATCATAGGATTTAGTTGGAAGTAACCACAATAATTATTCCGACCTTTTCCATGATCCTGAATTCTGAAATTCCTCCTTCTGATCATAAAATCCTGTCCTTCCATCATCCTCAATGGGATCTCCATTCCCCCTCAATCTATCACCCCATTTTCAGACTCATGTTTTTCTTCCTTTACAATCTTGACCCTGCAGTTAGTCAATTCATTTCTCTCCCATGTTCCACTCTTGAATCCCAAGACTTCTTATCTTTCCATTATTTGCATCTTTCTAATCTTCAACCCCAGTTCTCCCACACCAACCAATTTTTCTGTTCCTACTCTTCTGCAGAAGAAATCACAAATGTGTTCAATGAGTCCATCCAAGATTAATGTTATCCCTTCCCAGCCTTGACTGTTACAATCAATACTTCCATTCTTGTCTGATCAGCTCACTGTCAGGATCTTCTCAGCCACTTGTCCAGCCTTTATTCTTTTTCCTCAAACCTCCAACTCCACCCTAAGCCCCACTCACTCATCACTGACTTTACCTCCTATTTTAGTAAGAAAATCAGGACCATCTGTCCTCGATTCCCCTTGTCTTTCAATACAGGTAATCTCTAAATATATCTATCCCCCCCAAATCTGTTTACTGAACACCATTCCCATATCACCAATTACCAGCCAAGTCACCCTACTTAGAAGCACCCCAGGCTTCTCCACTCATTATGAAAAACATAGAACTCGTCATCTTCCTCCACTAAATTTGTCCTCCTGAGGGTACTATTCTCTTCCCTCTGAGTCATTCTTGACTTTGCCCTCTCCTGCATGTGCCATATTTATCAACAACACTGATTAAGGTGCCAAGCACCCTGCTATGCACTAGACATACAGAGACAGACAAAACACAGATCCTGTCCTTCATGAGCTCACAGTCTAATGCATGAAGCAACAGTAATTCAGTAATTAAGTACAGATGAGAAATATAAAGAGTTTTTCCAGTTCTCCCCAGTGACCTTCTCCTTACACAGTGTGCTTCTCTTGCTAAGATTCTCATCACTTCATGTCTGGATGATTGTACTAATCTTTCTTATTGTTATTCTCTGCCCTTCTCCAAAGCAGCCTCCAAACAGCTGCAAAAATAATTTCCTTAAACCACCAGTCCAAACATGTTTGCTCTTCTACTTAAAAGCCCTCAATAGCTCCCTATTATCTCTGGGATAAATCCACTCTTTGAGGTCTTTCCCAATTTGACTCATGGATTTGGGGGGTTTCGTGCACATGACTTCCTCCACACCCTCTACATTCCATCCAAACTGGACTGTTGAGCCAATCCCTTAACTTCACATGCCATCTCTTGCCTCTGAGGATTGTATTCACACAAGCCATTGCCCATGTGTGGAATAGATGCCCTTCTTACTTCTGTATATCTTGGAATCTGTATCTCCATCCAAGGTACCACCCTCCTTCTAAAGCCTTCCCTAATCCCATCTTTCCCTCTTCTTACATATATTTATCCGTGCACCAGTTTTCTGTCCCCATCCCTCTTCTCTCCTCCAGTAAATCCAAGTTCTTTTAGGTTAGAGACTTTTTCATCATTTATGTTTTATCTCCAGAGTACATATAAAGCATTTATTATACTTTATGTTCTTTTTAATTTATGGAATAAAACAAGCATTTCCATAATACAATACAATAAAAAAGAGGATTGCACATGAAACTGCAAATCTACTGTAGATAAATTGCTATTCCTTTCAGATATACAACATTATCATCTAAATTTCTTTTCCTCTTCCTCCTCCACTCCTTACCTTAGTGATGGCTACCATTAGACACAAAAAGTATTAATATTCTATTCTATACGTACATCTGTTAATCAGTTCTTTCTCTGGAGAACAAATGATAAGCATTTATTATATATTTGATAAAGGGGATTTTACATAAGAAGAAACTGACATCCAGAGGGAAGAAATTTCTTGTCCAAGAGCTGCTGAACCAGGATCAGAACCCGGTTTTTCTGAGACTTTAACGGAGCCATTGTTCCATCTTCTAGAGCTTCTCTTCTATTAGGCTGCCTGCTTGAAAGTCAGGAACCTAACTTGGTGTTTTTTATTTAACTCTCATTCTTCATTCTTGCCTGGAAGCCAAGTTCATCATAGTTAAAGACAAAGTCCCCCTACTTCTGTGATCCCCTCTTGCCATGGCTTCAACCATTGCTTCTTCCTTATAACTAAAGTCACAATGGATAGTTTGACTTCAAAATCAATCAGACCCAAATCCTGTCTCTGATGTAGATGGACTCTTGTGAATTAGTCACTTACTCTTTCTATGCTCAAGGTCCCTAATGAGACTATAAATTATAGACCTGCCTTAGTAGAAGGATGTCCCTCACCTAGACCAAAGAAGGAGCCCCACCCCCTAATTCTTGGGTTCAAGAGAAGCAGAATAGACTTTGTTCCATAATAAGTTTTGCTTTGTTTTAATTCTGGGTGAATCCTTATGTTTCAGGTGTTTTTTGTAAACACCACATGGCTGGATTCTGCCTTCCTCTCCAGCTTCTGAATGAATCATTTTTGTTAGTGCTTGTGAGCCCCTTGACTACCATAACATCCCACAAATACACACACACACACACACACACACATACACACTGACCCTTTTGCCCTCAAACACCCATCAATCACTCCTCCAGGAGAATGTTGCCCCTCTTCCTGGTTTTTCTCCCTAAGCTCCAACATGTAAGAGTTTTGACTTTCTAATTACAGTGCAAAGCCTTGGCAGTTGTTTCTGATGCAGTTTGGCAGCCAAAATAATCTCCTGTGGTGGCATTTAAATTCATGCTCCCCTCCCAAACAGGCTGGCAACAGAAAGTGAGCAATTTGAAAGCATCTTGCATCAGCCACCCTGGCCCTACTTACATAGGTGGGGCCTGATCTCCGATTGAGAGAATAGCCTTAGGAAATAATACCATATCATTGAGCAGTTTGGCAACCTCGCTGTTTGGGTTCATTTATGGGATGGGAATCAATACGCTCCCCATGGGCTCACCTTTCTTTAAAGGAAGAAAGCCTGCTGCTGCTTCACCTTTGTGTGTACAAGGATAGGGGCGTAGGGGATGAGCCCACAAAGCATCTGGCTTCTTGGATTGAAGGCAGATTGATACTTGCGGTGCAGGGATTATGTCTCTGATGCCAGTAATCTAAACTGACAAGAGGCCCAATTAGAGACAAGAATCCCTATTAGAGTTTACACTCCACCACACTCGCTTTAAGTAGGATCACAAGATTTAGCAAGGCAAGGGGCCTTTGGGATCATGGGGTCCTATACTGGCTGATAAAAAAAGATTTGGCCAGTCCCACAGGGAGCAGAGCCAGAATTTGGGAGCAGGACAGATGGATGTGGTGACAGAAGACCCGGCTCTTTAAACATCTGCTCTGTGCTGCTTCTCTCTAGTCTCAGTTTCCTTTTCTGTAAAACTCAGTTTCCTCACCAGTAAAATAAGGTGAAATGAAATTTAAGATAATTCTCAGCTTTGCATATTATGAAGGGTAATTTCTAAAGTGCCTTAGGCAAAATTATTCTTCATTTTTATGTGTGATGTAGTCAGGGGAGACTCCAAGAAGAGTCGGAGTCAATCTTGGGTCCAAAGAAAGAATGTCAGGTTTCTCTCTATGGCTCTGCATCCCCACCACTGGAATAAGTCCAAGAAAATCTCTAAAACCAAGCCTAGGTATGGCTTCCATAAATGTAAATGCTCTTCTAGGAAAGATATTCAGAATAGACTGAGGATATAAGGTATAGGATAGCCATTTATTTTCTTCACCACAGAAATAAGATGCAAAATACTCATAAGCATCATTAACAGATACAGAAACATAATCAAATAATACAAGGAAAATATACCAAGTATAATAGATTATTTGAGATGCTTTATAGTTCTTTCTGTATGTTCCTCTCCCTTCTCCTTCTCTCTCTGGAGTCTTGTAAGTATAATCTTTGTTGCCTCAAAGCAAAGTTCTGTTCTGTGACAAGCAAGGAGCTCAGGATCCAAACAAAAGCAGGAACAATGGCCAAAGGACATTTCTGTCCAGTGGAAGTGCTCAGCCTGGCAGTGTTCCCTCCTGCCCCACCCCTAAGCTAACCTTGTTTACTTTTCTTGATTGGCAAACTCCAGATCTGCCTGGTCCTGTGAACAAATGTTATCTCCCAGGTGTAACTAGGAGTGAGGTAGACAAAGGCAAAGGGATAGGTTCCCCACCCAGAAAGCCTGGGGATAGACCTATCCTAGTCCTAATTTTTCCCCCTTCTACAGAATAAAGAGATTGGTCCGTAAGAGTTCTAAAAGTCCCTGCTGGCTCCAAAATCCTGATTTGGTAGTTCATCTAAGGACATGGGAAATTAATAATAAAAAGCAGTGTCATGTAAAATATATGTCATAATCGATATTATTAATAATACATTGATCTTATACATGGCAGCAACAAGACTATATGATGATCAATTCTGATGGACCTGGCTCTCTTCAACAATGAAATGTTTCAAACCACTTCCACTTGTTCAGTGATGAAGAAAGCCATATACACCCAGAGAGAGGCCTATGGGATCTGAGTCTGGACCACAACATAGCATTTTCACACTCTCTATTGATGTTTACTTGCATTTTGTTTTCCTTCTCAGGTTTTTTTTCCTTGTAGATCCAATTTTTCTTGTACAGGAAGATAACTGTATAAATATGTATATATTCTATTTGTCATATATTTTAACATAATTAACGTGTATTGGACCTCCTGCCATCTAGGGGAGGGGATAGGGGGAAAGAGAGAAAATTTTGGAACAGAAGGCTTTGTAAGGGTCAATGTTGAAAAATTACCCATGCATATGTTTCGCAAATAAAAAGCTTTAACAAATATATATATAACACATTGATCTTATTAATTATAATTAGTGTTATTTAATATTACTACTAATAAAATTTGTTGTTCAGTCATTTTCACTCTTGTCTGATTCATCATAACCTCATTTGGGTTTTCTTGGCAAAGATACTGTAGTGGTTTGCCATTTCCTTCTCCAGCTCATTTAACAGATGAGGAAACTGTTATTTTTGGGAACCTCCTCATTATTCTCTCTCACTGACCCCACTCAAATCAATCAACCAGTCAATCACTAAACACCTACAGAGTACTAGATAGTGAAATAAAAAGACAAAATTTTTTTAAACAATTTTTAAAAGACAAATTCTCTCAAGGACTTATATCTACAATTCTTTTAAAGGCAAGTCATTTATAAACCTTACAAGCACATTGGTTCACAAGGTTAGAAGCATAACAGGGTTAAGTGGGTCACACAACTAGTAAGTGTCTGAGGCTGGATTTGAACTCATATCTTGCTGACTCTAGGCTCAGTGTTCTATCCACTGAGCCATCCAGCTGCACCAATAATATAATAACGTGTAATATTATTCATTATAATTGAAATTATTGTCTGGTATTATTAATAATATAATATACAATACTGTTATTATCATTGATATTACTAACATTAAATATAAAATTACATGTTAGAGTATTAATAATGATGATTATTATATTAATAATAGCATTTATATACCACTTCAAGGTTTGTAAAGTGCTTTACATATTATTAGCTCATTTAATCCTCACAGCTATGGAAGTTGGATGCTATATTGTCCCTATTTTATAGATGAGAAAATTGAGCTTGAGAAAGGTTAAATGACATTAGGGTCATGTAGCTATAACACAGGATACTTAAGGATCAGTATAGAGTCGAGCTTAACTTTAAGAGAATGGAGTAACATGTTCTGTACTTGTGACTTCCTCCATCTGGCTCTAATTTGTGCCATAGAATTTTCTTAAAGTCATTGTAACTAGAGGAACAGCATGGTCCAGTGAAGAGAAGGCCAGTCTTGGAATCAGAAAGATCTAGGTTCAAGTCTAGTCTCAGATGCTTCCTAGGTTTGTAAACCTGGACAAGTCACTTCACCTCTACCTGCCTTGATTCCCCCATCTATAAAATGGGGATAATGTAGCACCTACCTCCCATGGTTTTTTGTGAGATAATTGTAATGTGCTGAATATAGTCCCTATCCCATGGGTGCTTAATAAATGCGTGTTTCTTTCTTCTTCCACTTAACCTCTCTGATGAATTACCCATTTGTATCTAGAAAGTGAGTTTCCCCACAGGGAGTTTTCTATGCTAATGAAATTACAAGTTTGGACCCTTCCAAAAAAAAAATTTGTGAAATGAAATCACCTGTTCTTGATCTGCAATCAAAGCGTGAGAGTTTGCATCCTATATTAAGTGATAGGATCTCCCCAGGCCCATGTTCAGTCTGTTAGGAAACTCCCTCCTGACAAAAAGGGCCCAGTTACATTACATTTTGGAAACCTCCTCACTGTTGTCTCACCAGTTCCACTCATATTGACCCATCAGTACCAGCAGTGTGCTTTAAGTGTTGGAATAATGAGACAATTTTTTAATTAAAACAAAAGATAAAGGCTTAAAAAAAGGCTACAAAAAAAGAAATTGGGAACTGCTATAACCTCCTTAGGGTCAGGTCATGTACAACCCTTACAAGCACATCGGTTCATGAGGTTTATTTAGGGATTAAGGGAAGCTGGTAGGTCTCAGGTAGGAGCTCACAAAAATAACAAAGCTATCCCTCCTCCCTACCCTCTTTCTCCCCTAGGCCTGTACAGTACTTGTACCTGTTCCGCTGAACATGCTCTGGGAAGGTCTGCAGCATGGGATGAAGCAAGATTTGTTGTTTCTCGTCACAGCTCTCTGGAGTATCGCTTTTATTTTTAATTTCCCATTCTAGAAGCTCTTAGCAGATGTTAAAAGGTCCCACCTCAGGCCCTTCTCCCAGCTCTGCACTGTTCTACCCAAGACTTTCTAATGTCCCTAGAATCAGGTGACAGATGTTTCCTTCAGTAGGGAACTGAATCCTCCTTTTCTCTAAAGTTGGTTATTCTTCTGAATTCCCCAAGTCTATCATTCTTCTTAACTCCTACCAGATCTCAATTGTTCTTTTTCTCAGGAAGCCAGGTCATTATTGTAAGACAAAGAAGGGTACTCCAGCACCTCTTGCTTCCCAGGAAAAATCCATTCCTCTAAATATTTCTCCATATCAGAACTGGTCACATTGTTTCATTCATGATTACTTAAAACAATCCCCTAGAACTTAATTTAACCATTCACATCCTTCAAGGCTTAGAAACACAAATCCTTAACTTTATTTTATTTTGGCCTGGACCCCTTTGGCAATCTGGGAAAGCCTTCTCAGAGTAATTTTTTTTTTTTGCTGAGGTAACTGAGATTAAGTGACTTGCCCAGGGTCACACAGCTAGGGAATGTTGTGTCTAAGACCAGATTTGAACTCAGGTCCCCCTGACTTCAGGGCTGGTGCTCTACCCACTGTGCCACCCAGCTGCCCCAGAGTAATATTTTTTAAATAATTAGAGGTTAGTAAATAAAAATGTAATATTTTCCTATCCAAATCTATGGATGCACTGAAATCTATCCATGAACCCCAAGTTAAGAACTACTGATCCAGAAGTCAACCAATAAACCTTTATTAAGTGCCTACTATATGCCATGCATTGCTAAGTGGGAGGGATACAAAGAGAGGCAAAAAACAGTCCCTGTGTTCAAGGAAAATAACATGCAAATCTTTCCCACTCCCATACCCAGCTTTACTCCATGCAGAAGGGAAAAGAATTTATCATCTCTACTAGTGGTAAAAGAACAGTATTCTAATATTATATAATCTGTGGGATCTCTACCTGTTTTGAAGCCTTGCTATGGATATGTTAGGGAAAGAGGTAAATATATATGGGAGCACCATGAATGATGGAGGGAATATGCAGTCTGTTATTTGGAAGGAGGATCTTCTCAGAATTACATAAGCATCTCAAAGCTCATCTAGTCCAGACCACCCTTCCTACCTCCATGGACTCAATGGTTTATCATTAAAGATATATAAATATACATAGAGACACATACACGAATGTATATATACACACATATAAATATACAGCTATAGATGTAGAAATATATTTTTCTCTCTCTATATATACACACACACACATTTATATATATATATATACATACATACATATATATATATATATATATACGTATATATATATATCCAGAGAGAGAGAAATACACACACACAAAGAGAGAGAAAGAGCACAGGGCTTCTTAAATTTTTTCTGCTCGGAACCCCCAAGAAATTTTTAGACCCTGGATATATAGGTTTATGAAATAGGTGTACAAATTAAATATTTACTGATAATAAATCATTTAAAAATTTATTTCAAAATAATTCTTTGGTTTACATATAATTTTACCATTTATTAAAGACAAAACAAATTTGCAGACTAATGAGCTGGATATGCTTATTTATTTTTACATAAAGAATTAAATCTTGGTGGGATAATTGATACTGAAGGATGTAGAGCATTCAGAAACCTTTTAATGTCCCCAAATTTTTTGTGACACCCCTCCCATATTTAGTTATACAACCTCATATCAATTAGAGAAGCTTTGATCTATAGAAAGTTATATTTATGTATATTTATGTGTGTATGTATCTATGCATGTATATATATATATACATATATATCATAAATAACAAACTAAAAGATGAGGTTTCTATGGCAGTTCTCACAGGATCTGATCTCAGAGTTTCAGCAGCTCTCTCTTAAACCCTGAAGCAGATTCAGGGGGAATCATCTGCTTTCTGCTTAAATGGATGGATTACAGCTTCCCCATATACCACTCCCCCTTCTTTACCACAACTAAAAATACTGCCTTCTGTCTGGCAGGTGCCAGCACCACAGCCCCACTTGTTTCAGAGTTCCAGAGCCTGAGTATGCTAGCAGAGCTCATAGACTGGGAAAGAGGGACTTTGCCCAAAGTCCCCAAGGTCATACTTAAAACAGATATCATCTCCTTTTATGTCTTTGAAGTGTAATCATTGTACTTAGAAATGGAATGATCATCTAGTTCCAGGAGTTCTGGATCTTCTCATCCATGAGCTTTAAAAGAAAATTGATAATCATTTTGGTATAATTGTTTTTCTTTGTAATTCTATGTGTTTCATTTTATGCATTTAAAAACATGACCCTGAGAAGGGGTCTATAGCTTTCACAATCTGTTCAAAGGACCCAGGACATACAAAAAGGTCAAGAATTCCTGATCCCATCTCGCTCCTCTTTTTATAGCAACATTTCCACCTGTCTGCCCTTAATGAGCTCCTATGAAATCTAATCATCTCCTATCTATGCTATCTTCCCCAATTAGAGCTAGGGTTTCTTGATAACAAGTCTTCTTATTTTGAATTTTCTATTTGCATCCAGTGTTTAGCATGTAATTTTTTGTCCATACTGTTCATTGGTCATTCAGATTATCCCATAGATAATAATTCACAGAACTTGGATTTAAATCCAAGCTTTATGTCCCTGACAAGTATAGGGTTCTCTCTATCTCCCCATGCTGCTGCAGCAGGGTCCAGGCTGGTATTGGCCCACTCCTGTAGCCCCTGTAATAAAAAGACAACTAGAGAAAGAAAGAATCCAGATCAGCTGGCTGTTCTTGACTGAATGCTGATTGGGGTTCATTGAGGATACAGGAACTAAGTTTCCATCCAAGCACACATCAGTGCCCAGAAAGTTCAGCTATGTGACTTGACAGGCCTGAGCAGAACTCTGGCCTGAGTCTTTGAGGCAAAGTTGCCAATGGGTTAGCAAACTGGAGAAATGATACTGTGAGGTCTGTTGGCACTAGGGTTTAAGAAAACCTTCCATCTCTCAACTTGGCATCCACAAGACTATTTGAATAATCACTTAATCGATGCAGAATATGATTAAGTAGGGCCTATGAGGGTGAAGCCTGGGGAAATAAGTCTTGGAGTCTGGAATCTAGCAATCTGACATGGGAATGCAGTAGAATCTATTTTTGCAGCGGAAATTAGGCCCTCCTCCAATGACATGACTGGACATGACCTCAGTTTCTTCATAAATAATTTTTTATGTTTACATATAATAAAAATTTTTTATATCAACAGCCTACAATTTCTAGAAGGGACTACTAATATTTTTATTTCATTCTAATCACTTACCACAAGGAAGCCATTGCCATCCCCAGTTGAAGTCTTCTGGATCACAAAGAAAGCCAGTAACAACAAAACTCTGGGATCCACCATTCTTGAAAAGCTCTGAGTATAAAAAAGAAAAAAGAAGAAAAAAAGAAAAAGGAAAAAGAAGCTCTGAGGATGATGAACCTGGATTGGAAGCTGTCGATCCGAAGTCCTACAGTCCAAGGACCACCTTCCCAGCAACATGTTCCAATGATACCCAGACTCAATGGCATCAAATAATTGCACGAGAGACTCCAAGTGGAGCAGAACATGAAGCTGTGGAAGGCACTTTTAGAGAGCATCTAATTTAACCCCTTCATTTCAGTGATGACAAAGGGTTTAAATATCCTGCCCAAGCTTACCTAGAATAAAAAGAAATTTAAGAGTGGATTGGAGAGAAAGGGAGTGGTGTATGTGTGGGATGTGTGGGATGTGTGTGTGTGTGTGTGTGTGTGTGTGTGTGTGTGTGAAAGCTGATCACATGCCCCAAAATCTTAGAAACTAATCCAGGAAAAAAGCTGTGAACTGCTACTTTTAGCATATCACAGAATGAAAGGATCTTAGCCAGAAGTCAGCTAGACCAACTAACTCATTTTGCTAATGACTAAACCGAGGACCACAGAGGTCTTAAGCAGCATCGCCAATATTTTAACCTAGGTCTTCTATTAATTTTTTTCAGCACTCTTTATCATATGCTCAAGAGAAACAAGATGGTGCCATATAGAGAGCTCCAGTCTTGGAGTAAGGAAAACTTTGGTTCAAGTTCTGCTTATGATACACTCTAACCAATCTTAAAGAGAAGCAACTTCTAAATAACCAACCCTAAGCCAATCTTCTAAAGCAGGGATGTCAAAATCACCTGGGATGTAAAAGTTCTCAGTGCTGCAGAGTTTGGAAAAATGTTTAACAAAAAAATAAAAATACAATATAATAGAGATAATGTTAATTTGTGGTTTTCTGAGTCAATATGAGACCCTCAGGAATCTATTTTTATTTGAATTTGACACTATTGCTGTAGTGCACTCATAAGCACTTAAACTAGAATCAGCCCACCCATCCCTAATGGGGAACATAGGTAGAGTGGAAGGCAATTTGTGAATTTAGGGAGGAAATTACATCTTTATTTTCACTAATGTCAGCATTTCCTTCAATTTATGAATGAAATTCTGAGAAAGGGTAGGTAGGTTTCATCAGACCACATTGGTCTAGGACTATAAATGGCATCAAGTAACTAGTTTCTATCAATGACAGCAGTTTCCACACAGAGATTTTCCTAAACCAATAAATTCATAGGATTTTAAGAATAAATCACATTTGCATTTTCTCTGTGAATCCTATTCTGATCATTACTGTTCTACATGAAGTGATGGATATTGCCAAGTGTTGAGACCTACTTCCCAAGCATGTAAGAAAAAACCAATCTTAGACCAGTTCACTAAAATGCCAAAAATGGAAAAGAATTTTGATATATTTACCTACTTAAAAATTACCTTTTGTTTCCCAGATATCACTATTACCTAATAGGTCTTGGCTCTCCAATTCATATTTTGCATATTTAAGTATAATTAAGGTAAATTACCTTACAATTAAGGTAAATTACATTACAATTAAGGTAAATGCAGAAGAAGACTTTTAGAATGAACCAATCAATCAATCAAAAGGGTCAATTGGATGAAAACAAGGCCTTAATCAATTTGGGAGGAATGTAATGCTTTGATGTGGGATAAAAACAGAATGAAGTTATACAGGACACATCTTGTGATTATCAGCTCAAAGAATCAGACATACCTCTGAGCCTGTGTATAACATAGCAATCCATTTCAAAATTATGCATTCTGGCAGCAGACCTGTCTAGTGATGGAGCAATTCTGGCCAGAACTCTGACGGGGAATTACTTGGCAAACTCATCAGTTCTCAAGTTCTGTTAGAACCATCTGAGGTCTCACTGGTAAGTGGGGAGTCAGTGGCAGTGCTTCAGTGACTGAAAGCAGAGTCTGAACTGGGAGCAGAGAGATGCACTAAGGAGAAACAAAACACACTGAAAAATAGCAACTTTGTGAATGTTCAGAGATACTGGTTTTTAAAGGTCACAACTCAGTGTAACTTTGTGCCACAAAGAAACAAAAGGATTCACAGTAACTAGGAGCTGTGGGTTTAAATTTTAGCTACATCTGTTCTCTGAGTGTAGGTCTGCTATCTCTAGGCACCGGTGTGTGCAAGGGGAGAGTGTGTCACAGATTTCATATGATGTCATTGCTATACCTGTTTAATAAATACCTTTTCTAAAAGCTAATAAACTGGCTGATAATCAATGAAGAACATGTTAGATGGGGGCTCAAGAATGACAGTAATAGAAACTTTCAGCTTCTTAGACTTACCCCAAGATGAGTTAGGCAAAATATTCAGTAGACTTCTGAGGGCTCTGCCTGAAATTTTGAGTAGGAAATGAGGAAAGTAGCCCAGGCAGGAAAACTGCATAATAATTTTTTTATAAAGCTTATTATTTACAAAACATAGGAGTGATTTTTCTACATTGACCTTTGCAAAAACTTTTTTTCCCAAGCTTTTCCCTTCCTTCCCCCTATCCCCCACCCCTAGATGACAGGTAATCTAATACATGCTAAATAGGATAAATTATATGACAAATACAATACATGTATACATATCTATACAGTTATCTTACTGCATAAGAAACATCAGATCTAGAAAGAGAAGGAGAAAAAACAACCTAAGAAGGAAAACAAAATGCATGGAGATATTCACAGAAAGCATTAATATGCTGTGCTGTTGTTCACATTCAGTTCCCACAGGCCTCTCTCTGGATGTATATGACTATCTTCATCGCTGAACAATAGGAACTGGTTTGAATCACATCATTGTTGAAGAGAACCATGTCCATCAAAATTGATCATCATATAGTCTTGTTGCTGTGTATAATGTTCTCCTGGTTCTGCTGATTTCACTCAGCATCAGTTCATGCAAGTCTCTCCAGGCCTCTCTGAAATCCTCCTGTTGGTCGTTTCCTAAAAAACAATAATATTCCATAACATTCATATACCATAATTTATTTAGCCATTCTTCAATTGATGGGCATCCTTTCAATTTCCAGTTTCTTGCCACTACAAAAAGGGCTGCCACAAACATTTTTGCACATATGGGTCCCTTTCCCTCCTTTAAAATCTCTTTGGGATATAGGCCTAGTAGAAACACTGCTGGGTCAAAGGGTATGCACAGTTTGATAACTTTTTTTTTTTTCTTGCTGAGGCAATTGGGGTTAAGTGACTTGCCCAGGGTCACACAGCTAGGAAGTGTCTGAGATCAGATTTGAACTCAGGTCCTCCTGACTTCAGGGTTGGTGCTGTAACCACTGCGCCACCTAGCTGCCCCAGTTTGATAACTTTTTGAGCATAGCTCCAAATTGCTCTCCAGAATGGTTGGATCCGTTCACAGTTCCACCAACAATGTATCAGTGTCCCAGTTTTCCCACATCCCCTCCAACAGCTATCATTATCATTTCCTGTCATTTTAGCCAATCTGACAGGTGTGTAGTGGTATCTCAGAGTTGTCTTAATTTGCATTTCTCTGATCAATAGTGACTTGGAGCACTTTTTCACGTGACCAGAAATAGTTTCAATTTCTTCATCTGAAAATTGTCTTCATATCTTTTGACCATTTATCAATTGGAAAATGGCTTGAATTCTTATATATTTGAGTCAATTCTCTATATATTTTAGAAATGAGGCCTTTATCAGAACCTTTGGATGTGAAAATATTATGCAGTAAACTGCATAATAATTTAAAGCTAGAAGAGATCTCAGAGTCCAACCTTTTCATTTTATATTTAAAAAATTGAGACCCAGAGAGTTTAATCCTAAATGTATATAGGTAATGAGAAATAGAGAGAAAACCATGACTCTATCTCCAGATAACATTAATAATAACAGCAACAATAATAACTAACATTCATATAGTACTTTTAGGTTTCTAAAATACTTAATATATAATTATTTTATTTCATCTTTACAACGTATTAATGAAAATGTGTTATAATTACTTCCATTTTATAAATAAAAAAGCTGAGGCTTAAAAATTTTTAAATGATTTATATAGAGTCATATACTTCATAAGTGACAGAATCAGGATTTGAACTCACAACTTCCTAACTCCAAGTTCAGCATGTTCCACTATGATGCCTAACAACATCCAGGTCCTTCTTTACTACAAGGTTGATTCCATTCGCACCGCAAATCCCTGGTGGATTTCAGAATTGATGAGATCTCTTAATATTCTCAGAACCAGAGGGTAGTTTTTAAGAATGGATCAGCTAATTCTATCACTGTATTTTACAAATGAGTAAATTGATCATTGGTGACTTGTTAAAAACATGCAGGTAGTTAATAACAGAGCAAAAATTCAAAAAAATGGCCTTTGTGTCCAAATTTAGCATTCCAAACAACTTGCTACCATATTTAGGCAAAACAAGCCAAATTCTTCTTTTGAGTAAAAAATTCTAGTCCCAGAGAGAGATCACTGAATCTTCCCAATACACACCTACACTCACACCTACCTCACAGATTAGCAAACAGGAATAATTAATACCCTCCCATCTTCTAGTGGGGATCATTTAAACATTTTCCAATACTTGTCATCTATTCTTACAGTCCTCAATCTCAGATAGCTCAAATATACAATTTCACATAAATGTCCTATGACATCTCTCAGCAAAGTGATTCAATATCCAACATGTCTCAGCAGAGCATGTTCTGAGAACATTCCCAGTTCCTCCATCAGGAACCAAGGCTTGAAGTAACAGGTCAATAGAACAAACTTTCAAGTTACATCACCAAGGTTCAGAAATCTGCCTTTTAGTACATGCTTCAAGCCCCAAGCAAAAACAAAAAACCAAATTAAACTTATAGGCAACCAGTGTTGAAATAGTTTGGAAAACCTGGGAACATACAGTACTCAACAGCTTCTTAGGACATAGGGCTATGAAATGAACAACTCCCATTAAGCTTTGTGGCTGAGTCTTTGTTAAGTACAGGTGCATCAATGAAACAGGGATGGCTGCCAGCAGTCTGCCAGTGATTGATAATATGAACTGTGATTTCCTGAACAAAACCTGGAGAACTTCACGAAGGACCTTTCATTGGGTCTATGAATCTGAGATCACTAAAAGTGCAAGTACTTTACAGGTACTGGCCTTAAGCAAAAGTTATTGAAAAAAATACATGTTTTTCAGAGAAAGAATTGACAGAGTCTGAAATGTAGATTGAAGCATACTTTTCTTCTCTTTTTTTATTTATTGGTAATTCCAAATTTAATTGTCCTTTGGGATTTACAACACATTTTCTTCCCAGACATCTTTTTTTTTCCCCTCAATAGTGTTTTGTTTTTCTAAATACAAGTAAAGATAATTTTCAACACTCTTTTTTTGGCATTTAACATGCTTTTTAAAAAAATTATTTTATATATGTAAAGATAGTTTTTGACATTCTTTTTTGAAATTTAACATTCTTTTAAACAAATCTGTTTTATTTTCAATAGTATTTTATTTTTACAAATACACGTAAACATAGTTTTCAACATTCATTTTTGTAAGACTTTGTGTTGCAAATTTTTTTCCCTGTCTCCTTTACCTCCTCCCTCCTCGAGGTAGCAAGCAATCTGATATAGGTTAAATAAAGCATACTTTTCTAAACTTTATTTTTCTTGATTTTTTTATCTGTTTCCCCTACACACAATTTGGTTAATATGAATGTATTCTGCATGACTTTACATATATAATCAATATCAAATTGTTTACCTTCTCAAAGAGAGAGGAAGAGAATTTGGAACTCAAAATTTTTAAAAACGAATGATAAAGATTGTTTTCCATGTAATTAGAAAACAAAATAAAATGGAAAATTTCCCCCCAAAAAATCAGATTCCCACTTTAGGAAACTTTAAAGATAATCTAATCCAACTTTTTCATTTTACAAATGAAGAAAAAGAGATTTAGAGAGGGTAACTGATTTGCATAAGGTCACAGAAACAGAATTCGAATCCCAGATTTGGGGTTCACATTCACTTTCCCCATGATTGTTTCCTCCAAGGTTGATTGCCTTATGGTATGAATGGAAAGGCACTGGTCTTGCTGGCTTATCTTTAATTAAAGCTTATAATTTACCAATAAAGCTTATAATTAAGTTTCTTAACCTCTCAATTATAAGTTTCAATGGTAGAAATTAATTAATTAACAATATCATTGTTAAAAATGAAGCTGCTCTTGAGGCTATAGATTCTGAAACTGATGAGGTGGACAACCCTATTAGGTCAGTGATTCTCAAATCTTTTGGTCTCAAAATTCCTTTACACTCTTCAAAATTATTGAGGACTAATCCTGAAGAGCTTGTTTTTAAGTAGGTTATATCTATCTACATTCACTTTATTAAAAATTAGAACTGATGAATTTTAAAATGTTTATTCATTTATGAAGATCAATAATAAACCTAGTACATGTTAACACAAATAACACATTAACAAAAAAAAAGTTATATTCCCCCCCCAAGAGAGAAGAATAGCATTGTTTTACATTTTTGCAAATCTCTTTAATATCTGGTTTAATCGAAGGCAGCTTTTACATTTAATCTGTTACAATATATTGTTTTTTAAGTATATTTTATTAGTGATTACCCTGAACCTCACTACCTGAAGTCCAGGTATGCTTCCTCCTGAATTCTCTGGTACATTTCATCCTTCCTTCTGAATTCTATGGTGCATTTAAGAAGTTTAGGAGGGGTGGTAGTGTCTAGTCAGTCTCTTTGTTATTAGCTCTAACCCTAGTGTTCCTTCAATTTTAGGGGTCCCCTGAACCTCACTTCCATTGAACCACTTAACAATAGAATATGCTTATACAAAAAGATACTTACTTCAAAGATATAGAAATAACAAACAAATGGTTGGGTAGCATATTCTCCCATCCCTTGCACCTCAGTTTTTGAGGAAGAAAGAGGATGGCATTCACAGTTTAGATCACTTCCTACTAGCACAATACCATCAGCTTCCAAGTCCAAAGCCTCTCTTGGATTTTGGGCATCTTGGCTTCTCCATCCCTGCTGGGACTGACTTCAACATCCAATCTGTAATCCTTCCTCCAGAGTCACTATGGTCCTCTTCTGGATCCAGGGATTCTATCACCTAAGACTAGAACTGAAAAGGACTAGACTAAATCCCAAGCCCATTTCTTGGGATCATAGAGAAAAAAAGTAAATGAGGAGAAGGTTACCCTCACTCAGTTCAATTCATAGTGCCTATGTTGTGGGTGAATAGAACTTTTGCATATTTTCAATGAAGCTGGAAAGAGACCAAGAGGTTCTCAGTCTAGTAATTTTGAAGATGACAATATGTTCAAATTATACATGAATGGTAAATCACTCCTCCTGCCCACACGATAAGGAAACACAGAATATCTTCTCCCACAAGCAAATCCTAACTATCATGTATAAGGCTCCCTCCACATTAAATAATCTAGGAATGCCCCAAAACCTTATTACACTTTGGAGGAAATCCAGTTACACAAAGATATATGTTTGAAAAAGAGAGGAGTACCTTAATCATGATTCCAGATAACTATAAATATTCTTTTTTGATATTATACCAAAACTTGGCAGTGGCGGTTAGACCTGAAGTCAGAAAGACCTGAATTGAAATCCAGCACCAGATACTTAACTAAGCTATATAAATGCAAATTACTCAGCCTCTGTTTGCTTCAATTTTCCTTGTAAGATGAGGAAAACTACATAGTAATAACATCTCCCAAGGTTGTGAAGTTAAAATGAGGTAATATTTGTAAAGTACATAGTAAGAGCTTTTAAAGAAAAACTTGTTTCCTTCCATCCAATGCATAATTTGTTAGATCACACATGAATCATTTGGAAAATATTGGCTCCCTAAGTTATGCAGATCTTCCAAATGATGACACATTTCATTATACAATATTAAAAAAAACCCATATTCATTGATATCACCAGCAATCTAATTAGCAAAGTCTTTAACCATTGGGAAGCTGCCAAGTCACAGTGGTAGATAACAAGTTTTCCAAAATTCTGATTTTCACTTGAAATCTTGAATTTTGTCATTGACCACAAATACTCTTAGTTGTTTTCCTTAAAGTGACAAGCTCAAGAAAGAGTCTGCCAAATACTCATGTTTAAATAACCATATTTTGTTAGTAATTATTTCAAGTAAAAATTATATTCCATGAAAAAAAGTGACTAGTTCAGAATACAGCTCAATGATGCTCAGGCTTTTTTTTAGACTCAAAAGTCAAGACAATAAAAATTCTAAATTTTTATTTCTTCATCAAAGGTATTCTTAAATAAACTGGCATTCATTCATCGTACTATAAGTACATGATGGTAAACTAAATGGCTATGAGCCTAGCTGGATGCCAACTCCTTTGATTTATGGTAAAGTATCAGTTTTGTCTGCCATGACATTTGGCTGAAGTATAAATACCAGTTATTCTGGGGTGGGGAGTAGGGAACATGATTTGAAAAAATGATTAAATGCTTTATCTATTTGAATATCACCTGTGTTTTTTACCTAGCATTCATATAAAACTTTGGTGATTGTAGGTGCTGGTAATTAGCTGAATGTTCTTATTGTTTGTCAGATCCAGGTAAGTCAACATATCTATAGGTTTGTCCATTTGTAAAGTAAAAATACCATTCTACAGAGAAGATACAAACAGTATTCATATTTGCAGCTAAATCTTGGTGTAGGCTCTGGAAAACTCCACTGTATACTCATGAAATAAGGAAAGTAAAAGAAAAAAGTAAATAATTTCTTAGTATTATTATGAAGGAGCAGCTAGGTGGTACAACAGATAGATCATTTGGTTGGAATCAGGAAGATTCATCTCTAGCTCCAGCCTCAGATATTTACTATCTATGTGACCTTGGCAAAGCCAACTGCTTTTTGTCTTAGTTTTCTCATCTGTTAAATGAGCTGGAGAAGGAAATGGCAAACCACTTCAGTGTATCTGCCAAGAAAACCCCAAATAGGGTCACAATGAGTCAGACACAACTGAAGAAGCTAAACAACCCCAAACAGGGTCACAATGAGTTAGACACAACTGAAGAAACAGAAAAACCACAAAATTATAATAAACATAGTTTTGACTTTTGTAGAACCCCAAAAGGGTCTGGGGAATGCCTAGAGGTGTGCAGATCATACTGTGAGAACTCCCATCTTAGGCAATTGCCTTCCTGTCTCAGGCTTGCAGTTTTCTCATCTGTAAAATGATGGGTTTTGACTGAATGATTTCTAACATAATCCCCAGTTCAAAATCCCATGAACCTATCATTAAGGCATTAAGTTACTACAAGAACAGGTTTTGATAAGGGAAAGGGTCCCAGAAAACATGAAGCTAATGGGTGTCTTAGGGGGGAAAGAATTTTGAAAAAAGCTCTTTCCACTATAATTGACAACATGATCTAGTCTTTTGTTTATTTAATTTTTTTTTGGGGGGGGTTTAATATTTTGAAAAGAGCCTGCATATGAAAGCAGAGTTTCTGCTACTTATTAGTATAACTCTGAGTCATTTCCCCTCAATTTGGACCCGAGTTTCATCATCTGTATGATCTAAATAATATCTGCAACCTCTTCCAATGTTGTTTTCCTCAGAGGCAGAGGAATCAGAAGACTAAATTCAGTCAGTCCACAGACAGTTTTAAAGAACTACTATGTGCCAAATATCACACTAATTTTGGGTGTCCCACAGGGCTCTGTTCTGGGGTCTCTCTCCCTACATTCTCTTGGTGATCTCATCAGCCCCCATGGATTCAATGATGATTCTTAAATCTACTTATCCAGCCTTAACCTTTCTGCTGACTTCCAATCTCACATCTCCATTTGTCTATTGAACATCCTGTAGATACTTAAACTTAATATAATGAAAAGTGATCTCATTATATTTCTCCCTAAATCCTCCCCTCTTCCTAACTTCTCAAGGACACCACCATCCTCACAGTGAGCCAGACTTACAGACTAGGTATTATTGATATTATAGATATTATTGACTCCTCATTCTCTCTTACCCCCACCCCATATACAATCACCATATCTCTGTATGTTCAGGGTGCCTAAGTGTTCTGCACACAGTAATCATTTAATAAGTATTAATTGAATGACTGACTGCTTTTGAATAAATAGATTATTTTTTGAATGAATGATTCCTAATTTTACAAAGAATAAGCCCTGTGGAAAACTGGGATGCTAATACATTGTTGGTAGAGTTGTGAACTGATCCAACCATTGGAGAGCAATTTGGAACTATGCCCAAAGACCTATGAAACTGTGCATACCCTTTGACCCAGCAGTGTTTCTACTGGGCTTATATTCCAAAGAGATCATAAAGGAGGGAAAGGGACCCACATGTGCAAGAATGTTTGTGGCAGCCCTTTTTGAAGTGGCTAGAAACTGGAAACTGAATGGATGCCCATCAATTGGAGAATGGTTGAATAAGTTAACAATCAATAGGATGATTTCAGAGAGACCGGGAGAGACTTAAGTGAACTGATGCTAAGTAAAATGAGCAGAACCAGGAGATCATTATACATGGCAACAAGAAGATTATATGAAGATCAATTCTAATGGATGTGGTTCTTTTCAATAATGAGATGATTCAGGACATTTCCAATGAACTTGTGATGAAGAGAGTCATCTACACCCAAAGAGAGGACTGTGGGAACTGAGTGTGGATCAGAACATAGCATTTTCACTTTTTGTTGTTTGCTTGCATTTTCTTTTTTCCCCCTTTTGATCTGATTTTTCTTGTGCAGAAAGATAATTGTATAAATATGTATGCATATATTGGACTTAACATATATTTTCCCCATGTTTAACCTATATTGGATTACTTACTATCTAGTGGAGAGGATGGGGGAAAAGAGGGGGGAAAATTGGAACACAAAATTTTGTAAAGGTTAATTTTTTTATTAAAGCTTTTTCTTTTCAAAACACATGCATGGATAATTTTTAAAATTATATTTTGAAAAGAAAAAGCTTTAACTAAAAAAATAGACCCTATGCTTAGGAAATCTTTGACTTGAACACTTTTAAAATCTTAACATTTGTTTTCCATGCAGCTCCAAGTACAAGTAAGAAATAGCCCATACTGCCTTACAGAGGGATCGTGGGTTTACAGAGAGTTGACTGGATGGCCCAACCAGAGGATGAGTCAAAAGTACATTATCAAGAGTGATCAAAAGAAGACAAGCAAGATTTTTTGGCCATACAAATGGTTTTTATTAGACCTGGATAAGGCAAAGGTAAAAAGGTCTACATTGCGTTCTGCCCCTTTCGCCATGAGGCTGTCCTTGATCTACAAAAGGAATCAAATTTTAAAAATATTTATTTTGCATTGACAGTAAAGTGCTGTGTTTAAGTGCCATGGGAGATAGATAGGAATGCAAGATAGGTCACTTTCCTAGAAAGCTTATAGTCTGGCAGAAGAAACAAGACTAACAAACTGTGCATACCCTTTGACCCAGCAGCATTTCTATTGGGCTTATGTGCCAAAGAAATCATAAAGGAAGGAAAGGGCCCCACATGTGTAAGAATGTTTGTGGCAGCCCTTTTTGGAAACTGAAACTGAATGGATGCTCTTCAATTGGAGAATGGCTGAATAAATTATGGTATATGAATATTATGGAATATTATTGTTCTATAAGAAACAACCACAGGATGATTTCAGAGAGGCCTGGAGGGACTTACATGAACTGATGCTGAGTGAAACGAGCAGAACCAGGAGATCATTATACATGGCAACAACAATACTATATGCCGATCAATTCTGATGGACATGGCTCTCTTCAACAATGAAATGTTTCAAACCACTTCCAATTGTTCACTGAAGAAAGCCATATACACCAGAGAGAGGGATGTGAAATGTGGACCACAACATAATATTCTCATACTCTTGTTTGATGTTTGCTTACATTGTGTTTCCTTTCTCTGATTTTTCTTTCTTGTAGATACGATTTTTCTTGCACAACAATGGTAAGTGTGGAAATATGTATACATATATTCGATTTGTCAAGTATTTTAACATAATTAACATGTAGTGGATATCCTGCCTTCTAGGGGAGGGGTGGGGACTGGGGGTAAAATTTGTAACAGAAAGCTTTGTAAGGGTTAATGTTGAAGAATTACCCATACATATGTTATGCAAATAAAATTAAAAAAAGAGGAAACAAGACTAAGAGTCAAGAGACTTGTGTTCAAATCACAGGTAGATCAACAGCTCACCATGGAAGCATAGGTAAATCCCTTCATTACTCTGAATTTCAGTTGCCAAATGTGAAGGGTTGGACTATATGATTCCTAAGTTCCCTTCCAACTCTACAATTCTCTATGCTTTTGTCACACTTGCATCAGCGAGTCTCTTATGACATAGGAAGCTGAGATATACTTTTGGTAACTCCTAACTTGTTTGGTTAATTGTCCCCATAGAGAAGATCTGGGAATTTCAGTATCTATTGAGGTAACATTGGAAACACAAACACCATCAGGAGTTTGAGCTAGGGCAGAAAATTTAATGGCCATCAAAGCATCATTCCAGGATTTGCTTCCTCTCCTGCCCATCCCACCACCTTAGGGGTGGTGGTGGAAGCATTAAGCTTGTCCCATATTTATAATTTCTCTTTTCAGCAGTATAGAAATTTATTTTCTACCTAGTGGAAAGATCTGACCATGTGACCCTCTCCCTCTTTAATAAACTTTAATGGATCCCTATTATCTCTGGGATCAATCATAAATTCCTGTGGCATTTAAAGCTCTCTTCAATTTAGTCTCCTCCTATCTTTAAAGTATTCTTATGCAATACTCTCATGCACACACCCTGCAATGTAACCTTATTGGATTATTTGCTACTTCTCACAAAAGATGCTTAATCTCCCTCCTCCCTAATTTTGTCTTAGTGTCCTCCACACCTAAAATGATCTACTGTTTTCTTCTCCTCCTATTGCAATCTCTAGTTTTCTTTAAGTTGGCTTGAAACACGATCTGTAGGAAGACTTTTTCTATTCCCACAATCTCTGCTGCTTTTTCTTTTAAGAATACCTTCTTTTAAGATTACCTTTATATATATACTGCCTTATCAGAATGTAAATTCCATGGAGGCAGGACTATTTTCACCTTTTTTCTTTGTAGCTCTAACACTTAGTGAATGCTTAGTGGCTGTCCCATAGTACGATATTGATAAATATTTATTTATTGGTTGATTTCCCTCTGATGTCCTCTTTCACAAAATTCTACTACTTACTCCAGGCATAAAATTGCTGGTTTGAGCTAAGGTAAACAGTAACTTCCCTTTTAAAGCTCACAGATTCACAAAACTCAATACATTAATAGGTTTACTTAGGATTTAATGGAAACTAGGTCTCAAATTAGAGCTTGTAAAAAATAACACCACTCCCCTAGGAACGACCTTCACCCCCTCTCCCACATCTGTTTCAATCATTTACAGTGGGTAGGGGCTCTAGCAGGGGCTTCTAGAGCTTGCTCCCCCATATCAGCATTCTGCTATGTGACTCCTCACAGCACTGCTGGTTCCTTGTAGATCTCACTCTCAGTTCCTCTCAGTAGATATACCTGTTAGCATCCTTTGGATTTCCTCAGTTTCCACAGATTATATACCACACCCCCTTTGCAGACCCACATTATTTTGTCTGCAGTTATTGGTACATCCCAGGAGATGGCTCCAGGAATCCTTAGTGCAGGGTACCAGACCCTCTCTCACTGGAGACCCCAGAGTTTAAAGGAGTCCTCCAGATGGACAGCAGGGAACAAAAGAACAATTTATAAGGAAGTAAAGAAAAGATGGACACCCATGAATATAATTTCTTCTACCAATATATATACTTTCTTGAAATGGTATTTGTTTTATTTTTAAGTCCTCCCTAGTATTCTCCTGGGCACATGACAATGTTCTCTTTTGTTCTGTTTTATTTCATTTTGCATTTCTTTTCTGTTTTTCTTTTTTCTTATTCTCTTTTTTTAAAAATAAAATACATTAAAAAAAAATAAGTGTACCAGATTTTCAGTTTTGACAGAGGGTGATTTCAGCCCAACATACACAAGAAACCTACCTTCCAGGGAATGCAGTAATCCTTCCCCCCTTTCCTTACCAAGAAGGTCTTTACCCCAATTCCAGTTACATCAAGACACCCTAACAGCTTGTGCTCCCATCTCCCCCAACAGGCTGATGATGCACTTCTTGCACAGTGGCATCATTACTTCCTGGGGTATAGAAGTTTCAATTTGATTTCCTGCTGGGTACCTGGAAAAACATTATTCAAATTACCCAGGACTACTTCCTGAAATATCTAAGGGGAAGAGGGAGAAGGAAGAGAGGAGGAGGGAAGAAAATGGAGGAGAGCAAGGGGGAAGGGGAGAAAACAGGGAGGAGGAGGAAGGAAGAAGGAGAGGAGAGGAGAGGAAAAGGAGGAAGAAAATGGAGGGAAGGGGAGAAGAAGGAAGAGAGGGTCAGGTATTTGCTCTGTAACCCTGTAAGAGAAGAAAGGATTTGTGGTTTTGCAACATTCTAACAGTATAGAGAAGTGTAAAAGTTTCACTTGTAAATAAGTAGAAGATAGCTTTTAAACTCAGGGCTCCAGTGTACCCTGTAAATCTCTGCACCATTATCTCAGTCATTTTAAAACATGAAATTTTTCTTCCTATAAATTCATTCATATAAATATTTGCTGAGCAGTTACTCTAAAAAAGACCTCTCAGTGGCCCAACCACTGTTTTTTACTGTGTTTTACCAGTTGGGCAAGTATTTTATCACATCTCTTGATGAGTTCCAGGAAGACTTAAAAAAATTTTTTTCAGTAACCCTAAAGCACTGTGTTAAATGCTGTGGGTATACAAAGACTGATAACAAGTGATTCTTGTTCTCAAGGGTCACACAGGCTACTTGGGGTGATAAATCACAGAAATGTTTTCAAAAATAGCTAAAAATTTTAAAATAACTAACATTCCAAGGTGGTAAATTATAAAAGCAGGGTAGAATATGAAGGGAAAATAATTATCTTTTTAAGTTAAAGGTCTTTTTTTAAGTTTAATGATTTATAAATATATTTAATTGTTTTGGTTATTATTAAAAGTTAAAATTCATAGTAAAAAAGAGAGGGAAAGAAAGGAGAGAAAGAAGGAAATAAAAGGAGATAGGAGTGAGAAGAGAGACAGAGACAGAGAGAGAAGGCAGAGGATATAGAGAGACAGAGAGACAGACAGATTCAGAGATTGGTCATGTAGCTAAGTTAAGTGAAAACCAAAGATATATTTTTTAAAAATCATAGCATCTGGATTAAATTCAGTTGAGAGATAGGGTAATTATTGCTACCACTGTGCCAATAAAAATAGTGTCCCACTTTTTTTTCTCAAACCTCTGCTCCTTCTCCATCCTCCTGGTAAGTCTTCTCTTTCCAATTCCTATAGGGGTATGGATATATAGAGAACTGAGAACTGCAAGATTGACTTTGGGGAGGACATCTCATCCCAGATGTCTGCAGCTGAGTAAAACGCCTTTCTGTTCATAGTTCTGGCAAATTATAACAAATGGATGGCCAACATGGAATATAAAAATTAACAAGAATCTTAGAAAAGAATCTCTAGAATACCGGATAAATTCTATATAGATGCCTTATAGGAGGAAAGACAAGACTGGAACCAAATGATAATGGATGGACCAGAACAGGGTCCAATCTTTAAGTCCATCTAAGGCTTTAAGAGGGGAAGGGATGTCAATGATCTCCAGCAATGGAAGTCCTAACCACAACATTGGGTCATGGAAACATTAAAATGCAGAAACATTGATAAGCAGTTTGAATAGAAAATAAACAAAGGTTGCATTTCCTCAAGATATTTCTATAAAAGTTGATTCAAGAATGGAACCAAATAAGAATGCATAGATGGACCAGAACAAGGTCAAACCTTTGAGTCCATCTAAGGCTTTAAGAGGAGAGGGTATGTAAATGATCTCCAGCAACGGAAGTCCTAACCACAACATTGGATCATGGAAACATTAAAATACAGAAACATTGATAAGAATAGTTTGAATAGAAAATAAACAAAAGTTGCATTTCCTCAAGATCTTTCTGTAAAAGTTGATTCATTATAAGGACAAGTGTAATTGGTTTAGCAACTATTGAAAGGAGATATTTTACCTATTTTTAGTTTTAAAATAAATAAATGCAGATATTTGTTCTTGGAGTTAAAAAATGGAGAGATAACTGAGTATTGTGAGAATGTTATAAAAATGACTACTGAAAGGAATCCATTTAAATAGTGAAAGACTGGGAGAAGAAGTGAGGTCCAGGCTCAGATCCTTACTCTGTATTTCAGTTTGGGCAAATACTCTGTATTTCACTTTGGGCAAATCCAATTCCCTTCTGAGACTTTTCTCCTTAATTTGTAAAACAAATTGGACTGGGTAATCTTGAAGGTCTCAACCTGAAGTCTTTTCCAGAGTTGTGAGATTATTAATCCTTATACCATGGATAAAAGCATTTTAAAGTTATAACTACAAAGTGAAAGCTCCTAGAAAAGTGTTAGATTGGAAGTGAGAGAAGATCCAGTCTGTGGCCAACAAATGATTGACTTCTCAGGGCTTTCATTTTCCCATCTGTAATATTTTTAAAATATTTTTACTCATTTTACATGTATTGATAACCTGTTCTTCCCACTTACCCAGGCTCCCTCTTCCTTCTACATTGAACAAAAATAGAAGAAAGCCCTGAAGAGAGCCACAGATAGTGAGAGAACTCTGGGTGAGGTATAAAATCCTTCAGCCCAGGAGGATCCTGCTGACAATGTCCTGAGAAGTCAGGAGGCTGTAACAACTTGTGTTATAGTTGAAGCAGCATGATACCAAATGGTAGAGTCGTCTACATATGCGTTTATGTGTTCCCACATGTACAGTATATAATTAGTGCATGCACAGTGTTGCTTTGGTTATATAAGGGTATTAGGGTATATAAGGTGCAGAGAATTTGGAATAAATGGACTCCATGTTTTGACCATCCACGTGAGTCTCGCCTCATCAATCCTCCACTAAGACCAAGGACTCAGGCTAGTCCCAAGATCCTCCAGAGATATTTTATTCACCCCAACTTGGGGGGGGGGCTCTAGAAAGCAGAGGATATTTTTTCACCCCAACTTGGGGGCTCTAAAAAGCACACAACAAAGTCCTCTGTTGGGAGTCCAGCTCCAGCAAATACTAAGAGTGTGAATGAATATCTGAGGCCAGGCAGAAGATATTGCTTTGGAATCTCCATTTATTAATTTGAGTGCCGGTGTTTATATATGTTTTAGGCTACTGTTACAATATTACTAGCTACCTTCAGGTGACATATACCTTCCAGGGTTAATGCACAATCCATACTTTTGACATTTCAATATCCACTTTTAACTATCAGTAACAAGGTACTTATCAACACAGAATTGTAAATAGCCTAGTTGTGATGCTCATCAATATACCAACATAATTTGTTTATCAAAACCAAACTAATTGTCCAAACAGTAGTAAATAGCTGAAATTATTGTACTAAAGTATTTATCTCAAGTATGTCTTTAATTCATTGTTAAGGGGTAAATAGTATGGTAAAAATGCTTTGTTCCTGTCCCACGCATTCTCCATCAAGATTATCCTAAATTTAACAAGTATGTCTTTATAATTCATTTTTAGGGAGATAGTGAGCCAATAGTTTGAAGGTCATCCTAACAGAGAGAAGGTCTCAAGTAATACTTGTATTGGACTCTTGCTTATCTATTCAATACTGGCCTTCTACAGCCCTCATCATAAACATGCTTGGCCTTGAAAAACAAGCTCTTGCATTGGCCATAGCCTAAAATCAATCAGTCTCTCTCTCTGTCTCTCTCTGTCTCTCTGTCTCTCTGTCTCTCTGTCTCTCTGTCTCTCTCTGTCTCTGTCTCTCTCTCTGTCTGTCTGTCTGTCTGTCTGTCTGTCTCTCTCTCTCTCTCTTTCTGTATATATATAAAGTTCTTCATCTGCTAGGCAGGAAGTGAATAGAAGATTTCATCTTCATTTTTTCATCTTCAGACTTCTTTATCATTGTGTTGATCAGAGTTCTAAAGTCTTACAAAGTTGTTTTTCTCCCTCATGCTGTCTTGAATATATTTTTCTCCTGATTCTATTCATCTTACTCTGCATCAATCCATAGTCCATAGAGACTCTTCCCAGTTTCCTCTTAAACTGTCCATTTCATCATTTCTTATGACACAATAACATTCCATTATATTCTCACACCACAGTTTTCCCCCAAGTTTATTTTTTATTAAAGCTTTTTATTTTCAAAACATATGCATGAATAATTTTTCTACAATGACCCTTGCAAAACCTTGTGTTCCAAATTTTTCCCTCCTTCCCTCCACCCCCTCCCCTAAATGGCAAGCAATCCAATATATGTTCTACATGTTAAAATATATATTAAATCCAATATATGTAACATATTTATACAATTCTTTTGCTGCACAAGAAAAATCAGATAAAAAGGAAAGAAAATGAATAAAAAACAAAATGCAAGCGAATAATAACAAAGAGTCACATCACAATTTCTTCAGCCATGTCTCAATAAGAGGACATGTCCTTAATTTCCCTTTTTGGGTCCTTGTGAAGAAAACTACTATAATATTTTTGTATAGATAGGTGCTTTTTCCCCTTCCAGAACTTGGAACAGTGCCTGACACATAGTTGGCTGTTGTCCTTTATTTTTGAAGAGGACATCACTATGTTTGAGTTGAGTTACAGTGTGTCTGACTGTGGCTGGTCAAACCAATACAAGCTCAGACACAAGTAATTTCTATGAACATTTGGGATGGCTTCTCTAAACTTTCTCATCTCATGTTATTCTGAAATGCTTCAATTCTGCTTCTCTGATGAGGGCACGCCATACTGGGTGATCCTGTGCTAGTGTACCTCATATTCAATTTCAAAATCTCAAAGATTTTGAGAGTGTCCTTGTATCAGAGTGCTTACTCTGTGTGAGCTCTCCATAAAACAGTCTTTTTTTTTTTTTTTTTTTTGCTTTTTGATGAAGCAATTGGGGTTAAGTGACTTGCCCAGGGTCACACAGCTAGGGAATGTTAAGTGTCTGAGGCCAGATTTGAACTCAGGTCCTCCTGACTTCAGGGCTGGTGCTCTATCCACTGCACCATCTAGCTGCCCCCCCATAAAACAGTCTTTTTGGTAAGTGTACATTTGGCATTCAAACAATGTGGCCAGCTCAACAGAGTTGTAGAGTTTGAATGATTGGTAGTTTAGTTTGAGAAAAGACCTCAGTATCTGGTTGCTTATCTTGCTAGATGATCTTCAGAAATGGACAGTTCAAATGGAAATGATTCAGTTTCCTGGCATGGTGCTGGTAGACTGGATGTAGGTCTAATGGTAGCATGGTTTTGAAAAGTCAAATAATTCAGCAAAACTCAAAGGTCACAAGGTATTAGGGTATGAGAGCTGAGATTTAAACTCAGTTCTTATGACCTCAACTTGTCACAGTACAATACCACAATTTAATTTAGCACACGTTTAATAAACAATCACTGTGTGCCAATCACTATGTGGGTGGAAATACTAAGAACCAAATTCAAACTATGCCTAAGTTCAAGGACCTTGCATTCTTCTGGGGAGTGGGGAGGATAACAATATGTGAACAGAGAAATCTCCAAAGTAAAAATTAAGTTATTTGGTGGGGGAGGGGGGAAGGAGGGGAGGGAGGTTGGGATAGAATTCAATAGAAAATGAGAACAATATTTTTCCAAGAAGACTATGTGGCTATGGATCGTGGAACATTATAACCTCAGAAAAATTGTTGTTTGATCATTTTTCATTGTTGCCTGACTCTTTGTGAACCCATTTGGGTTTTCTTGGCAAAGATATGGGAGTGGTTTACCATTTCCTTCTCCAACTCCAACATTTGACAGATGAGGAAACTGAGGCAAGAAGGGTGAAGTGAGATTTGAACAGCTAGTAAGTATCTGGGGCCACATTTGAACTCAGGAAAATTAGTCTTCCTGACTCCACTGCTGAACCTAACTATCCCTCAGAAGAATTACAATGGATATTAAAGAGACAGATATCATTTTGATCTCAAACGTTCAGAAAAACTTCAACAATCTTTGAATGAGACCTTGAAAGAGGGATTGCATTTGAACATCCCGAAAGGAAGAGAACATTGTAGATGAGTGAAGTACTATGAACAGATATTCAAAGGTAGAAAAAAGTCATAGAGAAATGCAAGTAAGACCAATTTGGTTGAAGCAGAAGGGGATTTAGGGATGGTCAAGTTCAATTTCTCCACCCTCTTATTATACATAGGAGGAAACTGAGATCCATTGAAGAGTTGACTCACTCAGCAGAAGTAAGATTCAAGACCATCTGTTCTGACTTTAAAGCTACTATTTTTTATTTTTAATTATTAATTTTAAAATATTTTATTTTTAAATACTTCTATTACTTCCCAATAACTCCTTCTCCACAAAACTCAGAACTCTCCCTTCTAACAAAGAAAAACAGGTAGGCAAAATGGACAAAGAAAAAACACACATAACATTTTGTACCTACTTCCTACTGAAAGCAGAGAAGATGGTTTCA
This sequence comes from Myrmecobius fasciatus, assembly GCA_023553655.1. Lineage (NCBI taxonomy): Eukaryota > Metazoa > Chordata > Mammalia > Dasyuromorphia > Myrmecobiidae > Myrmecobius > Myrmecobius fasciatus. The sequence continues at coordinate 90,861 of JAJPUD010002798.1, forward strand.
ATATCACTATATTCAGACCAATATTCTAAGGATATTGGTTGGTTCTTTTTCTGCTGCTGCTTGTTTTTTCCCCATGATATCAATCAGCTCATATTAATCTTCCCATGTTTCTCTAAATTCTATACATTCATCATTTCTTACAGAGAAATACCACATTATATTTGAATATCACAAAAAGCTTTGAATATGAGCCCAGAGGTTAGTCATAATCCAAGGCTTAGTCTTGGTAAGTTCAGAGAATCTCATTTACAGGAGGTTGGCCACGAGTCTTTATATCCAAAGTATCTCTTCAAACTATTTGAGGCAGGAATTCTTAACTTGGAGTCTGGGAACTTGAATTTTAAAATATTCAGATAACTGCATTTCAGTATGATTGATTTCTTTATATTTTAAGGGCTTAAAAACATTATTCTTAGAAAAGATCCACTCATTTCATCAGACTGAAGCTATAAATCACAAGCACTGGACCTAGAATCAGGAAACCTGAAGTCCAATCCAGACTCAGACATTTACTAGCTGTGGGACTCTGGGAAAGTCCCTTATTATCTGTCTATCTCAGTTTCTTAATCTGTAAAATGCAGATAACTATGAATGGATATTCTTGATCTCCCAGAATCATTGGGAAGACTAAATGTAATAATAATTGTAAAATGTATAGTAGAGTACCTAGTACATAAGTGTTTGTCCATTTTTGAAGAGATTGTCTTGACTTGCTTGTGAAATTAAATTAAATTAATTAATTAATTAATTTTTGGATTAAAATGAAAGAGTTGCATAAAGTTATCAGTCTCCCTCTCTTCCAGAGTTACTGAAGTTCAGTGGCAAGACAAAAATCAGGATAACTAGTAATGGCCTGGGAAGCAATGGATGACCTTGGCATCTTTAGTGTCTGAACAAGCTCTACACACTCTGCAATGCCTGCTTCAGCTGCCTTAGGAACAAACTGTTCTCATCTGCCCATTCTACTGGGAAAACTCTCCCCATGTTTAGGATACAAATCCCTCTAAGTCACCAACAAATAGAGGCCAGTTAGTTATCCTCAACATGGTTTAGCCTGTTTGTCAAGGTGGTTTACTGGGGTATTGTCTCTGTGCATGTTACAGCATCTTAGAGTCACGAGTGAAAATTGGGTGAATCAGGGAGACACCAAAGGCATCCTGGCTCATAGTTAATGCTATATAAATGTTAGCTATTATTACCATACACACACAAAAGATTAAGAACTCCCTATCTAAAGCCTGGAGAAGTTCAGAAGATCTGAAATCATGTGAAATCATGAATCCTTTGAATATTGAAAGAAATTCCATCTTTTTTCAAAGATAATGAGCCACCATAGCAAACTTTTGATGCAGAAGATCAAGGATATATGCAAAGTGATTCTCTAGGAAAATTCACCTAGTAGCAGGTTATAGGATAATTTGGAAAGGGAGGAAACAAAATAAGAAGGTAATTTAAAAGTTATTACATTGGTCTAGGAAGAAACTCAGTGTTTGATAATAAAAGAAAACCAGATTTTACAGCTTCTAACTAGGAACCCTCTATTTCTTGTTTTATTAACATCCTTCTCCATTGGAGCACACACAGTGCATTAACATCTTTCTAATGCATTTATCATGTGGCAAAAACGCTGATCATTTTGTTGCATTCTATAATTATCTGTGTTTCTGTCATCCCTACTGAACTACAAGACTCTTGGGGTCAGAAACTAAATCTTAGACAACTTTTTATAACCCCATCAGCACTAAGCACAACGTTTTGTATATAATACTATATTTGGATATTTCAAGAAGCTGTGAATTCACCCCAAACTCAGGATCCTTTAGTGAATTGGTACCTTTGGAAAAAATCATCACCTGAAGAAAGCCATCTGCACCCAGAGAGAGGACAGTGGAAATTGAATGTAGACTACAATATAGTATTTTCACTCTTTTTGTTGTTGTTTGCTTGCATTTTGTTTTCTTTCTCATTTTTTTTTTCCTTTTTGATCTGATTTTTCTTGTATTTGTGGAAATATGTATAGAATTGCACATGTTTAACATATATTGGATTACTTGCCATCTAGGGGAGGGGGTGGAGGAAAGAAAGGGAAAAAATTAGAACACAAGGTTTTGTAAGGGTGAATGTTGAAATTTATGCATGTATATATTTTGAAAATAAAAAGCTTTAATTAAAAAAAAGAAAATTGTCTTTACGTGTACTTGGAAAAATAAAATATTATTGAAAAAAAAAGAAAAAATCACCCTGAAGCTTGAAGATGATGGAGTAAGCAGTAAATTACCATAACTCTTCCATAACTACCTTCAACAACCATAAAATAGTACTCCAAAACAAATCCTGTAAAGCAAAACCAGCAAAAAAGACAGGGTGAAACAATCTTTAAGCCCAAGAAGATTGGAAGATGAACAAGAAAAATATGCCACATTTGGTAAAAGGAGAACACAGCCCAGGACAAGAAGCATCCCAGCAAAGAAGCAGCAAACTCTGCATCAGCAAGCCAATCATAGATCCTGAACCCCTAAGTGCATTAGGATTTCCCATCCCAACTCAAGTGCTTCAGCACAGCCAAGGAAATGGGCAGACTCCAACTCTGAGAACTTCCACATGCTTCAGTGTAATCCTGGCAAATTGCTAGATCTCCACATGCTACAGTATATCCCTAGAAAAACACAAAAACATCCCACAAGCTTCAGGACATAGTGGACATCATCATTAGAACTCCAACTCAAACACAGGTAAGCTTTCAGATCTCTACAGTCTCCAGCAGCACCAATCACGAGAGTCCCCTGTGGGCTATAGAGCAAATCAATGCAGATTCAGGTAAACAGCCAGTACTGGCAGTCTTTGGCACAACAATAATGCCCTCTCCACTGTGGGAGCAGAGTTTAAATTTAAAAGAAAAGAAAAAAAGCCAGAAAATTGTGACCAAAACAACAATAACGATAGCAACAAAAAAAAGAATCTGACCATAGAAAGTTATTATGGTGACAAGGAGGATCAAGATGCAAACTCAGAAGAGGACAACAATGTTAAAACACAAATTAAAAAAGTGGTTTCAGATCCAGAAAGAACTCATGGAAGAGATTAAAAGGAAGCTTAAAATCATATAAGATAGGTAAGAGAAAAATTGGAAAAAGAAATGAGAGTAACACAAAAGAATTATGAAAAAAAAGGAGTCAGCAACTGGGAAAAAGAGAACAACTGCTTAAAAAACAGAATTGGCCAAATGGAAAAGGAGATATAAAAATTCACAGAAGAAAATAACTCCTTAAAAAGTACAATTGGCCAAATATAAAAGCTAATTGAGGTAATTTTGAGGAAATAACATTTAAAAATTAAGGGATTGTGGAATTTTGCCTTTGCTGGATGAACTCTGTCATATTAAATTGTAAAAAACATTCCCATCCCCTCTACCACATACCACTATTATTCTTAGAAATGAACATAAAGATAAATGATACTGTATTTGTCTAAAAAAATTAAGGGATTAAGAGAAATTAAGAGAAAGAGGTGTACATTGGGTGCAGAAGAAAGGGAGAGGAAGAATGGGGTAAATTATTTCATATGGAGAGATGCAAAAGACCTTTTTACCATGGAGGAGAAGATGGGAGGTTGAAAAGTGGATATTGCTTGGACTTTAGTCTCATCAGTATTGGCTCAAAGAGGGAATAATATATACACTCAGTTGAATACAGAAATATATCTTGTCCAAAAGAGAAGTAGGAAAGGAGGAAATTAAGTAAAGGAATGAGGGACTGACAGAATGAAGGGCAAATCAGAGAAAGTGGTAGACAGAAGCAAAACAGTGATGAAGAGGGAAAGGAGAGAGAAGACAAATTGGAGAAAAGATAGGATGGAGGGAAATACACAATTACTAATTATAACTGTGAGTGTGAATGGGATGAACTCTCCCATAAAAATAAAGCGGATAGCAGAGTGGATCCCATAATATGTTGTTCACAAGAAACACAGATACACACATAGAATAAAGGTAAGGGACTGAAGAAGAATTTATCATGCCTCAGATGAAGAGGAGAAGAAGAAAGAAGAAGAAAGAAAAAGAAGGAAGAAAAAGGAAGAAAGAGGAGGAGGAGAAGGAAGAAGTAGCAATCCTGATTTCAGACAAAGCAAAAGCAATAACAGACCTAATTAAAAGGGATAAGGAAGTAAACTATATCTTACTAAAATAGATAATGAAGCAATATCAATACTAAACATATATATACCAAGTGGTATAGCATCCAAATTCTTGAAGAAGTTAAGTGAGTTACAGGAAGAAGTAGACAGCAAAACTATACTAGTGGGGGACTTCAATTGTCCTCTCTCAGAACTCAATAAATCCAGCCAAAAAATAAACAAAAAAAATTAAATAGATAAGTAGAATATTAGAAAAGTTAGATATGACAGACCTTTGCAGAAAGCTGAATGGGACCTGAAAGGATTATATCTTTTTTTTAGCAGTCCATTGGTACCTATTCAAAAACTGACTGAATATTTGGGCTCAAAAAAACTTAAAATCAAATGTAGATAAGCAGAATATTAAATGAACTGAGAAAAACCCAGCATTAAGAGATAGAGAAATTTCATTTGAAATAATTGTAGACAAAATAAAATATTTGGGTGCTTATCTGCAAAGACAAACCCAGAAACTATATGAATACGATTACAAAACAATTCTCACACAAATGAAGTTAGATCTAAACAACTGGAAAAATATCAATTGATCATGCATAGACTGAGCTAATATAATAAAAATGACAATTCTACCTAAATTGGTCTACTTGTTCAGTGCCATACCAACCAAACTGCCAAAAAATTCCTAGCCAAACTGCTAGGAAAAAATAAAATAAAATTCATCTGGAAGAAGAAAAGGTCAAGAATATCAAGGGAATTAATTGGAAAAAAAACAAAAAGGATAGTGGCCTAGCAGTACCAGATCTAAAACTATATTATAAAGCAGCAGTCATCAAAACCATTTAGTACAATCTAAGTCTTTTCATATTTTTCTAAACCCACCAACAATTCACAGCCTACACTACAGCAATATTCCAACTGTATACTATCTAGTTATTTTTAAAACATCCTAAAAACAATATTGATTAATTGATATGGCTGACACGTAGTATAATTTCCCTGTTTTTTCTTTTGATTAAATCTATTTTAGCTTTAGCTTTGTCTGAGATCATGATTATTACCCCTGCCTTTTTTATCTAATAAATTCTTCTTCTGATCTTTATTATTATATTTGTGTGTATCTCTTGTTTCCAATCCTTCATGACTTCCTGGCTTTACTTCTACCTGCAACCTTGCTTTTCTATAACCTATCCCCACTCCAATAATCCCTTTCTTATTCTTTCCTCCCACCCTTATCACATTCCCATTAATCTACACAACTTTCTATATCCCTCTCTAGCCTATTTCTTATTTCTTTATAAATTTCCTTCTGAATGTATACATTGTTCTCTCTTTAACCCTGATTTGATATGAGTAAAGTTCCCTTTAAAAATCCCTCACTTGTCTTCTCCCCTTTCCCTATCCTCTTACCCTTTTTATTTCTGAAGACTTTTATTCCCTTCTAAATAAACAAATGCGTATATGTATATATATACATATATGTGTGTATATTTATGCATATATACACACACATACACAGACTCATTTATATGTGTGTGTATTTCCCTCTTTAACCAGTTCTCAATGAGCATGGGATTCCAGAACAACCAGCCTTCCTCCCCCATCTAATGTCTTTGTGTTTCCTATACAGTTATATATATATATTTTGCTTTTTGCTGAGGCAATTGAGGTTAAGTGACTTGCCCAGGGTCACACAGCTAGGGAATGTTATGTGTCTGAGACCAGATCTGAACTCAGGTCTTCCTGACTTCAGGGCTGGTGCTCTATCCACTGAGCCACCTAGCTGCCCCTACAGTTATATTTTTTAGAATCATGCTCAGCTTTACCCCAATCTTTCTTTCAAACTATCCAATCACTAATGACAATCTGACATATGGCTTTTATTCAATGTTTAAACAAACTGTTCTTATTGAGTTCCTTGCAATTAGTCCTTGATGTTTACCTTATACTTTTCTTGAATCTTTTATGTCAAATTTTCTATTATTCAGGTCTTTTTGCAACAAAATCCTGAATTCTGGCAATTATTGAATTTCCAACCCCCCCCATTTTTTCATTCAGGATTATGCTTAACTTAGTTGGGCATGGTTTTTTTAGCCACAACCTCAGTTTTTTTGCTATTCAATATATACTGTTCCAAGACCTGTGATCTTTTAATATAGATGCTGCTAGGGTTTTATGTGATTCTAATTGTGGCTTAAACATTTTTTAATTGTTTTTTCTTGTTGCTCATAACATTTTCCCCTTGACCTGGGGGTTTCAGAATTTGGCTATGATGTTCCTGTAGGTTTTCCTTTTATGATCTCAGGTGATGATCAGTGGATTTTGCCATTTCTTCGTTCCCCTCTTGATGATTGAATTATTTCCTGCATTATTGTATGGATTCTTTTTTTGATTGTAGCTTTCAGGTAGCCCGATTATTCTAGTTTTCTTTTCTTAATCTGTTCTCCATGTTAATTGGTTTTTTTATGTGTTGTCTCACATTCTCTTTTTTCATTCTTTATATTTTGTTTTCTTATTTCTTGGTCTCTTATAACTCTACTGGCTTCCTCTTAACCAATTCTATTTTTTTTTTTTTTTTTTTTTTTGCTTTTTGCTGAGGCAATTGGGGTTAAGTGACTTGCCCAGGGTCACACAGCTAGGAAGTGTCTGAGATCAGATTTGAACTCAGGTCCTCCTGACTTCAGGGCTGGTGCTCTAACCACTGCGCCACCTAGCTGCCCCAACCAATTCTATTTTTAAGAAGTCATTTTCTTCCTTGAGATTCCAGATCTCCTTTTTTAGCTGGTTGACTTTCTTTTCAAATTTTTCTTATTTTTCTTGAATTATTCTTATTCTTTAAAAAATATTCCTCAATCTCTCTCTTTTGATTTTTAAAAGTTTTTTTTGAATTTTTTTTTATGAATTTATTTGGGGTAGTGACCATTTAACATTTCTCTTTGAGATAGAAAGAGCTTTTTTTTTTTTTTTTTACACTTCCTTCCTCCTCTGCAGATGATCCCTGGTCTTTTCAATTTCCATAGTAACTTTCTCTGGTTGGGTTCTTTCTCCTTTGCCTACTCAATATGTATATATAATTGATAAAATCTATTTCTGGGGGAGAGGGGGATGGAGGAATATATCTCTGGCCTTGGGTTCTCCTTTAGTTAGTTTTTTCCCTCTGACCTGGAACCCAAAACCAAGAACTCCACATTCCTGTAAGTGTCCACAGCCAGCAGTTTTCCAGCCCCACTGCTTTTGCATCCACCAGGTATGTGCTAGTTCATTTTTGTCCAGGGCATCCCTAATTAGCAGAGATTCACTCACTCTTCCTTGATTCAGATGCCCAGCCAACTCTCCACACTGTCCAAGAGGTGAAAATTTCTGTGGCTGGGGCTGAATCTGCCTCCCAAACTCATCTAGTTCTAGGGCTCACTGCTTGCTGTTTCAGGGAATTTCTGTTCCAGTGGCTTCAGATATCTGATTGTCCCAGGAGGACCACTGTTCTGTCCCAACTCTTATTTCTTTTTACTACTCTACCTTCATCCAGGGGCATTATTTTGTTTTGTTTGGAGACCTGGAGATCTTGGAATTTTCTGATCTACTCTGTCATCTTCCCAGAATCCTTTCTTTTCCATTTTTTATGAAGGCAAGTTTCTTAATTCATAGTGTTGGGACCCCAAGACACCAAAACAAATAGTATTATACATGCTATGGGGGTTAATTAGGAGGCTTCTGTTCAGCTGAGTCTCCCCAATCCCCATGATGAAATGGGGAAGACGCAGGCTACTTGATTATGCATACATAGTAAGACTATCAGCTTGGGTTGCTAGAGGGTTGCTTACTATTTCAATTGCCAAAGTTCTAGGGATAACCCAGGGAACTGAGAACTAGTACTGTGGCTCATGAGCCTTCATCTGTGGGTTCCCTTATTGATTATCAGTTGATATCAATTCACCAATTGGACAATCCATTTTTAGAATGGATGCTTACTAAAGTAAATAAGAGCAAATGGCACAAGACATTCTCCACAACCAAAGATATGCCTTCTGGACTGATGCAGAGTGCAAGAGAAAGAGGACCCATGCTTAGAGAGCTCTTGAGACAAAAGGCTAATTCACTATTCCTGGTTAGGAAACGTCCTCTTCCAAATTAGGGCTTGACCCATACCTAACACCACATACGAAGATAAGATCTAAATGGGTTCATGATTTAGATAAAAAGAGTGATATTATAAGCTAATTAGAGGAACATAGGATAGTTTACATCTCAGACCTGTGGAGATGGAATAAATTTATGTCCAAAGAAGAACTGGAACTCTTAATTGAATACCAGATAGATAATTTTTGCTATATTAAGTTAAAAAGGTTTTGTACAAACAAAACTAATGCAGACAAGATTAGAAGGGAAGCAATAAATTGGGAAATCATCTTTACATTTAAGGGTTCTGATAAAGGTCTCATTTCTAAAATATATAGAGAACTCTCTCATCTTTATAAGAATTCAAGCCACTCTCCAATCGATAAATGGTCAAAGGATATGAACAGATAATTTTCAGATGATGAAATTAAAACCATTTCTAGTCATATGAAAAGGTGTTCCAAATCCTATTGATCAGAGAAATGCAAATTAAGACAACTCTGAGGTACCACTACACACTGTCAGATTGGCTAAAATGACAGGAAAAGATAATGATGAATGTTGAAAGGGATGTGGGACAACTGGGCCACTGGTACATTGTTGGTGGAACTGTGAACAGATTCAACCATTCTGGAGAGCAATTTGGAACTATGCTCAAAAAGTTATCAAACTGTGCATACCCTTTGACCCAGCAGTGTTTCTATTGGGCTTATATCCCAAAGAGATCTTAAAGGAAGGAAAGGGACCCACATGTGCAAAAATGTTTGTGACAGCCTTTTTTGTAATTGCTAGAAACTGGAGACTGAATGGATACCCATCAATTGGAGAATGGCTGAATAAATTATGGTATTTATGGAATATTATTGTTCTATAAGAAACGACCAGCAGGATGATTTCAGAGAGGCCTGGAGAGACTTGTATGAACTGATGCTGAGCGAAATGAGCAGAACCAGGAGATCATTATACACAGCAACAAGAAGACTATATGATGATCAATTCTGATGGACATGGTTCTCTTCAACAATGAAATGTCTCAAACCAGTTCCAATTGTTCAGTGAAGAAAGTCACATACACCCAGAGAGAGGGATATGAAATGTGGACCATAACATAACATTTTCATGCTCTCTATTGATGTTTGCTTGCATTGTGTTTCTTTTCTCAGATTTTTTTTCTTGTAGATACGATTTTTCTTGCACAGTAAGATAAGTGTGGAAATATGTATACATATATTTGCTTTGTCAAGTATTTTAACATAATTAACATGTAGTGGATATCCTGCCATCTAGGGGAAGGATGGGGACTAAGGGGGAAAAATTTGTAATGGAAAGTTTTGTAAGGGTCAATGTTGAAGAATTACCCACACATATGTTTTGCAAATAAAAAGTTTTAATAAAAAAAAGTCCTTTTCCCCCTTTTGTGAAGTCCTCAAGAAGTTCCCCTTAAGTATGGAGTAATTTTCTGCTGAACACCTTGTAAAACCTTAATGCATACATTTGATTATGTAACTCAAAGAGATATTCTTTATATCCCTCCCTTTCTCCTCTTTCTCTTCCTTCCTCCCCTCCTCCCTTTCTCCCTTCTTTCTTGACTTCCTTTTTTTCCCTCCTTCCTCTTCTTCCTTCTTCTTTTCTTCCTTCATTTCTTCTTTCCTTCCTTCTTCTCTTCCTTCCTCTTTCTCTTCCTCTCTCCCTTCCCTATTCCTCCCTTCTTTCCTTCTCTCTTTTCTTCTTTCCTTTATTCCCTCCTTCCTTCATTACTTCTTTATTTCCTTCCTTTCCTCCCTCCCACCTTTCTTCCTTTCATCTTCTCCCCCTCCCTTTCTTTCTCTTTCTTCCTCCCTTCCTTTCTCTTCTTTTCTTTTCCCTTTTCTCCCTCTCTTCTTCCTTCGTTCTGCTATAAGAAGAATCAAGGGAAATAAACTTTGGGTCTTTGAGCTCCTTCAGGACTCATCCAATGCTTTTCTCTGCTTGGACTTCAAGAGAAAGTGGATTTATTTAGCTGCCTGCTCCCAGCAGCAATGAAAGCTAAATGAAGGCTAAAAGGCCATATATGACCAGGAAAATATGTTCTTGTTTGGTGAATCTGAAGCCCTCCTACCTTCTTCTGCTTCTGTTTTTGATCTTGGGCACAGACTAGAAACCAGTGATCCTGAAAAATGGATGTGTTTATTTCCTGTGCTCAGAAAAGAAAGCAACAGACACATGTTTTCCAAGCCATGCACTGGAAGCTGCTATTGCTTCTTGGGGACTGGGAGAAGATACCTTACGAACTCCTCAGACGGTGAAATTGTGAAATTAATGTGAAATATCTGTTTATCAGTCCTACAAAATTGGCTATTCACCGAAGAGTGTAATGCGTTATTGTCTTTCCGCTGTGGATTTATGAGTCTTTTATGTTTAAACATTTCCTGTCTTAGAAGAAATAAACTACTGTCCTCTTGTTGATACACATTTTATTCAATGAGCATTTTTTTTCTAGATCTTGTGGCCCACTTTTTTAGGGAGACCCCAGACATAAACCCTATCCATCCATGGAAATTCCTCTTTTGGACAAAAGCTCACTTCCTTTAATTTCACCAAATAGTATGGGAAAGTAACTTGATCAGAGATCTTTGATCAAACCTTCCTGCTCCTACTATTTTTTTTGTTCCATTATTTCAGTCATGATTGATTCTTTGTGATGCCATCTGAGGTTTCGTTTAGGAAAGACTCTGGAGCAGTTTGCCATTTCCTTCTCCATTTTATTTGACAAATGAGAAAACTGAGGCAAACAGGTTCAGTCACTTCACCAGGATCACACAGTTAGAGGCTGTCTGAAACTGAATCTGAAATGATGTCCTCCTAATTCCAGGCCCTATGAACTATTCACTGTATCATCTAGCCACAATATAATAATATAGCCACAATATAGCATGACATAGGGCTTCAGAGAAAGCTGAAAAATGCTACATAGATCTCTGTCTCTAAATTCCTATGGCATCTGCTTCCTAAACCAGTTGAAAGATAATTACCTTCATTCATCTTCAATCATTGGTAATCTTTTTTTAATTAAAAAATTTTAATTTAATTAAAAATTTTTTTTAAAATATGTTTTAGTCTCAAAACATAGGCATGGATAATTTCCACATTCACTCTTGCAAAACCTTGTGTTCCACATATTTTCCCTCCCTTCTCCCTAACCCCTAGATGGCTAGTAATCCAATATATGTTATAATATATGTAATATATTATATACATATTTTATAATATATATTATATATAAGTGTATATGATATAAATATATTTGTAATATGTTACATATAAGTATATATAATATAAACATATTTATTATATATTGTATATAATTATATTATATTATATAAGAACCCAAAACATGTGCAATTCTTCTCTACATATTTCCACAATTATCATGTTAGTCATTGGTAATCTTTATTCTTTTAGGTTTTGCTTTATTTTTCTTAATTAACAAAAATCTATTTTCGCTTCCTTTCATTTCCCCCACCCCTCCCATTATGGAAAAAAGAAAAAGAAAATCCTTGTAACAAATATTTCTAGACAAGCAAAACAAGTTTCCTTGGTTATGTCCAAAAAAAAAAAGGCTTATTGTACATCTTGAGTCCATCATCTCTTTCCCAGGAACTAAGTTGCATTCTTTTGGAAAAGAAGTCTCAAGACTTTCAATGTTTGTCTTTACTACATTCTTGTCATTGTAGAAATTGCTCTTCTGATTCTACTTTAGTTTATACAAGTCTTCCCACATTTCTTTAAAACTTTCCATTAGTGGTCTTTCTATATGTTTATGTCTTTTTCTCCAACTAGATCATAAATGCAATGAGGGCAAGGGCCACGTCTTGTACTTTTTTGTGTGCCTAACTGGGCCTGACACAATTCTCTCACATAGGAGGGGGTCAACAAATAATCATTCATTGAATCCAAGGACCTGGAAGTCCATGCAAATGACAGAATAAAATTGAAGGCTTTCATCCAACATTTGGGACCAGAACAACAACTCCTGAATAGCTTGTGACCTTGAATAAGTCTATCTGTGCTTAATTCTCTCAGCAGCAAAAATGATATTATACCTAACCTGATAATAATAATAATAATGTTAATATTTATATAGTATTTACTAGGCACTAGGCACTATGCTAAACACTTTGCAATTATTATCTTATTAGATTTTTACAACTCTGGGAGGTGGGTGTTATTATTAGCCCCATTTCACAGATGAAGAAACTGAGGCAAACAGCAATTAAGTTCAGGATCACACATCTAGTCAGTGGCTTGAGATTGGATTTGAATTTGGGCACCAAGCAGTGTTGGGTGAATTCTAAGATCCTTTCCAGTTTTAAAATGTTAAAATTCTCTAAGAATCAATATGGTAAACTGAAAAGTTCCCTAGCGTTGGGCTACTAGATTCAGGTCTTCAGTTACATATTACCTTCCTGTCTCTGAGTCTCAGTTATGGTAACCTGGAAGATGAGGGAGCTGGACCTTTTGACTTCTCAGACACTTCTCAACTCTAAATTCTCTTTGACCTAATATCAACAGCCAGTCATGACCAAAGAGCAAAGTCTCTAGGCTCAGAAAATGTTTGCAATATAAAAATAAATCCCAGTGATTATCAATGCTTTCAAGGCAACAAGCCCTGTCAGGGCTGACTGTTTCAGAATCACTAATTATTATGGGAGGGATAGGAATTTTGAATGTAGTAATCAAAAGTGCCTCGGGCCTTCAGCATCCACAGCAGAAGAGTACCAGGTAGGGCAGCCAAGAGATTTAATTGCAAATGTCCAAACTTGACATGAGGACATAAATTTTCCTTATGGGATGAAGATCATTAGGAAATTCTGAATCTCACCAATGGTACCAAAGGAAGGCCTGGGGATATTGGCTAAAGGATGATGGAAGAAAAGGCTCAAAGTCAAAGATGAGAATTTAGTCTTTGTTCCAAAATGGCCTGGCTTCTGCCACCCACCCATCCATCCATCCATCCATCCATCCATCCATCCATCCATCCATCCTCCATCCATCTACCTACTTACCTATCTTTTTATATATTTATTTATAAAGAGTATCAAGCATCTGAAATCCTCTTGGAAAACACTCATAGATTTTTGAAAACAGGAAAATAATCTGAGTCCACCAAATATAGTTTACATACAAGGAGTTCTAAACAAATAAATCTTGATGTCATACCAAACTAAGTGTATGAAGGATTATATGTGACCTTCCCACTTTTGTTTGTGGCCTGCAAAAACTGGGAAGGGTCTGCACTTATGCTAATATCAGAGACCCAAAGTCTTTTTCAGGGTCCCTCTACACAGCATTCTATCCCTCACTTCTTCCTAGACCTATGAATACTTGCTTCCTACCCATTGGAAACTCCAGCTCAAGGGCCAGCTCCTACAAGAAACCACTTGACTCCCCATTTGTCTCTTGCTCCCCAAATTGCTTCTTGTATTTGTTTCAGCCTCAGACACATACTAGCTGTGTGATCCTGGGCAGATCACTTAACCTGCTTGTCTCAGTTTTATCTGCAAAATGGAAATAATAATAACAACCAATCTCCCAGAGAGAATCAAGTAAGATAAAAATCATAAAGCATAGAGAGTGGCACATAGTTAAGTGTCAGTATAAATGTTAGCTATTAGTTATTATTTTTTATTTAAAAAACATGGTATGGTGGGGAGTGAGGGCCTTTCTTGGAGCCAGGAAGACTTCAGTTCATCTACTATGAATATGACTTTATCTAAGACCTTCATCTCTTGGTGTCTCATGGAACTATCCCTTGGGACTGTCAATTACTCGAGGAGCCTGATTCACACTACTTGAAGGAGCTTCCTCTCTGAAAGTTTTTATACCAATGAAATCACAGATCTAGACCCAAAATTGTTTTTTGGGTGTTTTTTGTTTGGTTTTGGTACTTATCTGTAGGCTAGAATGCAAGCTTGGGTCATTTGTCAGGACCTGAGTTGAGGATACTTGATGCTCACTAGCTGTGTGACCCTGGGCAAGTCACTTAATCCCACTGTCTCCCCTCCCCCCCCAAAAGCAACAAATCCTCTTCTCCCTTCTCCTACTTCCTCTTCTCTTTCTTGATTCCTCATCCTCAGTGGCTTCACCTGGATTTTCTGATTTGCTGGAAATGAAGTCATCTTATTTGGGATATAATGACTTTCTTTTTTTATAGCTGGGCTTTGTTTTTTTTCTCCTTCTGTCTCTCCTGTGTTTCTTCCTCTTACCTGATGTCTCTCCAGTTACCCCAAGAAATAAGCCCATTCCTCTTACTATTATTATCAGACATATTTATATATCTATGTATTTATATATTTATAGCCTACAGAGAGAACAAAAAGAGGGAAGAAAGTCCCCTATCCTTCTTCAATAATCTCTGTCTCTGTCTCTCTGTCTTTCTTTCTCTCTCTCCCTCTCTCTCTCTCT